>JAXIVH010000032.1:1409135-1462193 GCA_036785325.1 Urophycis tenuis
GATTTCTTTATAAAGGTGAACGTATTTATTACATACAACAAAGAAACATCCATGAAAAGGCTTTGAAAAGTCTCTTGTGGGATTATTGACGTGACATTGGAGAAAATGTCTTTGATGAACCACTACTTTTTTTTTGTACCTATTTTTATACATATATGTTTGAGGCATTTACTTTGATGGTATTCATGTTTGGAATAACAACACCTAGACATGTGTGTTATACATGAGTAACACATTACAATGCATTGTATACATTGATAATATTACTACCAAGATGAACTTTAAGGGTTTCAGGCAATTTTATTTTACTTAATTACAATCTCACCACAGGAAATGGGATTATGTGATCATATTCACCATCAACATTCATCAAATGGACAATACATACAGTGTTTGTGTACATTCTGTTATGAACATTTATGAAAAAACAGGAAATGTAATTTTTTACATGTGATTATTATTATGAAACATTTTAGATCCCTTCATGTGGAGTATGCAATGTAAAGTAATATTTATTATCGAAGCACTATGCTTAATCTAAATGTGTATTGTGTAGCATTGAGTCAAGTTGCATTTGACATGACATTGATATGGGGTAGCATATAATGTTGCATTAGAATTCTGTTGAACCATCATTCATGAAAGAGATTGATTTCATTCATTAAAAAATTACCTGAATTAAAATTCCGCAAGAAATGTAATAAACAAGCTTCAAACTGACAAATATGACCATGACTACCTTGTTACTGCTTTGGTAATATCATCTTTATTGAGAATTGTTGCATTTGTGGGGTGAGAACTGTCCCCCTCTCTCAGAGCAGTTGGCAGCACCCACACAGGAACCAACTCCAAGGCTGTGTTCCCATATCCATACTTCATGAGTACACTTAAACCTAGTACACTATCCGCACTCACTAAGTGTGCAGATTTTCAGATGTTAGTGTTGTTCCAAATCCAATACTCTGTGGTGCACTTACCGGAAATTACTATCAGCTGCGCGGCCGCGTCACCCTCTGAACACACGTGAATCCATTACGCCCGCTGACGTCTAGCCATTTTACAACTGAGCATGGCTCAGCCTGGCTCCGCCTCTTCCACTACGTAGCTAATTTGGCTCCCATTGAGTACAGAAAGTGTACACCGTTGCACACTCAGCATACTGAACGTTTTGAGGGCAACCGTCCTTTCAGTACACTTCCTTTCTCCGCGATCGTAATCGGAAAACCAACCATACTCAAACTAAGAATAGTAAGTACGGGAAGTATGGATATCGGAACACGGCCAAAGTCTCTCTATGAGGGTAAGTGTATAAGGGTACACTTCTGCACCTGTTGTAATGATCTATAACTCTTTGTCTCTCTCTTGCTTGTGTGGTCTCTCTCTCTCTCTCTCTCTCTCTCTCTCTCTTGCTATCTGTCCACCTCTCTGTCTCCCTCTCACTATCTCCTTGCATCCTTGTACCCCCTCCCTGACCTCTTTCTCTGGGGCGTCTCCTCCCCAGCCTGACTCACCTGTCCTCTCTGGTCTCAGAGTCCCCAGCCTGTCTGTGTCTACCCTGGTGTACATCCTACAAACACAGCCAGAAACCCTGGTGGACAACGCCCCCAACACATAGGAAGCTGCGGGAAGCACAGGATGCATACACGTGGACATCTAAAAAAAAACAAACAGCTGTTTGTGTCACTGGCTTGCATTATAAGTGGCATTTCATGGGTCATGAAGGCCCATCAGGACCCATGGTGGCCCACTTTTGGTTTTACTGCAATGCCAGTTATGTCAGTGACAAGAAGGAAAGGACTGCACACAGGGGGAACCTTTTAAGGGCATAGGCGTCCATGTTTTAGCATCCCACTCTTGTTCCAGTAAGAGTAAACTATTTACCCCAGGATCTCTCTCTCTCTCACACACACATACACATACATAGAGTCTGACGCCTCTCTCTCTCTCTCTCTCTCTCTCTCTCTCTCTCTCTCTCTCTCTCTCTCCCTCTCTCTCTCTCTCGAACCCTCCTCTCTCTCTCTCTCTATGCGTGTCTCTCTCTAATAAGTCGTGCCACAGTGTATTAGGACTTAGGAGGCGTCGCCACCACTGAAATGTCCCTGGCTCTGTTTAACATGTTTTACTACCTCTCGTCTCTAGTTCAGCCGACTTGCTGATAACTCAGCTTCTTCTGTGTGCCAGCCGAGTGGTCAGCACTCGACACAACTCATAAACCTAACTGCTGGCTGGGGAACATGGGATTAGGCCTATCAGGCCTAAATATGTTATGAGACCTTAATATGTTATTAGGCCTCAATATGTTACAAGGCCTAAAAATGGGATTAGACCTAAATATGTTATTAGGCCTATGCGATAAGGCCTGGAGATGGCAGTAGGCTTAATATATATGTGGGCCTAAATATGTCAGTAGGATTGCCATCAAAGAAAGATGTTTGCAGGCCTACATATGTTAGGTCAAGAGTTGATAAGTGGTTGATAACAGCGGTATTAGATTTTAGACTTAAACATACTATGAGTCATTTATCAGGTGTTTTTGTCCAAAGTGACTTAAACTGAATTTGTCGTTAAGGAGCAGTTAAGGGTTAAAGATTTATTTCTCAGGTAGACTTATCAGACTAAATGTGCATTCTGGTTTCTATGTTTCTAGGCCTTGAATGTGATATCAGGACTAAATCTGCTATCGGCCCATGGCCATGTTTCACGGCAATAATGGAGCGCTTAATTGCACCATCAACCTTAATTGTTGACGGTGACGCCACGGTTACGGTAAGGATGATGAATCAGTTAAAGGCTTGGCGTGGCGCGCCACATTTCTCAACAACGGCGGCAGTAAAGTAAAAGTAATTTGAGTAATTAGTGTTGCAGCAATCACGTTAAAGCAAGTAGCAATCAACTGGTAGGAGGAAGGTTGTGACTCATCGGATGATGTATCATCATATCTGTCCAACTTTATTACAGTCTTTTGGAGGCCACTAATTAAATGGTACCTTCATTGACGCCGAAGACAAAGTAAACACAGAGCCAGTACTAAGCAGTGTGAAGGAATAACAAGTATAAATACACATATCCTTCATCTAGGCAACATGCAGGCCAGTATATTAGAGAAAAACAGCAATAACCCTGTAAGATAAAAACACATGATGTATTTCTGCTACAAAATGTGATATAACTTTTTCCAAGTTCAAATGCAGGGCATTTTGTACACATGAGATGTATTTTTGATCATCAGAGACCAAGCCTAAATGATCAACTGGTTTTCAGGGGTCTCTATGGAGGGCAATTCCTGATTTATAAAATCTGTAATAAATAAAGAACCCACACTGAAAAAAATTCCGCTTTTTCGCAAAACAACCAGAATGCTTGCTGAGTATCTGCCTCAGATTCTCATGGTGCTTGCAATTTGTTTGGCTCTGCTCGGTATGCGACTTCTGGGGGTTTTGGAAGCCGCAATTTGATGCATGCCATCAATTCCTACCATTGTAGATGCAATTTTTCGCTTGAATGCAAATCCCCACGTCGTGGGCTGGGTTACGCACCGCTGACTATTGGAGATGTTGGCACGATGGGCGATGTATATTTTGTTCGGCGACTGCTTATTGCAAGCGGGCACATGGCAGACGAATCAGAGGGGCGATAATTAAAGGGGCGGGACCTTTACGGATCGTGTTGAGGGAAGGGAGCTGATTTGCGAGCAGCGGATAAAAAAAGAGGGATTACAGCGTCAAAAAAGCGGTTTCCAAATTGAGGAGAGGCAAATGAAGACGCTCCGTAACTGGAACAGGAATCCACACATTTTCCGCCCTCACCGCAGTCTCCTTCAACCCTGGAAAGAAATGCCTGGGGAATTTCTCTCTCTCCTGTGGTAAAGGGTCCACGGTTTCTCGTTAAAAGCCTGACTCCGTGCTTTAATTGTTGAGAGCGTAATTTGCCTTGGAATGTTTTTTAAAGTACATTTTGGGGGGGGAAAGGTCTTTATTGGTATATGGATGAAAGTATTACAATGGTATTTATTAGATTGTTTTTTTCCAGACTTGTTTTTGTTTACACTTAACTTTTAATAGATAGGCCTAGGACAAAATTCCTGTTTCAAAATGGATGAGGAGCCAAAATAAAATAAAGATAAAAAAGCATCCATAACATATTATTTTCCCACCCCACTCCCATAGTATTTTGTTCAAGGAACAAAGTTTGAGATGACACAATGACAGGGTGTGATCACTTGTTCTCCACCTGTATACTTTATACTTAGAAAGATTGCCGACCTCCACCTCTTTGTTGAACACGACTGTGTGTGTGTGTGTGTGTGTGTGTGTGTGTGTGTGTGCACGTGTGTGTGTGTGTGTGTGTGCTTGTGTGTGTGTGTGTGTGTGTGTGTGTGTGTGTGTGTGTGTGTGTGTGCACCTGGCATCCGCCTTCTGAACACTTCTGTTTCATTGGACCCCGGTTTACGGTTCCTTAGGAGTGGTTTTCATCCTCCTGCTGTAGCTCTGCCAGGTCTACAGTATGGGCTGCAGAGGCCCTAAGTGGGCCCTTTCATTCCTGCCTTTGTTGTCACTTTATAGGCTTGAGTCTTGATCGAATCCCAACATCTCATTTTCAGCTTATTTCTTCTGCATATGAAGAGATCAGTAAGTCTTCAGGGTTTGCAGGCTGACAGGAAACCTTTGAAAAACAAGGTTTAAATATAACTGGAAAAAAATTACATGCAGTGACTTCACAGACACACAGTAGACACACACACAGGCACGCACATACCGGAAGAGAGAGAGGGAGACAGAGAGAGAGAGTTAGAGAGAGAGAGAGAGAGAGAGAGAGAGAGAGAGAGAGAGAGAGAGTGAGAGAGAGAGAGAGAGAGAGAGAGAGAGAGAGAGAGAGAGAGAGAGAGAGAGAGAGAGAGAGACAGAGAGAGAGAGACAGACACAGACACAGACACAAAGACAGAGACAGCGAGACTAAGAGTTAATATGTTCGTGTACGTAATCAAGTTTTCTATTTTCCTAGGAATGCCTGGATTAGCGATGGGTTTACGGTCCTATGTGTATTATGCGCATACATGCTAACTTGTTCCTTCTGTCGGTTGTGCCGGCGGTTTTTCGGGGCTAAGGATGACGACACCGCAGCCAGGTCTCGTGACATGCTACACGGCACGCATAGCATGCTGTCACCAACGGCCATTCCTCCAGACACAGACGCAGACCAGCTCCGGAGCCACATCGCATGCCAGACTCTCTCACGGAACACCGTGGGCACGGAGGTCTGGTGGGTGGTGGCGAAGGACACCCAGCTGAAAGGCACTGGGTTCGAATCCCCAATGTCCGCCGTTGAATGAAGCCGGAATTTGAAGAAATCCTGAGTATGATAAACTTTGGATAAAGGTGTCTGCTAAATGACAAAACACACACACACACACACACACTCTCTCTCTCTCTCTCTCTCTCTCTCTCTCTCTCTCTCTCTCTCTCTCTCTCTCTCTCTCTCTCTCTCTCTCTCTCTCTCTCTCTCTGTCTAGTTCGTAGTAATTCCTAGTAGTTAGTCTACCTATACTCTTTAGTAACGGTTAATTAAAGAGATGACACAAAGAAGAACTTCTACCAGTTCATTCCCAGAATTCAATGTTACGAAACATAAAGGCTATGTTAGGTAGATACGATTGGACGGATAGATGGATCTGTTTGTGGCCTCTATATTTGGTATCACATTAAGTGATAGATTGTCACGTGAACTTAAATACAATCCACATTCACCCCAGTAAATGCATTGACCTTTCGGCATTCACTGGTGAGGCTGTCGTTACAAGTCAACCTCTCCACCGAAACCGCTTTCCTCTCCCTGTTGTCGTCATAACAACTTGTCTGACACCCTGAGACGTGGTCATATTCTGCTAGCTAAGTTCAAAACGCACCCTTAACCTACACTTAGTTACACTTAACTGCGTCTGTACTTATACTCTTTCATCTCACGCGTTAGGCCTAACTGCGCGGTTTAAGTCCTTTTTGCACGTCAGAGTCCCTTTTAGAGACACGACGTTCAACGGTTCTCACGCTAATAAACTTACCAGCTTGATTCGATGTGACATGACGTTATGTATAAGAGGCTGGGAGGGGGTTCAAGGTAATCTGTTTGGTACCAGTGTCATTGTTCTTCTCATCGATGACCAAACACCACTTCAGAGGCCGTTAGATGCCTATTC
Organism: Urophycis tenuis; assembly: GCA_036785325.1. Lineage (NCBI taxonomy): Eukaryota > Metazoa > Chordata > Actinopteri > Gadiformes > Phycidae > Urophycis > Urophycis tenuis. The sequence goes on from JAXIVH010000032.1 coordinate 1,415,326, forward strand.
CAGAGCTGTGGGTATGGGCCTTTGAAGCTCTCGTGGAACTATACACCGGGGTGTAATAGAGTCCTTCCCAGGGGGCCAATGAACCGTGGGATTTATAACAAAGAAAAACACACACGTGACACAGTTGCCTCTACTCTAGGTATATTTTAGCACAAGCCCGAAAACGTCTGATGGTGGCTATACGGCAATTTGCCCCCCCCCCCCCCCCCCTAACTGAGGAGAGCCTTATTGAATCTGTCATACTTGGCTCCCCACTGATGGACACACGGGCCCCCAGGGGCCCCCGAGGGCCAATGGTTAGGCTGGGGTGATATGATGCCTCAGAGTGATGGGAGATGGATGTACAGGCGACTCGGGTTACGGTAGACAGGCCCAGGACAGGCCGCTGGGGCAAGGGCAGGCTGAAGCCCCCTGATTGATCCTGAAAATAGAGAGGCCTGTGGGAAAGAGTGAGGTGTAACTGAACCTGGAACAGATGTTTGACAGCGCTGGAAGAATGTGGTCATTCCCATGCAGGTAGACTGTCTTCTTGAACTTCACACGCCCGTGCTCAACCAAATTTGGGGAAATGTGATATTCTAAATGATGTCACTGGAATTGACAGGAAAGGTGTGAAGTTGAACTTTTTTGTGTCCTTTTTGGGTTGAATCAAATGGTAACTGTGATCCTTCAAATATGCAGAGTTTACTAGCACATGTCAGCATAGAATAGGATAAATGTTGAAAGCATCAATGGCACTGAGTCAAAGGTAAAATCAGGGCCTAACAACCTGAAGACCAATTCTTAAAGGAACCTGGTGAACTGATGTTACTAGTTGTAATGCTGTAATTGTACTGTAATTAAAGTGATTACAGACTCCTGATTTAGGATTCCCAATGTCAAAACGTAATCAGTATGTAATCAGACTTAGATTAAAATCTAAAGTCTAATGGCAGACTAGCTCAAATCCGGTGAACAGTGAATTTCACTTTATTTTGCTACATGTTGGTTTAAACTTTTCAAATTTTTCAATTACTTTGCTGGAGGTGGGTATCTGTAATGGCATAATCGTCAGACATAAATTCGGCCATACTGTGAACAAAATGTCTGGAAAGGTTTCAAAATCAACACTGTGTAGACTGGCCACTATAAGTACATGTTACAATCCCCTCCTGAAAACGTGACCCACTCCTGTATTACTATTCTTTGGTTGAACATCTGAACCAGGAGACAAGGTGTTGCCCTGCCCCTTGCAGCTTTTGGTTTCCAGCACAGGCTCTGTGTTGTCGCCACTAGAAGTTCTGCTATAACATAGGACCGCTAGATACAACGTTAAATTAATGCTAATATTAGTTTGTGTTTGGAATAGAGTGTGAATGTTTTATAGTGCAACCTTTGATCTGAACTGGGCTGATTGGAGGAGTAGGCATAATACTACCTACCTACTACTACCCATACAAGCAAATGTTTGAAAATGTACTGATGAAAATGTATTTTAGTACACTTGACAGCATAGAATTTGACTTAATGAGGCATGATCAAAAGACACAGGCAACAATTTGCCAAGCATCTTTAATGAGACAATGATGGCAAACGATGGTGAGTGGAGGGACCCTTGTGGACAATAGATCGGTCATAGCTGGAATCTACAATGGTGTGGACGTCAGTTTGCAATACACTAGGGGAGACGTGGAAATGTCTGGAAGTAAGGAATACAACGTAAGGAATCCACACAATATGGAAGTCAGGTGATTGCCATGGCCTCAGTATCAGACCCCCTGGCTGCAGAGGCAATGTAAACAATAACTTGACACCATGCATTGATGAGAGGAAGGGAGCCATCTCTTGGTGCAAAGTACCTTTTAAAGTTGTTACAATTAAAATAATCTGTATATCCTTTTATATCTTTAGGATTAATTCATTCATTCAACGCATGTTTAGTGAAAATAGGACACATTGGCCAAACAAAATCTACAATTATTGCTTTTAATGATTGAAAATTACATGATACGTATATGGCATATCATACTTTATTTAATATGGTCTTAACATATATTTAGTTGTTTCATTTAACAACCAATGTGCGATCATAAGCAGTGGCTAGTTTTTTTTTTCCATGTTGCAAACACTGGCGCAAGAACGCCACCTGCTGGCAAAGACATTGTGTCGAATGACTTGAAGTTTAGCCTAAATGCAAATTAAAACACATGTAAATCACGCTCTCATAATAAATCATGTAAAACATAAACGTTCGGTCTTATTAGTCATTTTTTCGATCAACTTTAAAGTTCATGGTGATGATGTCTTCGATCCCCGCCTGGAGCTCGTCGTGCTCCTGTACAGCGGAGACCCCTTTCGGCGTCCCGGTCAAAATTAGGTCCCCCTCCTCCAATGTGATGATCTCGCTTATGTAACTAATGAGATAAGGAATGGAGAAAATCATCTGAGCCGTGCTGCCGTTCTGTCGCAACTGGTCATTCACCTTCAACCACAGCGTTACGTTTCCAGGGTCAGGGATCTGTTCTTTGGGAATGAACTTGCTTATGGGGCAGGAGGTGTTGAAGGCTTTAGCCAGGGTCCACGGAAGACCCTTAGACTTGCACTCGTCCTGGATGTCCCGGGCTGTCATGTCCAAGCACAACGCGTAGCCCGCAACGTGGTCCATGGCACTACCCTGTGAGATAGCCGTGCCGCCCTTCCCAATCACAACCCCCAACTCAACTTCGTGATGCAAGTTGCCGGAGTACAGGGGCACAAGAATAGGGGAGCCTTCTGTCACATATGCAGAAGGGGGCTTCAAGAACAAGATGGGCTCTGTAGGAAGAGCGTTCTTCAATTCCTTTGCATGGTCAGCATAATTTCTTCCCACGCAGATGATTTTCCTGCCCCATTCCCAGAACCGAGATATATTTCGCGCAGTCATCGTGTGTCTACATAAAAAAAGTTCTGAGCCGCTTCGAAGCAGTCCACACCTGTAAGAACGACCTTTGACAGTAAGCCCTCCCACTTCCGGGGTCTGTCAAGTCTACAGCGTCTACAGAGCCTCAGATGGGAAAAACTACCTTGGGCAAGATAAGCCAAATATAGAAGCAGGATGGCTAGCTGTCAATAGATTGTCACGAATGCACACTGTAGAGTACACACACAGAAAGAAGCGCAGTATACATTTACTCGGCAAAAGCACACACAAATGCAGCGTCGAACTATCAACTTTTTTAAGACACCGTTGCAACCAAACCACTGACCAAACCGAGTTCCAAACTGTATGGTTTTAAGCTACGTAACACTCCCCCCTCACCTGATTGGTTGAATCGAAGAGGTTAAAGTTCACATGTGACGTAAAACTACACGCTAACCAAACCCCCGACACCCAGTTCACCTGATAGGAAAAACCAGCGTTGTTATGTTATTCAGGTCCTTCATAACGAATGCCTGCACTCTTGGTGTTCTTGGAGCTGCCACGACTTACAGCCTCGGTTTGTTGTTGTTTTCTTCGTTATTCAGCCCGCACTTTAGTTTGGTGTACTTTGTTCGTCGTGTAACCAGTGTAACGCAGTCTTTATCGAGACTGTCACTCCTAGCCAGGCGGTGTGTGTATTTTTTTGGTTGTACGCTAAGATTGTTAGTAACAGCTCATACAGAAGTCGTAATAACCATAAAAGCCATGTTTGAACTTGCTGTTATTTCCACGGTGTCTAGCAATTTCCATCACACTCAAGCCACACCAATTTGTTTAGTATTCAACTTGTATTGGAGGCTAACTTCCCTGTTTTTCCATAATTTTATTGAATAATATTTCCATAATTTCGGTTATTGACCATATTGTATCGTGTCTGTCAATATTGTTCACTGTTTACTGAGACATCTGCTCACATCCATGCAGTCCCTGTGAAAGTGAAAGCCCAGGCGACTGCTCTCATCCACGACCTAGTGAGAAAGTCATCGCTTGTCAAACAATCCAACATGAACGTTGAACTACTTCCAGCGCTTAGTGACAACTACATGTACCTTGTGATCGACGTGGACTCCAAAGAAGCGGCTATTGTCGACCCCGTCGAGCCAATCAAGGTACATTTACTCTTTCTGCTATAAGTATTCTGATCTCAATTGGAATGTGTGTCTGAAACAGAAATCAACAGGAAGCAAACAGGACATGAAGAAACCTCTGAAGCCGGAGTCAGTTTTCTCTCCCAACGCTTTGTTTGCTACCTCTTCACTTGTGTACAGAGACGGCCATTGAGATCAGACTCATCAGTTAACGTTCAACTGTGACTCTGCCATAACAGGTTATAGAAGCAGTCAGGAAACATGGTGTGCGACTTACGACGGTGTTGACGACCCATCACCATTGGTAGACAACATTGTTTACTGTTGCAATTCGAAAATAGTGTTGACATCCTGATGGTCATGAGACAGGAGGGTAACATCAGCCTGTTGGCTTTGCAGGGATCACGCTGGCGGGAATGAGAAGATGGTGAGGTTGATGCCGGGCCTAAAAGTGTACGGAGGGGATGACCGAGTTGATGCCCTCACGAAGAAAGTCACTCATTCCAACACATTCAAAGTAAGACTGAAGTCTGAACGCAGGTGTTCTTGAGCAAGATGCTGAATGAGTTTGTATTTTCCATTTCGGTTTCAAAGCCCTTTTTGGATTTAAAGAAGCTGCTCGATAACAAAACGGCAGGAATAGTAGTAGCTATTCCTCATGCATTGTCGATGCCTTCTCATTCAATGTCATTAATGTTTTCAAAAGTCAAAGTCAAAGTAGCTTTACTGTCAATTCCTTCACATGACAAGACATACAAAGGAATGGAGAGGACGTTTCTCACCCTCCCACGGTGAAAAGTGCGGATAAAGTGCACCGGCCTAACAGACAAGACAAGCCATTGCTAATACTAAAAGTAAACATACAATTTCAAACAGATAAGATAAAAAAAGATAAAAAGACAATAAAAATATATATGCAATGTCGGGATCTACTATTGTATGAAGTTGGAGTAGCAGCATGTTCCTGTAAAAGTTAATGCAAAAAAGGCAATTGTAATGGCAGCAAAAGATTCTGTAAGAATATTTGTACTATTGACAGTGCAAAAAGAACAGTCAGTAAGGACAGTAAATGGCAGTAGATGGCAGCCAGTCTGTATGGTGTGTGGTGATGGTAATGGTGGTAATAATAATAATAATTATTATTTTGTACATGGAATTGCTTTTTAATGGTTTTCACCATCCTGTACTCTGAAACCCAAATGTTCCGTCTGGGTTCAATAAAGTGCGTCTTATTTAGTATCGAACCTTTCCCATCCCCTGTCGTTCCAAGGTTGGCTCCCTCACCGTGAAATGCCTGTTCACTCCATGCCACACGACCGGCCACATCTGCTACTACGTCACCAAAGAAAACAGCACCGAGCCTCCAGCAGTCTTCACAGGTATCTCTATTGAGGTTGTCCTACGTCCCCTTTGTGTAACCGTGCATCATCGTACGACTTCCCCCGCACCCACAGCTTATTCGTAGGCATCCTCGAGCACAATGCTTAACCCCACACCTACCTGCTCCACAATACGGTGAATGCATGTGCATTCACCGTATATGTCCGTTTAGGCAAAACCAATGGCTAAACCGCAGGGTGAATTCTCAACAGTAATTACAGCATCGATTGGGTTTTGGTCTATGGTTGTTGTGCTTGTGACATCTCTACGAGTCTCTACGAGTCCGTAGAGCATGGATCACGTGACTGTTCCCCCAGTGATGGAGGCTCCTTTTGGTTTGCTTCAGGTGATACCCTGTTTGTTGCTGGCTGTGGTAAATTCTTCGAAGGCACGGCGGAGCAGATGTACAAGGCCCTTATAGAGACACTCGGAACACTTCCGCCAGAGACGGTAACTTAAGGCTGAGTTATGGTGCCGCGTAGTGATCACGCAATGGCCACGCAGTTGCTTGGACGCAGTCATGAGACCGTGATGGTTCTGCGTGGGGTTTATGTGTCGAAATGCAATTCAATGCCACACCGGTAGGGGGACCAGAATGACCATTCTGGTCATTACATACGGATTACTAGCGAGTAAAAAAATTTTTTACAGAAATGAAGGCAAAAGTTATATATATATATGTTGTTGCCAATCAGTCGAAGCATTTATCACACCGTGGCGGTGTTTATGAGTGGAAACCGGAATAGCGATCTCCAGCGGATGTATTTAGCGGATCAATCACAGCCAATGCCGCTGCGTTGGTGTTGCGTCGCCTCGACGCACGTCTAGGATTTTTGGGAGGTGCACGTCAGGCCTTTGTGGTGGACACAAGGGGAGTCCACAAGGACGTAAAGGGTCCGTAAGCCCCCTGGCGTTGCCTCAACGCGGAAGCATAAATGAAGCATAACTCAGTAATCCAAACATAATCAACTAAACAAACAAACCAAACCGCGCAGTAGAGTCAATATATCTTTCTACTCCTATGCCCAGGGGCGGTGAATATAGGACCATACTGTGTGCTTTTAGTCTTAACTGCAAGGCATGTGTTTGAAGAAGAGGGCAATGGTTCCGCAGTGTCTCGATTCCTCATAGAATCAATTCCCCGGCGTCATTTCTTTCCTTTGTGTTTGCAGCGTGTTTACTGCGGCCACGAATACACCGTCAGCAATCTGAAATTTGCGCGCCACGTGGAACCAGACAATGAGGACATTCTGAAGAAGCTGGAGTGGGCCAAGGTATCTTGACCTCATGGCGACTTCTACTGACGCTTGTTGTTTGGGCCTGTGAGAATGACATTCGCTTCTTTGCCGTGGCACAATCCTCTAGGAACAATGTGACAATGGGGATCCCACTGTTCCTTCCACCGTGGCAGATGAGTTCTCATACAACCCCTTCATGAGAGTAAAGTATGTATATACTCTGTGTCACTAAGTTATGTCCTATTGCTTTGAGAAACTCTTTGTAACTTGTTGGCACTTAGCCAGATATTTTGTATACTAGCAATGGCTTACCTGGCAATTGGAATGCTTGAAACTTGTTCTGGTTACCATCCTACTGTTTTAGCAGCAATGAAATGTTTCACCCTCTTGTGGCAAATGTTCTCATTGTAAGTCACTTCAGATAAAAGCGTCTGCCCTATAACATTTAGGGTTGATGTAGAAATGGCTTTACTAACATAAATGCACTCATTTGCTCTGCTTGCCTCCTAGGGAGAAGGCTGTGCAAGACCACGCTAAACAGACGGAACCTATTGACACAATGAGAAGCCTACGGAAAGAGAAGGATAGCTTTAAAGTCCCCAAACAGTAGAGCTCGTTGCGCAAATAGGACCCCTGCATGCTATTTGACGGACACACGCACACACACACACAAGAAGTCTTATTTCTTTTTTCCGTTTCAAAGAGGAGCTAAAAAAGCTGGAATCCAATGTGGTATTTATTAATTCTTGTTCTTTTCTGAAACTTATGTTAGTGAGGTGATGAGGCATTCAAAGGAAGTTACGTTTTAAACCGCGAAATATAAAAACAAATCCACTTTTTTAACATAGACTTATTCGGGGGACGTTTTGCCGGAGCCATTTTGGCATAGTTTAGATGATTTTAGATGATATGAAAAAGAGAAGTTGTTCCTGTAAATAATTTGCGCTCATATGTAATGGCTTTTGGATTCATTTCGCAAGGGCTTGCTGTTAATGTTTAACACCTCCACACACTGATATGGCATTGACAGGGAGAGCTTTTTGAGTCGACCTACAGCTAAATGTCTTAATATGTCACATGTTCATTTTTGTTGTCGAAAGCATTTTTGTAAAGTATTTAATCAAGGACGATCCATCTACAGAATTCACATAGTTTGCGATTCAAATGTTAATTCTACTTGAGTTCAATGAAAAATTATGTTCAGCATTCTTCATTAATCTTTGAATGTCAAAGCTATATACAAAACTGTTGGAATGATTCTGTTTAAAAAGTTATAAACCACCTGCAGTGCAATAAATAACTCATACTTAACGTTGACCCATCTTTTCAAATTATCACATCGGCCTACCACCATGAACGTAACTCAAATCTCCATCGTGCCAGGATGCAAACATCTTGTGTTGTTTGTGAGACAGGGAGTCTCACCACACACCATTGGTAAGGTTGAATGCTTCTTTTTTTTTGTTTTGCTAATTGAAAGAAAATTGTGTAGATCAGCTCCACTGAAAGGCACGTGTGGTCACGAGTGCACCGGTGCCCAAGCGACCGATGACAAACAGCTACATTATGTTTGCTCCCCGGGAGACATCCTTGTGGTCTGCCAAGGCGTGAACGCACGGCGCGGTGGCTGGTGTCTCCGCGAGGACTGGCTGTAAACAATGGTGTGGGTGAAGAATAGAACTGAAAGGGTTTGGCGGGGACAGCCGGGATGGCTGATCTGTTTCTATAATGGTCCTGTGTTTATCTAGTACAGTACATAACATGTAACCAGAGGTGGGAAGTAACTAAATACATTTACTCACATTACTGTATTGAGTAGTTTTGTATTTTGGTATTTTTGAAGTATCATTTAAAATTGGTATTTTGTGTTTTACTTGAGTAAGTTTTGACTGAAGTATTGTACTTGGTTACATTATAAATCCTATCCGTTACCGAGTAAAAGGAAAAGCCCAATGAAAACCTACAGGGGAAAAATACATGCCAGGAAACCAACACAGTGAGGAACGATAACATGAGCACTGGCCCGAACATAAAGGACACAAAGTCATACTGATGCACGAGCTAGGTCAGTGGGCGTGAAGTCTTTCTAATGCTAATTTATAGGATGGAGGAAACTGAACAAGAAGTCTCATTTGTTGTTATTGCACTTACATTTGTAACACTTGTTCTTTAATTAAAAACAAAATAGTTTTGGATTGATGACCCCTTGTCCTATTTTCACTTCCCTCAGCCCCACACACAAACACACAGAAAGTAACTTTCACTTTTAAATGAACTACGTGTCACGGAGTTGCGGAGGGGTTGGACCCAAATGCAGAGAGGCGAGGCAGGCGAGAGTACTTAAACTTAGCACAGATACAGGAACAGACAGACGGATGACAACTCACATGAACGGCGACGACAAACGTCGACAAGACTCGGACAAAGACAGGACTTAACAGACTAATTACAAACCCAAGACAGGTGAGGGAACAAGACACAGGTGAACACGATGGGGCAATCACCAAGGAGGGAAACAGGATACAGGGGAAACAGAGCAAACCAATGAAAACAAGACAACACAGACACAGACCATGACAAGGGGAAACACAGAGCAAACCAATGAAAACAAGACAACACAGACACAGACCATGACAAGGGGAAACACAGAGCAAACCAATGAAAACAAGACAACACAGACACAGACCATGACAGTACCCCCCCCCCCCCCCCCCCCCCTCAAGGGACGGCTCCTGACGTCCCTAAACTCCAACACCAAGATGGGTGGGAGGAGGGGGCTTGGAGGAGCTTGGAGGGCTACCAGGGGCGGAGCAGGGAACGTCAGGCGGAACCCTTCTGGAGGCCGGCGGCGGGGGCGCGGGCCCTCCGGAGGCCGGCGGCGAAGGCGGAACCCCTTGGACTCACGGAATGCCGCTGGGACCAGGACCTCAGGGGAGGCTGAGGCTGCAGAATCTGGGGGCGGAGTCTCTGGAGCGGCTGCAGTCTCTGGGAGCGGAGCCGGCCGGACCGCCTCCAGCGAACGAGGAGCGGGCATCGGCCGGACAGCCACCAGCGTGCGAGGAGCGGGCGTCGGCCGGACAGCCACCAGCGTGCGAGGAGCGGGCGTCGGCCGGACAGCCACCAGCGTGCGAGGAGCGGGCGTCGGCCGGACTGCCTCCAGCGTGCGTGGAGCGGGCGTCGGCCGGACTGCCTCCAGCAAGCGTGGAGCGGGCGTCGGCTGGACCTCCCCAACTGGGGACAGCTGCGGCCCAGCGGGGACAGGAGGGCGCTGCGGCCCAACGGGGAAGACACGAGGTTGCTGCGGCCCAGCGGGGGAGACAGGAGGTCGCTGCGGCCCAGCGGGGAAGACAGGAGGTCGCTGCGGCCCAGCGGGGAAGACAGGAGGGCGCTGCGACCCAGCGGGGAAGACAGGAGGGCGCTGCGGCCCAGCGGGGAAGACAGGAGACCGCTGCGGCCCAGCGGCGGAGACAGGAGACCGGTGCGGCCCAGCGAGAACAGGAGGCCGCTGCAGCTCATCCTGGTAGTGAGGGAAGACAACCCGCCGTCTGAACCACTCAAACAGCGTGATCATCTCCCCTCCAGTGTCAGCCGCAGGGGCCCGGCTGGCCAGCGGAGCTGCGGGCTTGGCGGCCCGTCTCGGTCCCGTCGCGGTCCTCCGAATGCCAGACGGGTTCCACAGAACGGGTTGGCCTCAGCTGGCCCGTTCTGAGGCTTGGTGGCCCGTCTCGCAGACCGCGGTCCTCCGAATGCCAGACGGGTTCCACAGAACAGGTTGGCCTCAGCTGGCCCGTTCTGAGGCTTGGTGGCCCGTCTGGCTGACCGAGGTCCCCCCCGTGCCAAACGGGTGCCCCAGTATGGGTTCCTCTCTGCTGGGTCCATTTCTTGGTCCGAGTCTTCTGTCACGGAGTTGCGGAGGGGTTGGACCCAAATGCAGAGAGGCGAGGCAGGCGAGAGTACTTGATACTATTTTAATTGTAAACTTAGCACAGATACAGGAACAGACAGACGGATGACAACTCACATGAACGGCGACGACAAGACTCGGACAAAGACTGAACAGAAGACCAACAGACTAATTACAAACCCAAGACAGGTGAGGGAACAAGACACAGGTGAACACGATGGGGCAATACCAAGGAGGGAAACAGGACACAGGGGAAACACAGAGCAAACCAATGAAAACAAGACAACACAGACACAGACCATTACACTACGTTTTTCTTCTACTTGAGTATATTTTCAGATGGGTAATTTTACTTGTGCTTAAGTAATAATTCATCAAAGTATTGATACTTTTACTTGAGTACAGTATTTTAGTACTTTTTCCACCTCTGCATCTAACACATTATGATCCAAGTCTCCATATTGGAGAATTTACAACATAATTATATACATATTTTGGTGACACACATGGTTATTAAAGCTTACAGATACACTGATTACTATAGTTTACATTAGAACTAGAAAGAGAAAGAGGGAAATGGGATGTTAGCTAATAAATAAAAGATATACTATTAAAGATATACTATTACTATTACTACCACCCGCTCCCAACGTCTCGGAAGCGCCAGCACCACCAGATAATGGATTTGTATACCACACCACACACCCCAGACTGTTTTCTAGCCATTTTCATCTTATGTCTGTTCATCTCATTGATAACCACTGTCCATCTGTCATCTTTCATTGCGTGCACCAGGCTGCTACGGATGGTCTACCAGCCTGCGGTGGCCAGTGTCACCTTCTTCACTGCCGTGTGCTGGGGAGGAAGCATTGGGAGCGGTGGTGCCAGGAAGCTGTACAAGCCGGGGAGGACGGCGAGCTCTGCAGTGGGGATGAAGCTGGACTGTGTGGAGGCGGCGACAGTGAGGAGGATGAGGGGAACGCTGCTGGCGACCCGGAACTACCCTCTCAGCCTCACTATGCCGAACTGAAGCAACTGAAGCAACTCAGGAACACATTCAGCCACATGCTCACTCAGCCAAGTGCCTCAAAGTGCTTGGGCGCTCCTTCATCCCACCAACCATCAGGCTCAGGAAGCTCCAACACCACCAGACAAATGGAATGGACTGAACTTCACATTCACATACACCACACCACACACCTTGGACTGTGTCCTAGCCGTTGTTATTCCAGGTCTATTCATATGTTGTACCTGGAATACCTGTATAAATTTGCACATCTTGCACCTTGCACTTTCCGCATATTTGCACTATCTATCTACTTTGCATTTTGCACCATAACCAGCTATCAAGGACACTAGTATGCATACAGGTTCTCACTCGTCACCGACCTGACTTAAGAGCTCGTATTTAATCTAATTTATTGTTTATTGTGTATTGACTTTAGCCAGGCTCTTACTGCACATCTATCCCCTGTACTGCTGGTCACTGTGAATTTCTCCTAAGGGGGATTAATAAAGGAATATCTTATCTTATCTTATCTTATCTTAACTAAACATAAATGGACACGGTGCACCACACAAAATCTACATGTTACATGCAGGTATTTATGCTAGGTCAGGTGGTAATAATTGTAATGAGTTCTTGTTATTGTTAAGACGTCGTTGTGGTCTCGATTCCTCTACGTGACAATGTCTGGATATTTAGGGAGCAGTCAACCACACTCTCATCCTGCTACAAGGATTCAAAGTCCACTTCCTTATCCTCATTCCTCGTGCCCTAGATCTGATTCGTTTCTCAAAATATGCTTTACTCTCTTCGTCTTAAACCTAACCTTTTAATCAGTTGAAACGGTTAGGTTTTAAACCTAAGCTTTCATCAGTTGCATTTGTACTTGTATAACTTTATACTGTATGGGTCAGAACACTATGTAATCCGCAGGGAAGTTTTTTTTCTTATATTTTCTTGAAATTATTGGTAGATTACAATTATCGTATCATGGGAAATTAACACATTTCCATATTTGATGTTTACATCTTTTACGGTACAATAGGTGCTTGATCTCTGAGAGTAGCTGTTTCAATAAAGGAATGCGGGTCATGATATTAAGAATTAGTTTTACCCAGTTGATTTAGATTTTTGGTGGTCTCGGATTGGAAACGTTAATTACATATAATAGTACTTTGATATGTACTTTGATACGTTTTCAAGTCAAGTTGTCACCGTATCCAGGGCGTTTACTAATCAAATCTTAATGTGTATTGTGGCAAGATCAGTGAACCAAACAGCTCAGGGCACGGGGTCGAGGCCTGCGTCACGCAATCGTCATCAGTGGCGAGTCGCGTTCATAATGGAATGGGGAAGTGTTGGTTACAGGTGAGGCCCACCACTTTGGTTGTACCCAGGTATTCATGCATAGAGTATACAAATATAACAGGTATATAATTCAGATAACTGGCATGTAGTATAAGTGCTCAAAAAGTGTGAAAAAGAGTGCTCACGAGAATGACTTGCAGAAAAAGGCCTGTGGTTTCATTTTCCATCACAGTGTCTAAATAGCTAAACTTCAAAAGGCAAATAAAGTGATCTAATAGTTGTGTTTATGTCCAGGTCTTCAGTCTACTATGTATGAGGAGAGAGAGGAGGGGGTTCCTACCTCTAAAACCCCTATGGCTGCCGAACATGGCTGCCAGAGCAAAGTTAAGAGGTAAGAAGAGGATCTCTCACTGTCTGTGACTGTCCATCTCAGAGCTCAATTGAGAAATTGTGACAGCACCTTCAGTCTGAGTGAAAGCTGTGTCTGTATTGTGTTGAAGCCTAGAGCGGCAGGAGAGAGCAGAGTCCCCTGGACCCAGCTGTGTCTCCATGAAGAGTGACAGGTCCATGGATAGCCCTCTTCATCAGTTTAAAGATGGAAATCCCCAACCGTCTAATGAAGGGTGAGGATTTAACCAATGCCTGATCAAATTAAGCCATTGTTGACATTCACAAATCCTAACTTTTGGATTATTTTTGTTTTTCTTGAAGGACTGACCACTCCATGAAAGATCCTCCTCAATATAAATATAGTTGCCCCTCCAGAGAGGAGAGGTACAGAGTTTCGAACAGACTTCAAACTGGTTGTTAGATCAGACTCTACTGATACTAATGTTTACAAGTCAGGAACAATACAATATACCCTTTTGTGTGTGAGTGTGAGTGTGAGTGTGAGTGTGAGTGTGAGCGTGTGCGAGTGCGAGTGCGAGTGCGTGTGCGTGTGCGAGTGTGAGTGTGAGTGTGAGCGTGTGCGTGTGCGTGTGCGTGTGCGAGTGCGTGTGCGTGTGCGTGTGTGTGCGTGTGTCTGTTCTCCACAGACAACCCCAGGGGATGGGGATGTATTCTCCAGGTTTCCCTCTTTTGACCAGCAGGATGTGAATCTAGGACAGATGATGCTCAATTAGTTCAGAGTAAATGAGTAAATTTCTCATTGATATTTGTTCTGTTCCAGAGGGCTGAGGAGAATGCACGTAACTATAATATATCATCTTACCTGGGATAACCACATTTATGGTATCACTAGAAATGCCTCACCTTGTGGGTTATATGGATATTTTAGTCTAGTACATCCATATGCTTGCAACCTTTCAATTACAAATATAAACAAACACAAATCTAATAATTGTGCCCCCCACCATCCTGGTAGTTTAGGTAGTTTAGAGGTGAACAGATTTTCAGCGATAAAGTTTCACTGGTTTAAATATATAAACTTAATAGAACAACTTTATTTATCCCTGATGGGAAATTCATAATTAATAAGTCCTCTTAGGACATAGGAATAACTCAACATATTTCTATTTTTGTTGTCATGACAGTAAGTGTATCTCGTATGGTTAGTTTGTTATAGATGGTATAAGTTGTATGTTGGATTACATTGCCATTAGCATTGAAAGATATCTCTAGAATTTGATTCTAGAATTTATTAACATTCATAAAGTAAGAAGTAGCAACATTTTTTAGTTTTCATAAAATATTTAAACATAGTTACCAACAAGTTCCTGTTTATCTTGTGTGAAGGCTGAATGACTGTAAGCTGTCAGAGAGATGCTGTGAGGCTCTGGCCTCAGTTCTCAGTTCCAAGTCCTCTAACCTGAGAGAGTTGGACCTGAGTACCAATGATCTGCAAGACGATTTGTTTAATTCCAAATTCAATATTGTGTGTACCGAAGGGCAGTTTGTTGGGTTAGCATTTGCTTTCCATTAGCCGCTTCCATTCACTTGCAGAGTTTTCAGTCATGTGTTTTGTCCGATGGGGTAAACAAGCAGCAGATAGACCTGCTTCACTCTTGAGAAATTGTTATATATATAGTTTCATCATTGAGCACCTAACCGACATAACTGTCACAGCGACTGTGAACACCACCTCACTTCCTGTGCAGTAACATAAAACAAGGTATTGGAAACTCCAGGGTTGTATGGCTCTCGTTAGGATAGGAAGGGCTTGATCAGACCAAGTGCAATTTGTAATATCCGTTACTCATTAGTTCATCATACTTATTATTTTGACCACAAACATCATCACACATTGAGTCACAAGGCTTGATGATTGAAGATATATATTTAATTACTATCTTCATAATAGAGGAATGATAAATTAGTGAAGATACATTTCGTCATTATTTGAGAACATTAGTAGTCTTAGTCCGTCACATCATACCAGACTTTATACTTTTACAGACATACTTTTAAAGAAACCCATACTGTTATCTGAATCATGGAGAGGCTTCTCTGTGATCACAACTAACATATTTTACAAAAAAACTAAAATCCTTCATTTTGAAAAAAAATCACTTCTTTTTTAATTTGCGCAAATGTTGTGTTGGCGACTTGTGTCCTTGGATTCCATGACCTGACACAAATGTGCAACAGAGAACCTGTGAAAAAGTATCTACCGTGTTACACCGTGTTTGACGTGTGGAGGCCATTCCACGTGATGTGCGTGATTTGTTTATAAAAAAAACGCCAATGAAAACTGAGACTTTCCTTATCTTATTCTCCCTCTCCTCCTCCTGCTCTTCACCACTTTATGATGAGTCCATTTGAGATCTTCTCCACCCCGTGGTACTGCGTGCGCAGCAGCTCCTTGGCCCGCTGCTCCCCTACGCTGCGGAGCCAGGACTGGTAGAGCTCCATGACGCGGGTGTCCTCCTCCGGGAGGGACAGCTTCTCGGCCTTGTAGAGCTGCTCCACCTGCTGCAGGAGCTCCTTGCTGCTCTGATCCGGCAGGGCCTTCAGCTGGCCGCCTCCGTTCAGAGAGCCTGAGCACAGTGGTGACAACAGAGTGGAGGGGAGAGAACAACGGAGAAAGCGTGTTATTTGGTGGTGGACTCGGATATATCCGAGTAATGAATCCTGTGTTGTGTGTGTGGGGTTTTTAATTCCTTCCCCCTCCCCTGCTGCTCCTCACCTGAGGGGCAGGCCATGACCTCCACAAAGTGGTACTGGGACCTTCCCCTCTTGAGCTTCTGCACCAGGTTCTGGATGTTACGGAAGCCGTAGGCGGTGGCGAAGCGCAGCAGCACCACGCCGTCCCTCTCCAGGGTCACCTCCTGGAAGTCCTTGTTCCTACGGGCGGAGGGGAGATGGTCAGAGGGCAGGATGGGGAAGGGAACTGGGTTCCATCCCTTGTGCACTGCAGCCTACTGTAGGCATTGTTGGAGATGATTCCCCTGACCCCCCTATACCTGCTCATTAAGAACATGTATCACAAGTCACTTTGGATAAAAGCATCCGTTACCTTACGCTACCTTATGAATCACACTTATCAGGTTGCATGGAATGGCTCCCTATCCAAACCTCACTCTCTTAACACTGGTGTCCCTCAAGGCTCAGTACTAGGACCGCTTCTGTTCTCCCCATATACTAGCTTTTAAGGCTCTGTAATCACACCACACTGTTTCTACTATCACTGTTATGCGGACGACAACTGTTCCTCTCCTTCCACCCCTCAGTCACTCTGATTGCAACACGCATCTCAGAATGTCTGGCAGACATCACCACTTGGACAACTGTGCATCACCTAAAGCTTAATCTCGCAAAGACTAAGCTCCTCTTCATGCCGGGGAAAGACTGCCCTCACAGGGACCGACTGGTCTCAGTCGAGGGCATTACAGTATGTCCGTCACCAACCGTGAGGAACCTTGGCGTAATACTCGACAATCAACTGTCCTGGCCCTCAAACATCACTGCAGTGACACGATCCTGCAGAAGCGACACAACTCCTGACCCAAGCACTTGTCATTTCCCTTGTTCAGAGTTCAAATGAACCCAGCATAACATCCATCCTCTACCTACCTACCTACCCACCCCTACCCTCCCTCCAAAACAAACCAAAACAAAAAAAAAACTTCCCTCATGCACTTGTATGCTGTACATCTTAGCACTTCATAATAGCTCAAAATAAAAACATGCATATGTACAAGTGAACGAAGGTAAGGGAGTAAGTAAGTAAGGGAGATGACCGTTTCCCTCTGAGTGAGCCAGGCCTTCCGCTGTGGAACAACGCCGGGACGACCTACTTGAGTGTCTTGTAGGTGAGGTCCTTCACCTCCTCCCCAAACAGCTGCTTGGCGCTGTGTGTAAACACGTGGTGGAGGTAGCCCCCGGACCCGCCGCCCGCATGGCTCAGTAACTCGCCGCCGCTCGTGTTGCTGAATCTGCACACAGTGACACCGTCTTAGCGCCTCAAGCAAGTGGTGCTCTTTTTGCACAATTTAAAACAGTTTCAGAGAGAATGCTTGTAGCGATGTCCTTGTTTGAAAGTTATCGGTTTTTCAATTTGTGTATTGTTTGATGTCATTTATTGATGTTTTGTTTGTGTTCCTCTGATAGATTCCCCTTTTCTGAAATTATATTTTTGTCAAATTTGTCAGGGATACAGTAGGCCCATTTAACCTACTTTGTGAACCACACAAATTAAAAACATAACAACAAAAATCTGTCATTTTGTATATGGGTTTAGTTTGGCTGGGGCGGGGGAAAGATCCATCTTCTAGAACTCAGGTGCCCTTTAACCTTCTTCATTTCTCCAGTGTGGAGAAAACACATGCAGTGTTGCTGTTCCTCTTGTGGAGCAGCAACAACCACCAGTTCAACACTGATGCTGCACCTGATAAACCAGCTCATCCACTCACAGTTCATCGAGGGGCGCAGCCTCCACCTCATTGAGAATCATCTTCTCCTGCTCCAACATGCTCAGAACTTCTCCTGTGGCGACATCGGGTCGACAAGGCATCAAGGGTCAAGCAGAGGATGGATGATCACGCACGCGCACGCGCACACACACACACACACACACACACACACACAACCTACCAGAGGTGATGACGAGATCCACTTCTCGGCTCTCTGCTTCGCTGAGATAGAAGTCGGGCCGGGAGGCCTCTAGTTTCTTATCATAGCAGGGCATCACCGCTACGTGGAAAATCTGCGAAGGACTCAAGCCCTGGGCACAGCAAAACCAAACACCCCCGTCATCATTACGGTTTTCAGCTCATCACAGTTAACATTACATGTTACATTCACGCATTATGAACAATATATCCGTCTCTTATTCACAAGCTCCTCCAGACAACCACCAACACTGAGAGGCATCCGGTTGTTTTGATCAGGTCACCGGGTTCATCTGCAGCTCTTCTCTCACCTGTGCTCCAGCGAAGTAGTCCTTCACCAGGGATCCCATCATCTGCTGGGGAGAACGTGCGGTGCTGATGTACGGAAGGATGAACTCCCCGTGGGTCTTCTCTGCATAGCAGATCCAGCCTGAGTAAATGCAAACACACACACACACTTTTATCTACACTAAGGGCGTTGGTCATTTTCTCAGATGAAGCCAGATGTGTATTAAATTCATTGTACAGGTTCAGAAAGGTGTGCTGCATTTCACTCTTACTCAAAAGGCAGGAAATATGAATATTTACTTCACAACATTTATAGTAAACAAAGTCCTGGAGTACATCTTTCTGGTCCTGTGACAACAGTGCCATAGCGAGCACTACATCACCCAGCACTGATTAGCATTAGCAGGTAAGATACATTAGCAGGCTGGGTAATCTGAATGTAATAAATACCCGGGCAGGAGGACGTCAACATGGGCAGGGCCGTCTTGTCCCGCTCCCTCCTCTGGAAGCGCTCTAGGAACTCCTGCTGGCTCTCCAGCAGACTGAAGGTCCGGCTGAAGCCTGTGTCGAAGACGTGGTGGACCCCTGTGATGTGACCCCAGTGTGGTTAGTAACAGGTTACTACTGGAACGCCGGGCTACAGCCAGACCATGCAGACCTCCATCTCAGAGTTAGCTAGATAGGTACTTGTAATTTAATTTAGCAGCAGACCCTGGAAAGGGCCCCTATTTTAACACCAGGTGTGATTTATGATAAGCCGTTACAAGCCTTATTTACCTGATGTTTTCATTGTGTTAACTGTGTACTGTATGTAAACATGACATACAATATGTATATTATACATCATCTTCCCTTTTTTGGCGGGCAAAACTTCCTGCCTAAGAGTGACCTTTCAGGGACAAATTCAAGTATTGTGAATTGAATGGAATACTTATCCTAGTACTTAGCAGTCGGGCTGCACTACCACTGAGCTACTGAGCTACTGCCGTCCGGCTGCACTACCACTGAGCTACTGAGCTAGTGCAGTCCGGCTGCACTACTACCACTGAGCTACTGAGCTAGTGCAGTCCGGCTGCACTACCACTGAGCTACTTAGCTAGTGCAGTCCGGCTGCACTACCACTGAACTACTGAGCTAGTGCAGTCCGGCTGCACTACCACTGAGCTACTGAGCTAGTGCAGTCCGGCTGCACTACCACTGAGCTACTGAGCTAGTGCAGTCCGGCTGCACTACCACTGAACTACTGAGCTAGTGCAGTCCGGCTGCACTACCACTGAGCTACTGAGCTAGTGCAGTCCGGCTGCACTACCACTGAGCTACTGAGCTAGTGCAGTCCGGCTGCACTACCACTGAGCTACTCTGCGGCTCCACTGACCGAGGCCCTTGAAGAAGGACGTGAGCCTCCGTCCTGTCTCGCTGCTGCTCATCCCGAAGCGTGCAGCCAGAGAGGCTCTGGACTGGGGCGACACCGACACCACCACCACCACCTGGTCCGCGGCGCTGGCCAGCTGGGGGGGGGGTGGGGCAAAGAAAAGACACTCGTGAGAGCACATCTGCCATATTGATTGCACATGTGGCATACCCCCCCCCCCCCCCCCCATTTTGTATTTTCTTGTGTACCTTTTGTTGATAATTGTGTTTATTTTATTATTTGTTATATATATTATTAGTATTTATTATTTTCTTAAATTACTATGCAGCTGCATGTTTTCGCCTATAGATGGCGATGGCGCTATAACACCAGGAAAGAATGGTTCAGGCGGAGAGAGGATTAAAAAATCAGCGAAAGAAGAGACAGCGGGTGAAGTTAACTTGTAAAGTTTAACTGAATGAACAAAATCTTTCCCAGCACAAGGTTGAGAGATTACTTTCTTCAAGTGTGCAACACACATCGTCCAACAACTCCATAGTCGTAAACAGACATCCATTTACTTTTTCAGCGTGAGCATTGCTGCAATGTAACTTTACAGTGAATTCTGATAGTCCTGCACATCAGGGATCAGCTCAGTATAACCGGCATGGCAGGGGAGATGAAAACTCGAGCCCCTAGACTGCGTCGAGCAGAGCTTACCTACAAATGTACATCATCAGGCATCTTACTGTTGGGTCATGACGCTGTGAGCGTGTCGTGTACCTTGTTACGGCTGAGCACCTTGTAGATCTCATCCTGACTCTGTTGGGCGATCAGGACGCTCTCAGCAGAGGTGACACAGCCGCTGCACGCCAGACAGTCGTTTAATGTGATCTTGGCTTTGTGCAGCTTCTGCTTCGTCCCATCCTATGGACGGAGGGAAGGTTTACAGTTTGAATGCTAAATGTTGAGAGGTTGTTATTGTTCTTTAAAATGGTCGTAGGCCTTGGCTTGAGAGTCACATCTTACTTTTTCGACTTGGAAGTAGCTGCCATCGTCTTCTATTTCTATCTTGGCTACAGATTTTCCTTCTTTCTTCTCGAGTTTGACAGGTTTGACACATTCCTGTTAGGGAAAGCAGAATTCTTCCAATATTTACATTACATTGCAAAATGTGCCTCCCTGGAAATATGGTAATGGCCTATATAAATATGGTAAGAGTGAACCCCGTGGTTATGAACAAAAATGTACATTTAAGAAAATACCAGCAGGAAATGACCAAATTTGATATTCAAATATACTTTCAACACATTCATGATGGTTGATCAGATGCCCACTTAAAATACATATTTGTGTCATTACCAACTCTACTAGTGCTGAGTCATGGCTGAGTAACAAGACTGCAACATCCTGCCAACACATGGTTGTTCGTTATTAACTCAATGTGCGGAGAAGTAACATCACAATATCAGCCCGTATATAAAGCTACAACAATCTCACATTAAGGTTATATATCCCTGTCTAACGGACTGCATGACTTACGTCTAACTAAACGCATGACTGCGTGCTGTCTGGACTCCAGGCAGCCTCCTGTCAACGTTACGGTGGTTAACAATATTCTGGCAATAGCGGGAAACGTATTCTATAACAATTGAATATAATACGATGCCATGTAGATGTCAGTACCTGCGAAGGCGTAATGAAATCATCAAGATCGGTCAACTTCAAAACACCGCTGAAGTGAGAAGTCATCGCTGCTACCAGTGCCAGCCAGTTGTTTGGCTTGGAGTCGTGATTCTTTAATGATGCAAGAGGAGAACACTACAACTGATGCGCAACACGGTGCGCTCATTGGTCTGTTCAATGAACATTTCTGTTAAACAGATGTGTTATTGTTAAGGATGTTGAGGTCTTTACAATACATCTGTGCTTGCTGTGTTTTTTATGCATTAAGCATCACTGAATGCTATTTTAATATCTAAGCTGCATCTAAACACTGCAGTAAATGATTGTTTCTTGCCTGATTAGACATTGACTGTTAATGTCTAAATGAGTCAATATTAATTGAGATTCGACCAGTTTTGCGATTAGTTAAAGTAGGCCTACGGGGTACCATTGAAATGGCAGTACAGTAAACACGTTCATCTTTTGACTGTAGGTGTAAAAAAAAAAAAAAAAAAAAACCGAGTCACATCAAGGGGTACCTGTGCTGCTGTGGGGGGATCCTCTCCCAAAACATTTTATCAGACATCGTGGCCACGGCCGTCCCGTATCGTTATTTCTGCTTTATTCTGTCACGGTTACTTCATGACGGACTAATCTGTGATCCAGCGGTTCTGCTGTGTGATAGCAGAACATCTGCACTTCCAACACAGATCCTGGCACGGAAACCGGGTCAGGCTTGAATTTTTTTTTTTTTTTTGTATAGGGAGATATTCTCCTAACGAAAAAAATATAAAATAATTTGCGAGGTGGAAGTGAATGTGGGTGTGTTTTGAATCATCAACAAGTTATGCCCCTCAATATGAGGAAATGATGGATTGAAAACCCTCAAACCAACACTGTTTTCTTTGCGTGGTCTTTACCAGCAAATGTTGAACGGAGAAGAGTTTCAGAAATTATCCAAATTGTACATAATGTCCACAGTGCAACCGCGCCCTCAAGGGCCTCAACTACCTGCGCTTTCACATCAAGGGCCACTCTGGTAAAACAGTCCCCCTGCTGGCCACACGGTATCACTGAATATAATGTTTTTTTTTAAATCCAAATCACAGCGTATGTATAAATACATGCATGTAATTAATGAGCAGGTAGAAGTCGGGGTAATTTGCTCAGGAGTCAGGAGTGCCTGAAGGAAGGCATTGGGGTTTGAACCCAGTGCCTTTTGTCTGGCAGTCAAGCACCCTAAACAGTAGACCCCAAACATCTGCTCTCTCTCTCTCTCTCTCTCTCTCTCTCTCTCTCTCTCTCTCCTCTCTCTCTCTCTCTCTCTCTCTCTCTCTCTCTCTCTCTCTCTCTCTCTCTCTCTCTCTCTCTCTCTCTCTCTCTCTTCTCTCTCTCTCTCTCTCTCTCTCTCTCTCTCTCTCTCTCTCTCTCTCTCTCTCTCTCTCTCTCTCTCTCTCTCTCTCTCTCTCTCTCTCTCTCTCTCTCTCTCTCTCTCTCTCTCTCTCTCTCTCGTCCTCTTGTGTCCTGTCCTGCAGGTCCATGGTTTGAACTCGGGACTTGTAGTCCACGTCACGTGGCCGTGTCAAATGAAATGCGCTGTTTGATTTTCCACTCTGTATTTGTTGGAAGGATCACAATGTTTTACTATAAATTACTATCTTCATACTAGAGGAATGATAAATTAGTGAAGATACATTTCGTCATTATTTGAGAACATCAGCAGTCTTAGTCCGTCACATCATACCAGACGGAAAAATGCAGTCATCTTTCGGCAAACAAAAACGGGAAAATGTGCAACGGAGAACGTGTGGAAAATGGTCCAAAAAAGGACCCGTTGTCGTTTGGACGGTTGTGGAGACACAACAACGGCAAGAGAGGCTCACACCGTGTGCCACGTGTGGGTCCATTCCACGTCATGTGCGTGTTTGTGATTCGTTTATAAAAAATAAAACATGACTGAAAACTGAGACCTTCCTCATCTTACTCTCCCTCTCCTCCTCCTTCTCCTCCTGCTCTTCACCACTTGATGATGAGTCCGTTTGAGATCTTCTCCACCCCGTGGTACTGCGTGCGCAGCAGCTCCTTGGCCCGCTGCTCCCCTACGCTGCGGAGCCAGGACTGGTAGAGCTCTGAGACCCGGATCTCCTCCTCCGGGAGGGACAGCTTCTCGGCCTTGTAGAGCTGCTCCACCTGCTGCAGGAGCTCCTTGCTGTTCTGATCCGGCAGGGCCTTCAGCTGGCCGCCTCCGTTCAGACAGCCTGAGCGCGGTGGTGACAGGGGGCGGGGGGGGGGGGTGGCAGGCAGAGAGAACGTGTGTTATTTGGTGGCGGCCCGGAATGAACTTATGACTTATGAATCCTGTGTGGTGCTCCTCCTCACCTGAGGGGCAGGCCATGACCTCCACAAAGTGGTACTGGGACCTTCCCCTCTTGAGCTTCTGCACCAGGTTCTGGATGTTACGGAAGCCGTAGGCCATGGCGAAGCGCAGCAGCACCACGCCGTCCCTCTCCAGGGTCACCTCCTGGAAGTCCTTGTTCCTACGGGCGGAGAAGAGATGGTCAGAGTGCAGGATGGGGAAGGGAACTGGGTTCCATCCCTTGTGCACTGCAGCCTACTGGAGATGATTCCCCTGACCCCCCCTATACCTGCTCATTAAGGGCATGTATCTAAACCAAGTCTGTTAAATGAAAGTAGAAATAGTAGAAGGAAATAATTTTGTCTTGTAATTGTTTACATCTCAAATAATAATAATAAACTTTAATAGAAGACAGCATTTGACTAACATTATTTGGAAACAAAAAATACATAATAATCAACACAATAACAAAATAAAAACATGCAAACTGCAAATTTACAAGTGAACCGTCAGGGAGATGACTGTTTTCCTCTGAGCGAGCCAGGCCTTACTTCCGCTGTGGAACAACGCCGGGACGACCTACTTGAGTGTCTTGTAGGTGAGGTCCTTCACCTCCTCCCCAAACAGCTGCTTGGCGCTGTGCGTGAACACGTGGTGGAGGTAGCCCCCAGACCCGCCGCCCGCATGGCTCAGTAACTCGCCGCCGCTCGTGTTACTGAATCTGCACACAGTGACACCGTCTTAGCGTCTCAAGCACCTCCGTTGGGTGGATTCATTCGGTTCCATAAATGCAGTTCAGAGGAAGTGTTGCTGTTCCTCTTGTGGAACAGCAACAACCAGCAGTTCAACACTGATGTTGCACCTGATAAACCAGCTCATCCACTCACAGTTCATCGAGGGGCGCAGCCTCCACCTCATTGAGAATCATCTTCTCCTGCTCCAACATGCTCAGAACTTCTCCTGTGGCGACATCGGGTCGACAAGGCATCAAGGGTCAAGCAGAGGATGGATGATCACGCACACACACACACAACCACACAACCTACCAGAGGTGATGACGAGATCCACTTCTCGGCTCTCTGCTTCGCTGAGATAGAAGTCGGGCCGGGAGGCCTCTAGTTTCTTATCATAGCAGGGCATCACCGCTACGTGGAAAATCTGCGAAGGACTCAAGCCCTGGGCACACCAACACACCAGCACACCACCATCATCATCATCGCGGTTTTCAGCTCATCACAGTTAACATTACATGTTACATTCACGCATTATGAACAATATATCCGTCTCTTATTCACAAGCTCCTCCAGACAACCACCCACACTGAGAGGCATCCGGTTGTTTTGATCAGGTCACCGGGTTCATCTGCAGCCCTTCTCTCACCTGTGCTCCAGCGAAGTAGTCCTTCACCAGGGATCCCATCATCTGCTGGGGAGAACGTGTGGTGCTGATGTATGGAAGGATGAACTCCCCGTGGGTCTTCTCAGCATAGCAGATCCAGCCTGAGTAAATGTAAACACACACACACACACTCAGATATAGCCAGCTGTGCATTAAATTCAAATCATTGTACAGGTTCAAAAAGGTGAAAGACTTACTCCACATTTACAACATTTATTGTAAACAAAGTCCTGGAGTACATCTTTCTGGTCCTGTGACAACAGTGCAGCCGTAGCAAGCACTACATCAACCAGCACTGATTAGCATTAGCATGTCATGGCTGGGTAATCTGAATGTAATTATACCCGGGCAGGCGGACGTCAACATGGGCAGGGCCGTCTTGTCCTGCTCCCTCCTCTGGAAGCGCTCTAGGAACTCCTGCTGGCTCTCCAGCAGACTGAAGGTCCGGCTGAAGCCTGTGTCGAAGACGTGGTGGACCCCTGTGATGTGACCCCAGTGTGGTTAGTAACAGGTTACCACTGGAACGCCGGGCTACATGCAGACCACACAGAGCTCTGTCTCAGTTAGCTAGATAGGTACATTTAATCAGCAGCCCCTATTTTACCACAAGGTGTGATTTATGATAAGTAATAACAATTCTTAATTACCTGATGTTTTTATTGTGTCAAGTGTACATTATCTGTAAATATGTATATTATACATCATCTTCTCTGCCCACCTGAGAGTGACCTTTCAGGGACAAATGAAAGTATTCAGTCTTTATTCGTCATTCTCAGTCTTTTTTTTAGATATGAGAACGAAATTTGTTCTCTGCATCTGACCCATCCCATGGTACATAGGAGCAGTGGACTGCTACGTTCAGCGCCCGGGGAGCAAGTTACTGAGCTAGTGCAGTCCGGCTGCACTACCACTGAGCTACTCTGCGGCTCCACTGACCGAGGCCCTTGAAGAAGGACGTGAGCCTCCGTCCTGTCTCGCTGCTGCTCATCCCGAAGCGTGCAGCCAGAGAGGCTCTGGACTGGGGCGACACCGACACCACCACCACCACCTGGTCCGCGGCGCTGGCCAGCTGGGGTGGGGCAAAGAAAAGACACTCGTGAGAGCACATCTGCCATAGCGATTGTACATCCTCCAACAACTTCCTAGTAGTAAAAAAAAACACCCATTCAGCATAAGCATTTCGGCAATGTAACTGTACAGTGAATTCTGATAGTTTTGCACATCATGGATCGGCTCTGTATAACCGGTATGGCAGGGAGATGAACACTTGAGCCCCTAGACTGCGTCGATCAGCTAACCTACATCATCACACATCTTTTTGTTGGGCCATGACATGAGTGTCGTGTACCTTGTTTTGGCGGAGGACCTTGTACATCTCATCCTGACTCTGTTGGGCGATCAGGACGCTCTCAGCAGAGGTGATACAGCCGCTGCACGCCAGACAGTCGTTTAATGTGATCTTGGCTTTCTGCAGTTTCTGCTTCCCCCCATCCTAGGGACGTTGAGAAGGTTTACGGGTTGAATGCTAAATGTTGAGAGGTGGCCATTGTTGTTGTTGTTGATGTTGCTGTTGTTGTTGAGTTAAATGTTGGTTGTTGGTTAAATGGTTTCAGTGGTTGTACTGTGTTTGAGAGTCACGGCGTACCTTGTTGATTTGGAAATAGCTGCCATCGTCTTCGATTTCTATTTTGGCAACCGATCTTCCTTCCTTCTTCTCTACTTTGACAGGTTTCACACATTCCTGTGAGGAAAATAATAATTCTTCCAACATTTACATTACATTGAACAATGTGCCTTCCTGAAAAAATCTCACATTTAGGTTATATTTTCCTGTCTAATGGACTGCATGACGTTTGTCGAACCAAACGCATGGCTACATGCTGTCTGGACTCCAGGCAGCCTCTTGCCGACGTTACGGTGATTAACATATCATGGCAATAGCGGGAACTTCGTATTAAATATAATACGACGCCATGTAGATGTCAGTACCTGTGAAGGCGTTATGAAATCATCAAGATCGGTCAACTTCAAAACACCACTGAAGTGAGAAGCCATGGCTGCTGCCGTAAAGTGACAGTTGTTTGGCTTGGTGTCGTGATTCTTAAATTACGCAAGTGTTAGAGGCGAACCCACACTACAGCAGATGCGCAACACGGATTGGTCATTGTTGTTCAATGGACATTTCATTAATTTAAACAGTTAAACAGATATATTGTTATTGTTAAGGATGTTGAGGTCTTTACAATAAAATAATCTATGCTTGCTGTGTTTTTATGCATTAAGCATTACTGAATGCTATTTTAATATCTAAGCTACATTAATATATCTAAACCCTGCAGTAAATGATTGTTTCTTGTCTGATTGGATATTGACTGCCAACGTTTACATGACTCAATATTGATTGAGATTCGACCAGCAATGTCTTGCCGTTAGTTAAAGTACGCGATACCATTGAAATGGCAGTACAGTAAACAAAACTTTTTGATAAATAAAACACATGCTATACTAAAAGCAGATATATGCTGTGCTAAACGCGTTAATACAATCGATTGATACTAAACTTATAATACAACAACTGGGTAATATCACAAAATTTATGTCTTATCTAAAATCCCCATGCACCGGTCTTGCACGCCCAGTTGTTGTTATGACTACGAAGTCGTAAATCCGCCATGTTTTTCCATCGGCATCGTTGCGACAGAGACGGAGAATCCAAACGACATGAATGTAGAAAGTAATCATACGGCAGAGAGTGAGAGAGAGCAAACGGATCACGGCAACGCAGTTGCTGTCCAAACCACTCTCGGAGACGAAGGTTGAATTACTTTTACACAAAAGTAGACTTAATAATAATGTTGTTGCTGTTGGGGCCTACTTCCATGGTCATGTGTTGCTAGCAGCTAGCCATAATTAGCTAGCAATGTTACTTTGCATCTTTCGTGTTTTGGGTCGTATTATATGGCAGTTCTGTCCTTGATAAATGATCATGTCGATGGTGCTGCAATGTGGATGTATAAAAGCACATTAACAACCCCGTTACAACAACGCCTGTTGTCCTGTGACTTGTTTCAGATGAAGATGTGCACAAATGCGGTCGGTGCCAGTCGGAGTTTTCTACCCTCGATGCTTTCATTCAACACAAGCTGCTACAGAACTGCAAACGACCGCTTGAGCTACAAATCGTCTCCAGAGATCCTACACCAGATGTAAGAAAGGGCATGAGCCAAACATCCAATCATGATGAGCCTGTTATATTCCCACGTTTCTTATCTACTGGCCCGATTGTCTTTTTTGCCAGGTCTCGGCAGCCAGTGAAGCCTCCACCGAAGGGAAGAAAGCGGTTGCGGAGTCATCTTCAGATGAACCCGAGAAAACAGACAACACTGGTTAGTCTGCCCTGCTATGATTTTAAAAACACATTTATTCACGTGACAGACACAATGCAGGTACTGCAGGCATCTGAAGGATGCCTGCACCATACTACTGCAGGCATCTGAAGGATGCCTGCAGTAGTACTGACTTGATCGATCCCCAGACTCTTTTTAGGTCGGGATCAAAAGACCCTCCTTACACGCCCCGTCTCCTCACATGTGTTTGTGTGTATGCTTACCAAGCAGGTGAGGCAGATGTGCGGCTGGGCCGCGGACAGCGGAGGAGGACGGCCTCGGCGAAGGCCGGTGACCGGGTCGTCCCGAGCAGCAAGCCGCAGGCGTGCGACGCCTTCGACAACGCCAAGCAAGCATACGAAGTGAACGAGGCCGGGCGCTACGTCTGTTACATGTGTGACAAAACGTTTAAGACTGTAAGTGGTTCAACACGTTCATCTTTTGATTGTAGGTCCAACAAACAACAACCCCTGAGTCACATCTAGGGGTCCCTGTGCTGTTGTCCCTGGGGGGGGTTCTCTCAGGAAAGAATGTAGTCAGACATCGGGGCGACGGCCGTCCTGCATGGTTATGTCTGCTATGCTTTGTCACGGTTACTTCATGACGGACTCATCTGGGATCCTGCAGTCCTGCTGTGTGACGGCAGAACATCTGCACCTCCGCCACAGATCCTGGCACGGGAAACCAAAGGGTTGCATGGGGCGTGGTCACCTCCTGTTTTGCATAGGAGATATTCTGCCAAAGAAAATGAATTGGGCCAGTCTACACCGTGTTGATGTTTGAAACATTAGCAGACAACTCGTGTTTACTTTCCGCCCCTGCCCCGCCCCCCCCCACGCGCTTCCAGTGTGACTGGCCGAGAAACAAAACATGAAGCGAGAGAAAGTGAACCGCCCCGGTTCACCCTGATCTGCGCGGGTCTGCCAAATCGTTGCCGGCTACAACAACAACAACAACAGCGGCAGCGTTTCGCTCGCCCCTCACTAAAGCGTCTCGTTTTGCCTTTATCCCTCACCCAGACCAACATCCTCAGGACCCACTTGAACACCCACAGCGAGCAGAAGAACTTTGCCTGTGAGCTGTGCAACACCGCGTTCCGCACCAAGGGCTCCCTGATCCGACACTATCGCCGCCACACAGGTACGGCAACGGCACGCGCTCTTCGGTTCCTTTGAAACCCGGCGGTTCCCCGACCTCGGGGTCACGACCCCGCTCACCGTCGCCGGGACGTGCATACAGGGGGTCGGGGGAGATGGCCGCTGAGGTTATGTGATAATATCTGCCCATAGAGATGTTGTCTTTATATATGTGTATATTTGAACTGATTGATGCCTATAGATTTGTAGCCTCCCGCGAATCCCTTAATGCGGTGCCACGTGCACACGTTCACCAAGACTGTTGTATTCCATGCAGTGTTTATTGGTTAAAACGACGTGTATGTGGGAGCAGATGCACTCATATTTACCTTTTAATTTTACTTTTAGGGCATTTAGCAGACACTTTTATCCAAAGCGACTTACAAAGAGTACATTTGTCATAAGAAGGTGAAACATTTCATTGCTGCTAATACAGTAAGAAAGTCACCAGAACAAGTTTCAAGCATTTCAATTGCTAGGTTCACCATTTACTAGTATACATGTTTGAGGCCCAAAACATCCCCCGAAGACCCACTGTTGCACTCGGGTCGATTCGGGTCAAAAGAGAAGGTGGTTCTCACCCGGCCCTGTTCTGCCTCCAGACGAGCGGCCCTACAGATGCGTGCTGTGTGGCCTGTCGTTCCGGGAGTCTGGCGCCCTCACCAGGCACCTCAAGTCCATCACACCCTGCACCGAGAAGATCCGCTTCAACCAGTACAACGAGATCCTGGTTGGCAAGGACGGCATTCAGAAAGGTCTGGCTCATTTTTTTTGAGGTCAGGCGTTGGTCTGGGGAGCCTCTGACCGTGTTTTGGTTTTTACTGTCGGGTCGCTTTTTCCGGAGGGCTTTTACATTATATCCACAGTGAGACAGAGACACAAGTTACTTAGAAAGTAAGTGTTGTTCAGACTTGATGTCAAATATAAGTCATACCGACGGCAGCTAAATACGAACCTGATTTCTTAAGACTTTCATTGGTATTTGTGTCAGGTCATGGAAACTAGGGACACAAGTCGTCCCTGGGGCATTTTGAGTTATTCACAGATTCTGAACATGTTGTTTCCAAGCTTTCCAATGATGTGTAACATATTGAAATCTGATCATATTTGGAGAAGTTGTGGCCATTTGAAAAAAAAAGCTAAAACTGAGAAAAAGCCTCCTAAAGATTGGCAGTTGTCACTTATCTCTATTGGCACACCCCATTTCAAACACAAAATGTATACTTTTAAAGAAACCAATACTGTTATCTGAAACATGGATAGGTTTCTCTGTGATCTCAACTTACAGATTCTGCAAAAAAAAACAGAAAACTCACTCATTTAGAAAAAAAATCACTTCTTTGTTAATTTGCACAATTGTTGTGTCGGCGACTTGTGTCCCTTGGATTCCATGACCCGACACGTTTGTGTCCGTCACACCGCCGAGTCAGCCGGTCGTCATCGAATGTCTGTTCTCTTGCAGGCGTAGAAACCATGGTGGTGGTGGAGCCCCGCCCTCCCAAGGACGACCCGGAGGTCATCCAGCAAGTGCACTTCACTGTGGAGGAGCAGCAGGTAGGCCCACCACGTGCCGCACGTCTTCCAGCAGTCCCGTTCATGTTGACCGTCTACCGCAGGTCAGAGGCCGACCGGATGACATCTGTTTTACCACAACAGTTTTGATGATATGGGTCATAGTGATGCGAGTGTGCGACTGCATCCATGAGTTTGGATGTCTCACCCCTGCCTGCTCACTGCATGCTTTCCCCTTCTGGGATTAACAACGTGCATCTTTTCATTTTTAGTACACACACGTACGCATGGGTTCTTGATTTTAAACCAATTGAGGGTCACACATTTACATTTAGGGCATTTAGCAGACGCTTTTATCCACAGCAACTTACAAAGACACACATTATGGCTATTATACTTTTGTATAGTTTTCATCATATCTTTGTTCTGGGTTTGAGTGAGTTTTCTCAGAAAGATGTTTATTGTGTATTGCCAAGTGGGTTTGCGCCTACAAGGAATTTGTCTGCTCAGCATACAGTACAAATAAAGATGTATTCATGTAGGACGGACGCCAAACCCCGAAAGACGAAATGACAAAGACAAAAACGAAAGAAATGTTCATGTCATGATGATGGTCATGTTGTTTATTTATTTATTATAGTTAACTTAACACAATATGGTTTCAGCATGTACAGTATTTTGTTTGTTTCTAATTCCACTTCACTTAATGGAGAAAAAAAAAAGTCCACACACATACTTTTCGTTCTTTTGGGAATTTTTATTACACACACACACACACACACACACACACACACACACACACACACACACACGTGCGTGCTGTAAGCTGCAGCTGCGTGGTGAGTGCAGGCGTGCTGAGGGCTCCCCACTGTGCCCAGGTGGTGGTGGAGCAGCTGCCCGCCGAGGCGCTGGTCGCCACGGGCGCCGTGGGGGACAACCTCATCTGCCAGGCCATCATCAACTCTGGCATCGGCATGGAGACGGAGACCACCACCACCACCACCACAACGGCGGCGGAGACGGTGGTGGTGGGGGGGGAGGTGGGGGCGGAGGAGGAGGAGGAGGAGGAGACTAAAGCCGAGACAATCGAAAAAGTGGTGTTTGACGACCCCGGCTCGGAGCAGATCCACGTTACTGAGGAGTGTGTCGAGATGGAGCTGGAGATGGAGGAGGAGGAGGAGGAGGAGGAGGAAGAGGAGGTGGAAGTGAGTGTGTGCGTGTGTGTGTGTGTGCATTGATTCATCAACAAGTCATTCTCCACAACAATGCCAACACTGCTTTTTTTTGTGTGTGTTCTGTTTCAGGAAATGTTGGACAGCGAAGAGTTTCAGAAATTATCCAAATTGCACAAATGTCCACACTGCAACCGCGCCTTCAAGGGACTCAACTACCTGCGCTTTCACATCAAGGGCCACTCTGGTAAACACAGCCCCCCCCCCCCTGCTGGCCACACGGCATCACTGTGTATCAGAGCTGCACAATCAGTCACATATTAATTGCAAATCACCATTTTAACAACCCCGCAATTAGCTAATCGCCAAAGGTTAAAAATAATTGATGTTATATGACTGTTAACACTCAGCACCACAGTGATTAATCGGAATCACAAAAAGTAATCAAATGATCGTGTTTCGTGTTCAGCTGGAATTAAACATCATCGTGGAGTAGCCAATGTGTGGGGGGGGGGGTCCCGCTTGTAAGTCCCCCAGCATCAGGGTGACTTTCTGCCATTTCCATTCCTTTGCCATGGGACCGGTTGAGGCTCCGTGCCCTCCATTCATTTCATTTTGAAAGCTGAACGGCCGCTCCTGGGTTGTGCCCCGCAGGCTACAAGCCCTTCAGGTGCACGCTGTGCCAGAAGGAGTTCCTGACGGGCTACCTGCTGAAGAAGCACATGGACGTGCACGTGAGCGAGCGGCGCTACAAGTGCGGCGAGTGCGGCAAGCTCTACAAGACCATCGGGCACGTGCGCGAGCACATGCGCGCCCACTCGGACGAGAGGCCC
Source organism: Urophycis tenuis (assembly GCA_036785325.1). Lineage (NCBI taxonomy): Eukaryota > Metazoa > Chordata > Actinopteri > Gadiformes > Phycidae > Urophycis > Urophycis tenuis. The sequence continues at coordinate 1,448,336 of JAXIVH010000032.1, forward strand.
TACCACTGCACCAAGTGCAACAAGGGATACAAGACCAAGGTGAGGGGACTCCACGTACCGCCTTTTGGCATCCCTTAGATGTATAGATGGATAGATGGATTTTAGTATGCATGAATGCGTGCAAGTTATTAATGAGCAGGTATAGAGGTCGGGGCAATTTGCCTTAAGAGTGCCTCAAGGAAGACCCAAACCCTTAAGGGTTTGAACCCAGTGCATTTTTGTCTCACTCACTCACTCACTCACTCACTCACTCACTCACTCACTCACTCACTCACTCACTCACTCACTCACTCCCTCCCTCTCCACATGTCCGGCGCGTGGCTGCGCAGAACGCCCTGCAGGTCCACCTGCGCACGCACGTGGAGGACAAGCCCTTCGTGTGCCAGTTCTGCCTGCGGGGCTTCCGGGAGAAGGGCTCCCTGGTGCGCCACATCCGCCACCACACCGGGGAGAAGCCCTACAAGTGCAACAAGTGTGGGCGGGGCTTCGCTGAGCACGGCACCCTCAACCGCCACCTGCGCGCCAAAGGTCAGGAAGCGCCACCAACCCGGGGTTTGAACTTGAGACTCGTAGTCCACTTTACGTGGCCGCGTCGAATGAAATGCACCGTTTGATTTTTGACTCTATTTGTCGAAGGGCTCACTATGTTTCACTTTTGATCACTGTTTCACTTTTGATCACTATGTTTCACTTTTGATCACCATGTTTCACTTTTGAGCACTATGTTTCACTTTTGATCACCATGTTTCACTTTTGAGCACTGTGTTTCACTTTTGATCACCATGTTTCACTTTTGAGCACTATGTTTCACTTTTGATCACCATGTTTCACTTTTGAGCACTATGTTTCACTTTTGATCACCATGTTTCACTTTTGAGCACTGTGTTACACTTTTGATCACCATGTTTCACTTTTGAGCACTATGTTTCACTTTTGATCACCATGTTTCACTTTTGAGCACTGTGTTTCACTTTTGATCACCATGTTTCACTTTTGAGCACCATGTTTCACTTTTGAGCACTGTGTTTCACTTTTGATCACCATGTTTCACTTTTGAGCACTATGTTTCACTTTTGATCACCATGTTTCACTTTTGAGCACTATGTTTCACTTTTGATCACCATGTTTCACTTTTGAGCACTGTGTTACACTTTTGATCACCATGTTTCACTTTTGAGCACTATGTTTCACTTTTGATCACCATGTTTCACTTTTGAGCACTGTGTTTCACTTTTGAGCACTGTGTTTCACTTTTGATCACCATGTTTCACTTTTGAGCACTATGTTTCACTTTTGATCACTGTTTCACTTTTGATCACTATGTTTCACTTGTGATCACTATGTTTCACTTTTGATCACTATGTTTCACTTGTGATCACTATGTTTAACTTTTGATCACTATGTTTCACTTTTGATGGGGTGTCCAGGTGGGTGTCAGAAGGAGGAGGACTCCAAGGAGACGCACGACGAGGACGACGGCGGCGCCGCAGGAGGAGGAGGAGGAGGTGACGACGGGGAGGAGGAGAAGGAGGAGCAGCGGTCCGCCGACAGCCTGGCCGCGGCCACCATCATCTCGGAGGACCCCCACACCGTGCTGGTGGAGTTCTCCTCCGTGGTGGCCGACACCCAGGAGTACATCATAGGGGTGAGACGGCTGGAGGGGGTGAGGGGGTTGAGGTGGGGGTGAGGGGTGAGGGTGCAACAACAGTATGTGACCCCCCCTTGCCCCCATGAGGTCAAAGTGAGCATGTCAAGGCTGTGTGGCGGCAGGGGGTCCCGTGGTCAGTAGAGGGGATACGGTGTGGAAGGAAACACTGGGCTGTAAATAATAGCCGAGAATGTGGACACACATCGGTTTGGGTAGTTTTGTTATTCTCGCTAGAGTCAGGCCGCAACCACTGCTGTTTAGTTCCCCCAAGTTAACATTTCCCCTAACCCTGTGTGCCTACATAAAGTCTATCTACGTTGTGAAACAATGGCCACTTTAGCATACCGTGTTCTTTTTATCAACAACCACGGGTCATTTTCGACCGCGCCGCTCTGTGAAAGGCGCAGTGGTCCGGCCCCTCTGGTGGGAACACGGAACACGTTTTGTAGTTGGACGCGGCCGTGGGTTTGTTGTTGTCGGTCAGCGCTGCCAGTCTCATTACTCACTCCTCCGGCCTCCCCCAGACTCCAGCAGGAGAGGCGGCGCAGGGAGAAGAGGTCACGCTCATCCAAGCCACCGAGAATCAGGTCAGCGTGGACACACACACGCATACACGCATGCACATACACACATGCACACGCACACGCACATACACACACACACGCGGTGGGTATCATTGAGTAACTAGGGCATAACCGTAGCTGCCTGAACCATGGCTAGCTCTGAATGCTGCTCTCGTGTGCCCAGCGCTAGAACCAGCACATAAAGCCTGTCTTGAATGTTACTCACAGTGTTGTGGTTTTCACACACTTTTAACAGATCTTTCAACGCTGAAAAAGAACACATAGTTTGGGCGAGCAAGATGGCTGTTATCTTTTACCGTATTTGACCTTTCTAACTTTTGATTAGATTAAAATCTCTGACCAAGAAAGCAGCATTTATCATTAATCAGAAGCAGGCGTGCGTGCGTGCGTGTGTGCGTGCGTGCGTGCCCTGAGCAGTAGGATTGTCCGTGTCCCAGTGTGAGGGTCACAGCCCACCGGATTCTCTTGAATCTTTCTTTCATTCATAATTACGGATCAGTCCCTTTTGCATCGTCTCCGTCAAACCCTCCTCCTCCTCCGTCCAGATGGGTAACCACATCATGCGGGTGGTGCAGGCGATCGTCAGCCAGTCGCGCGGTGCCGGCGGCGCGGCCGGCCGCCAGATCATCGTGCGCAACACGGAGCTGGACGAGGAGGGTGCGTCCATCTCGGACTGCGGCGACACCATCACCATCGCCACGCCCGAGAGCCTGACCAAGCAGGTTGCCATGACGCTGGCCAGCGCCATCAGCGACGGCACCCTGCTGGCCACCGCCGGCGGCATGCTGGGGACGCCCGACGGCACTGTCACCACGGAGACCGCCTCCGACGCCGCCGCGGGCGATGGCGATGGCGGCGATGGCGATGGCAATGGCGGCGGCATTGTCATGGCGTCCGCCCAGGAGTGCGCGGGGGTGATGGGGCAGCAGGGGCAGGCGTTTGTGCTCTCAGCGACGGAGGAGGTGGAGATACAGACAGTGGTGGTGTGAAGCCGGAGAGCCTACCGCGATGGGGGTTACGGAAAGTGGACCACCTCAGATGGTTGAAGTGGGCAGACATAGGTGGTGGTGGTGGGGTGGGGTAGTGCCATGGTCCTCTTGACTCTGTTCAAACGAGGCCAAAGTATTTTTAAGCTCGAACTTTCACACGGCAATGACCTGTTGACTGATGTTGGGACTTTTGAGATCAGAAAGAACGGGAGTTGTGTCTGTATTTAATTTTGGACTGCTGCAACGAAAGCTTCTGACAGGTTTAACGTATGAAATGCATATATTTTGTTTCTTTCAATCACAGGATTTGTTTCACACAGGAGGCGTTTTGTGTGCGTGCAGTGGTATTGATATGAATTTGTAGATGTTTTACCTTACGTAGACCTTTATTTCTCTGGAGAATGTGACGGACAAGGCCTTGCGGGAGTGGAAACTGTTCACCGCGGACAAAAGCTAATGTGTTTTGTGTGGCCCAGTATCATGTCTTGTGTTTATGAACACATGCATCACGTGCTGAAGGTGCCTATATTGCGGTGCCAAACTTAGGTCTGAGGTTTGATTTTCAAAACCGAAACGTCTTGAAATTGGTTTGTTGCTAAAAACAACCGACACTAGTATTACTTGTGTGTGTTTTTTTTTGGGCGGGGGGGGTTTGGCTTTCGTTTTTTTACCGATCGCTTGACAATAGAGAAAATAGTTGTTTTTTTTCCCTTCTTGGTCATTTTCAACGCCGTTTCGTAGAACCGTTGGTGAGAGATGTCATGTTTCAGTGTTTCAGAGAAATCTAATCAGGCATCGTGATGCTCTCATCGATGGGCTAACTTTTTTTTTTTGTTTCTTTCACTGGTCTCTGTTGAAGCTCTCCTGAGACGCCGTCACCTCGATCAGACTCAGAACTGCATGACAATGTGTTAAGGTATTAAGCAGGGCCCTTGGAACAAACAAAGCGCATCTCACAACGCGGCCGGCGTGGGCCCGGCGGTCCACGGGTGATGGTCGAGCCTGCGTCCGTCGCTTTGTCTTAGGATCAGATCAGATCAGCCCGCGCCCCTCTAGACTCCCGCCGCGTCGGAGTGGGAACGAATCAATAGGAGCTGTGTGTGTGTGTGTGTGTGTGTGTGCGTGTGCGTGTGCGTGTGCGTGTGTGCGTGTGTGTGGCTGGTATTGCATACCAAGTGTACTGTAACAAACACTCAACTCTACTGGATATCAAAATAAACTGGTTTTGATAATATCAGGCTGCTCTGTTTAGTACATTCACGTTCTTAATGCATTATTCAATGACTTGATTTTGACTTTGATTCGGTGTTATGCACCTTATATATGATCTACGTTATAAATGTATCGTAAGTGGTGGAAAACGGTTATTCCAATTTTACATTATCGTCTCCTGAAATTCACTCATTTCAAATGTTTGATTGGAACATTTGTCGTTAATTGGAAACACTACGACCATGTTGTGCAAACTGTGGGCCCACATGTTTTACACCTGGAGTTTTGAATAGTTCTTTCTGAAACAGCCAATGGGGCTTGTGTGTCAGGGTGCATCATGAGATTTCTTGTTACGTTGAGTCAAGAGAGTCGTGGCTCTGTAAAAACATATGTAAACAGTGGCAGTTTAAAACCCAACAATCTCTCCCCATAACAAATAATTTCACAAGCACTTACAAAACAATGACCCTAAACACTGCTACTACCCATAACATTCCCGTGCTCCTTTCGGAGGTGGAGGTCATTGCCTCATGACGCCATGATGTCGCGACGTCACAAGCCCCACAATCCAAACGGACCCAACGGTGGAAAAAGCTATAAAATGGCCGCCAAGGCTCACATCAGCACTCGTTTAAAATCTCGAAACACAAAATCCTCTCGTCGCGACACTTGATAATGGAAACTCTCCCCCTGAATTGAGAAATCCTTGTCTGATAAAAAAAAAAACCTCTTCCACCCCCCCCCCCCCCCCTCTCCCTTCTTTCCGCCCGACTGTTCGCGCGGCGGAGGTTTTAAGGGTGTCAGGCTACGCCCGCTATGCTTTGACGGTGGTGGGCCGTCGCCGGCAGGCCGATAAGAATAGCTCACCTCACCAGATCAAGCCTCTGGTCGGCATGGCTGCAATGTACTTGGAGACAACTTGAGAAGTGTCATTGTTGTAGCGGGAGCAGGCGTGTGTGTGTGTAGTGTGTGTGTGTGTGTAGTGTGTGTGTGTGTGTGAGGTGTGAGCCCTGAGCAGTGACACTGGGGGAATTGTAAGTGTCCCAGTGTGCCGAGTGCAGCCCAGCGAGATTTCTCGAATTGGATTTCTTTTCACAAGGATTCTCATTTGAATTTGAATCCGAATCGGTTTAAGTTCTGTTCAACTTGGTCTGCTGTCGTCGTGAGGGGTGTGTCGCTCTTGCTTCCTTTTGGAATTTGGGTTGTTGGTGACCGGTCATAAACATGGGCTCGCTGGACGCGGTCGTTGTCACCGTCAGCCACAATATCTCCTTCGTGGGTAAGTGCCTCTTAAAACTCTGAAGGAACTCTGTGTCCATTCTGACTCGCCAGCAGCACGTCCGTATAAAAATGTGCAAAGCGGGGATGTACTCCTGCTGCTCTATTAACCTCTCCTGTTCTGAATGTGGTCCCCTTTTAACGCAATCACGGTGCCCAGTAGTTGTGGTCATTTGAAACCCTTCCCTGACGCTCTCTCTTCCACCCACCCTGCCCACCAAGGTAAGGTCTGGTGGCTGCTCATGGTGGTCCTGCGTCTAACCGTGGTCCTCCTGGCCGGCTTTACCCTCTTCAGCGACGAGCAGGAGCGCTTCATCTGCAACACCATCCAGCCGGGCTGCTCCAACGTCTGCTTCAACCTGTTCGCTCCCGTCTCCCTGTTCCGCGTCTGGCTGCTCCACATCGTCCTGCTGTGTCTGCCGCACCTGTTGTTCGCCACGTACGTCGCCCACAGGCTCCTGTGGGAACCCAACCTGGTCGGTGGCGCTGCCGCCGCCGCCGCCGCCACCGACCGCCACGGGAACCCGGGAAGCCCCTTCCCCACGGCCGAGATTTCCCACCTCCTGCTTCTTCATCAGCAACATCTCCATCATCTTCATCCCCGTGGGCCGGACGCGCCGAGCTTCCACTGCGCCTACCTGCTGGCGGTGGTGGCGCGCATCCTGTTGGAGGCGGCCCTGGTGGCGTGTCACTTCCTGTTCTTCGGGCTCTCGGTGCCGCGGAGCTTCCTGTGCTACGAGGCGCCCTGCACGTCGGGCGTGGAGTGCTACATCTCCCGGCCCACGGAGAAGACGCTGATGCTCAACCTCATGCTGGGCCTGGCGTGTCTGTCCGCGGCGCTGAGCCTGGTGGACCTGGTGGGCGGGGCCCGCGGCGCCCTGGGCCGGCGCCGCCGGGAGAAGGCGCCGTTGGAGGAGATGAGCAAAGGGGAGCAGAGCAGCCTGTCCTCCAACGCCAGCGGAGCCGAGGACACCAGCCGCCTCCTGAACACGAGGAAGGTGGCGGGCGACGGGTTCGATGGGGGCGCCGACAGGGCGGTGGTGGTGGCGGCGGCAGCGAAGGGCGGGACCGGTGCGCCGACTGAGGAGAAGAGCTCGCCGTGGAAACCCAACGGAGTGGTGGGGCCCCCCACGCAGCCCAGAGCCACGCCGCTCGGTCACTTTGTCCTCCACAACCCGCCAGAGCCGGCCGGGACGGACCACGGCCCCCCGCCCAGGCTGGAGACCTTCGCCACGGCCGGGCCCCGGAGACAGGGGGGCCTGCTGGCCTCGGTGGGGTCCGCCTGCAGCTCCAAGGAGAACTCTATGGCAGGCGAGGCCCCAGACAAGAGGGCCTGGGTGTAGAGAAGACAAAGCTTTGAAGCTTCAGAAACGAACTGTACTGTGGCTGTTGAAGCTGTGAACGCATGTAAAGAGTTCTTTTGTGGAAAGACAATTACAACGATCGTCACCGTAATTGTTTATTTTTTATTTTTATGAAATCTTATGAGGCACCCGCGGCACACGCGGAATTAAACTTAATTTGCCTTTCATATAAATCTTTTTTTGTGTGCTTTTGTGACAGTTGTGCCCAGTTTTTTTTCCTTCTTGGCGCCCAGAATAACGTAAAGATTCCTTACACGCCTGAGTTTTTCTCACGAGAACCGGGCTTAAGAAAAAAAAGAAAAAAAAAAGACTAAACCGCGGTCACCTTGGCGATACAGCGGTCACAGCACTCAGCTGTCGTCGGGGTGATGGAGTTCATCCTCTAGAGACACACCGACCTGACCTCTTGACCCTTGACACGGCCATGTATTCTCTCTTGGTCACGTCGATCGACCCTGACCCCCTGTTGGAGACGGCCGTCTTCAGGTGACGTAGAGCAGCCCCCCCCCCCCCCCACTGACCTGTCTCTCCACCTGTCTGTCTCCGCCTGTCTCTCTTTGGCCACCGGCGCGTCTCTCTGTCTGACACCTATGAGGCCGTGTACCGAAATACAACTATTAAATTAGATTTTGGTATTCCAAGTATTTCACTTTTTAATGTGTCTCATTGTCGTTGGCTAAATGAAAGGTTGCCGCCTGTGTGATATTCAGTCCCCCCCCCCCCCCCCCCCCCCCCCTCCCACACACAAACACACACACACAAACACACACACACACACACACACACACATACACACACACACACACACACACACACACACACACACACCTCATACCAGCTCATTCTTCTGCTGTGGCATGTGGCGTTGCTTTAAGGAGGGGGGTGACCGAGAGTCAGGTGCCCAGAGGACAAGGAGAGTGTTTGTGTTTGTCCTGATGACAACCGTGAACCCAGTGACCCCTACTGACACCTACACACTGAGGTAACACAATACTCTCTCACATACACACACACAAACCCAAACAAACACCACATACAAGGGATTCTGTTACAGGGCAGAAGTACAAACATACCGTTCACAATAATGGCAAATATGCATGCTATGTGTGTATAAAGGAAAGGTTGTTCAGACCGTTTTATTGATTTAGTGATTAGTGATTTGGGTTGAGTTTTAACATCCGACTTAGCACAAAAAAAAAAAAAAGATATTCACAGGCCTGGTGAGTTATTCATAGGTTACAGTCAGAAAAGCTTTTTCAAGCTGTCTTGGCATTTTCAACCAGATTTGTACTGTATCAGAACTAGAATTCCAACTGGGCATTTTCTGGCAGCTGGTGTAGGAGTTTTGATAGGATTGCACCGCTAGGCCGAATCATTTAGACGGGTTTATATTCAGTAGGTACAGGACGTCCGTTCGCAGTCATCAGAACTAATTAATCAAGATTCTTTTCTTTGTCCACCGCGTCGACGTTACTGACCACAATCAAAAAGAAAAAATACACGCACATCAAATCTGATGCCGCTTTGAAAGAGTTCACTTGCGACATACTTCACAGCAGATGTCTGAACACGCTTCCTCGCCATCTACCCATCTGTCAATGGAACGAAGAGTGCGCAAGTCCTGAATCCGCTGCCAACTGTCGTCACATAATTAGGAGGAGAAATAGACAGATATATATCTGAACGCAATTCCAAGAATGTGACAAAGAAGGGAGTTCACATAGAAACTCTTCACAAGATTGTACTGTATATTATTACCTTTGATAAATAACCAAGATATTTATAACCTGGTTGAAAGAACCCAAAACACCACCAGTAACATGCACAGACGAATGGGGGCCACCAAGTGGTGAAGCATTGCGTGGGTGTGTGGACAACATTGCGGTGTGCATGTTGAGGTGAAGTTAAAACCGCCAGCTGCTCTGACCGGAGGTAACCCCCACAAAAACCAGGAAGCAGCACAAACCAACGGAGGAGAGCACCAGAGAATCAACCGATCAGCAAACCTGACAATAAGCCAAAGTAGTGTACCAGAGGATGAACCCTCAGACCACGAGGCTTGTATACCTGCGCACAGGTCACAGGTGAGCCAAATCATCTGAAGCTCCGCCCCCCCTCCCCCCCTACCCATTGGTCAGCCCATTAGGACAGGCAGACAACAGAGAGAAGGGAGGGTATCATCCCAGTTTCATATCTAGATATACATAATCATGAATGGACATTGTCCTCACACACACACACACCATCACCAACATCTATATCAATTACAAAATCAAGTAATTCTCACACACACACACACATCTCTTCTCCAGCGCTGCCGTCACCATGAAGCAGACGGTAATGTAACCTTGAGCTCATCCATGGGGCTATTTCTCTGCTATCTGCTGCTCCAGTACTGGAGTTCACATACAGACACTTTAATCAGAGGGAGGAGTCCCTGGACGCCACACCCACGCTGTTTCTGGGTCACTCCCGGGCCCTGAGAGAGGTACCCAACCAGAGGGGGGAGGCAGAGAGAGAGAGGGAACCGAGAGAGAGAGAGAGAGAGACGATAGAGAGAGAGTGTGTGTGTGTGTGAGGGTGACAGGCAGGCAGAGAGGGAGAGAGAGAGAGAGAGAGAGAGAGAGAGAGAGAGAGAGAGAGAGAGAGAGAGAGAGAGAGAGAGAGAGAGAGACAGAGAGAGAGCGATGGGAGGTATTTATAGAAAAATGGGGCTTCGCAGTACCTTTTCTGGCAAAAGGATCACATCAGGAGCGAGCGAGGGTGTGTGTGTGTGGTTGTGTGTGTGGTTGTGTCCCAGTTTTTCTGCTCAGCGCTGGGCGACAGGGCTGCGGCTGGGGCCGGACCAGTCCTGCCCCGGATGGGGAGCCTGGCTCACACGGACCCCTCTGCTGCCCTCGCTGCGGGCCCCCCGGCCGCTCCTCCTCCTCCGCGCTCTCATCCAGCCACCTCGCCGACGGGACCCTGGGAAGTAACTGTCGTCAGCCCGCAGATGTGACCGACACCCCCCCCCCACGAGGAGGGTCCAGATCTCACCGTTCTACCCCTCTGTGGTCCTGCGTCGCCTGGGGTTGAGGTAGGGTAGGGTAGGGTAGGGTAGGGTAGGGTAGGGAGGTAGGGTAGGGTGAGGGGTGGTGGGGCGGGGGTGTTAGAGGTGCGAGGCGAGGCCGACGGGGTGTCCAGTGGGCACCCTCAGGCTGTGAAGCCCCCCGGGCCGGGGGGGTGAGCAGGGAGGCTGGCCGGCACCTGTCCCGCCGCCAGCCGGGCCAGGATGAGGCGCTTCCTGAGCAGGAAGGGCCGCTTCTCTCTGCGCCAGAGCGTCAAGTCTGGCCCCCGGAGCGCCGCCAAGGACTTCTGTAAGTCTCTCTCTCTCTCTCTCTCTCTCTCTCTCTCTCTCTCTCTCTCTCTTCGGGTTCTGGTTCTGGTTCTGGTGTGTGCAAAAGTTCTGGTTCTGGTTTATGCAATTTCCCTCAGGGATCATTAAAGTATTTCTGTCCGTCTCTCTGTCTGTCTTCATCTTCATCTTCCTTATCCTCATCTTCATCTACGTTCTTCTTTGTCTTCTTCCTCTTCCTCCTTTTTTATCTGTCAATCTCTGTCTTGTCATGCTATCATGCTTTTTTTGCCGGGGAATAGGAGAAGAGAGGGAGGTGTGAAAAAACCAAGCCGTTGAGCAATAGATTGATCATTCTGTTTTGTTCGGGGGGGGGGCAGGGGGTGGGGGGGGGGGGGGGGGGGGGGGGGGGGTGGGGGGGGGGGGTTGAGTCTTTGTGGTGAGAGACAAAAGGACTGCATGGTTCTTTTTTTATGTATGTCTTCAAAACACACTGAACTGTCACCATTTCTGGTGGCTGCGATAGTGATGTACTGTAATATAATGATGATGTACTGTAATATAATGATGATGTACTGTGCTGGAGCTCTGAGGCGGCTCACCTGTATTTCCTACCGGTCCAAAGTTTCTAAACAAAGTCCCAGAGAAAATAGGACGGCGGTAACCAGTACTGCCAGTAGACAGGCTCTGTAGGCAGCAACATGCATGCAATCAGTCTTTCTCGACAGCGTGTATATGTGTCCCAATTCAGCTGCACTTTTGAACTGCGGTACATCCAGAGGACAGTACATAGCTACAGTGGCAAATTTCAATTGACATTTTTGATCAAGTTGCATCCAAAGCTCAGAAAGACAGCTGTTGAATCAAGAGGGTTGCAACATTGAATTGAAACGATAAAACGGAGTAATTGAATTATTGCCACTCATGGCCTTTCCATTCAAGCCAAAGCTTGAATTCGACCCTCCTTCCATCCTTCACCTTCACCTTCAGCACCACCCAGTGCCCTCCCATGGGGCAATGGGTGCCCCACCCACCTTTTCATAATGTGTGAGTACAAAGCAACACAAACCAATGACGAACTGAGCATTCTATTCTATGTATGTCAGTCGTGCTCATGCTATTTCTATGTTTAAAATTATAATCATAATATAATACTACAAGAGGAACAATAGGCCGTATTCACCGAGCAGCCATGTTGGAGAGTTGGGTGGTTAACCCTTCTGGAATCTTTGGAAACCTTTGGCAAAAGTCAACTAAATTCTGTTTTTCTCCTGCATTCCTCTGTCCCATCCATTTAGAGTGAATTTGGAATGAGTCCTCATTGTTTTCCCAAACGCTCCAGGAGGTTTAGCCGTCCCTCGTCTCACAAATCAGACTTTGGATTAGCTATCTAAAGTCTGATGGCAGATGAGCTGATTTACTGTTGAATTACATTTATTTATTTTGGGGGATCTGTAGACATGCCCTTACATGGAATGGGTCTCTACTGGAAACAACATCACTGGTGGAACCAAATCAAACATCAGAATGTTGGAGGACTGATTAGATAGAACAACAGCATTATCTTCCCATTTTCGCATCCCTCCTTGGCCCGACACAAAACGTAAACTCACCCTGCATTGGTGAACTAAACTTTTGCAATAGCAAAGGTGAAGGGAGGACAAGCTAGAACATCCTGTCTGGACATCCACGTCCTCAGACAAAGGGCCTGTAAAGGCTTAAAATCAAACCTGTGTAGTAGACTGGCCTCTGTAGACATGTTATATGTTATATGCTACATTTGTTCTCCTCAAACCCCAGGCCCCCAAAGTTTTGTTATAGCATTGTTGAACTTCTCCCCAACTCATCAGTATGACAGCTAGGTGAATAAGGTCTCGAAAATGGGGTCACTTGGTTTGCTAGGCCTCGGCAAGGAGTAATTGGGGAGTTGCTGCAGGATAGCTAATACTGTCGTACCTTCTCACCACACCAAAGTGTGCATGAAGGAGCCTCTCAGTTTGTTGGCTCTCGGGTTCCCGCCCACAGGGTGTGACTCATTGTGTTTGGACCACAAAAGGGAGGCACGCCAGGGGGCAGATGAGGTGACAGAACGCGCGGACAACACGCGGCCCTCCGTCGGGCTGCGGCCCGTTGACTCAGTGGACGTGATGGACGAGCTGTGCCCGGCTAGTGGGACACAGCGCAGTCGCTCCTGCAGCAGGAGAATGAGGCCAGTGAGGACCAAGGGAGGGCTGGCAGACCAACTGGTGGGCATGACGTCTGCCGCCAACGTTAGCTCTCTTCCTCAACCCCCCTCCCCCCCCCCCCGCCACCCGCCACCCCTCCCACCCCCGCCCCTCTCTATCAGGGCCGTCCATCAAACGGGAACGGCCTGCGTTGCGTTATCACTGTGTTTGCTTTGCACTGGTGAGGTGCTTGAAAAGTTTTACTTTTGCCAGAGTCCTTGAGGTGTCCTACTTTAGGAATGTACACGCTGTGGTGGCCTCCATTTCAGTGGCTGAAGGAAGCAGCCAAACTGATCCTGCACCTTAAAATATACAGTTGTTGGCTGTTAGCTGTACAAATGGCGGAGCATGGTGGAGTTCTTCAGAGTACTAAACTCAATCCGTCGGGAGTAGTTGGGGGGGGGGGGGAGAAATAAGGCAGTTTTGTATTTCACTGGCCGTGATGAAAATTAACTAAAAAAAGCTAAAAAGGTTGTGACTCAAACTATAAAGTTGCTGGCTGCGATTATTTTCCACAACAAATAACGGTGTCCTCATTCAGTCATTCATCTGGACTAGTGGGTAGGAACCAATTAAGTTTGCAATCACCATCTCCGAGTATAGTCACTATCTCTAGTTATAACGCCAACTATAAATTATGATTAAAGGGTTGACAAGTGATTAAGGGGCTAACTATACAAAGATTTGTGTGTGTGTGTGTGTGTGTGTGTGTGTGTGTGTGTGTGTGTGTGTGCGTGTGTGCGTGTGTGTGTGCGTGTGTGTGTGTGTGTGTGTGTGTGTGTGCGTGTGTGTGTGCGCGCTTGTGTGAGTGTGTGTGTGTATGTGTGTGCGTGCGCACACGTGCACGTGCGTGTCTGTCTCTGCATAATGTGCCCTCACCCCCGACTCCAGATCTGGGCCTGCCGACCAACAACCAGAACTGGCCCCGAGGAGTTTGGCTTCCGGCTGGGCGGCGTGGGGGCCCAGCTACATCCTGTCGGTGCTGGAGGGAGCAGCGCCTTCCTGGCGGGCCTGCAGCCCGGGGACCAGGTGGTGGACATCGAGGGCCAGGACGTCACCAACCTCAGCACGCCGGCGCTCATCGCCCTGGCGCAGACGCTCAAGACCGTGCCGCCCAGCATCGGCGTGGTGTCGCGCCTCGAACAGGTCTGTGTGTGTGTGTGTGTGTGTGTGTGTGTGTGTGTGTGTGTCGTGTGTGTGTGTGTGTGTGTGTGTGTGTGTGTT
>JAXIVH010000032.1:1469893-1472393 GCA_036785325.1 Urophycis tenuis
TCTCTATTGCATCACACGCCATCAAATGTGTGTGTTAGTGTGTGCTGGTGTACGTGTTACGTGCGTGTGTTGTGTGTGTGTGTGTGTGTGTACGCGTCTGTGTGTGTGCACGTGTGTGTGAGTGTGTATGTGTACGTGTGTGTGTATGTGTGCATGTGAGTGTGTACGTGTGTGCATGTGTGTGTGTGTATATGTGTGTGTTTGTGTGTATGTGTGTCTGTGTACTTGTACATATGTGTATGTTCGTCTGTGTACTTGTACATGTGCATATGTGTGTGTATGTGTTGTCTGTGTACTTGTACATGTGTGTATGTGTGTGCGTGTGTGTGTGTGTTTGTGTGTATGTGTGTGTGCTTGTGCACTTGTACATGTGTGTGGGTGGGTGTGTGTATGTGTGTGTTTGTGTGTTATGGCTGTCTGTGTAGTTTGTATGTGTGTGTGTGTGTGTGTGTGTGTGTGTGTGTGTGTGTGTGTGTGTGTGTGTGTTTGTGTGTATATCTGTCTGTGTAGTTGTATGTGTGTGTGTGTGTGTGTGTGTTTGTGTGTATATCTGTCTGTGTAGTTGTATGTGTGTGTGTGTGTGTGTGTGTTTGTGTGTATATCTGTCTGTGTAGTTGTATATGTGTGTGTGTGTGTGTGTTTGTGTGTATATGTCTGGTATGCCTATGTGTGTGTCACTCTATCAGCGCCCCGCCTCTCCAGCCCCTCCCCCTGTAGAACCAGGACCATGCAGAGGTGCTCCGGCTGCATGTGTCCTCCCCCACCTCCACCCTGCAGGTCTATTTTAAACAGCAGCCTACTTCTTTTAATAAACTCCCTCTCTCTCTCTCCCTCTGTCTGTCTCTCTCTCTCTCTCTCTCTCTCTCTCTGTCTGTCTCTCTCTCTCTCTCTCTCTCTCTCTGTCTGTCTCTCTCTCTCTCTCTCTCTCTCTCTCTCTCTCTCTCTCTCTTTCTCTCTCTCTCTCTCTCTCCCTCTCTCTCTCCCTCTGTCTGTCTCTCTCTCCTCTCTCTGTCTGTCTGTCTGTCTCTCTCTCTCTCTCTCTGCTCTCTCTCTCTCTCTCTCCTCTCTCTCTCTCTCTCCCTCGTCTGTCTCTCTCTCTCTCTCTCTCTCTCTCTCTCTCTCTCTCTCTCTCTCTCCTCTCTCTCTCTCTCTCTCTCTCTTTCTCTCTCCTGTGCTCTTTAAATGGCTGAAAAAAAACACTGGTTAGGATGTGATTGAGTTATTATGCAAAAGTATGTGTGTGTGTGTGTGTGTGTGTGTGTGTGTGTGTGTGTGTGTGTGTGTGTGTGTGTGTGCGTGCGTGCGTGCGTGCGTGCGTGCGTGCGTGCGTGCGTGTGTGTGTGTGTATGTGTGTATGTGTAAGCTAATTTTAATTTTGGAACATCTACTTTGCCATGAATTTGTATGTTAATGTGGCCGGATTGTGCCGTAGTAATTAATAGCTGACTGTAGGATTTCTACTGATATTGGGTCTTTACTATGAGTACATATGTACACTGTATTCATCCCTGTGTGTGATAGATAAATCACAGGCCTGGTCGTTAACAACAGACCCCTCGTTCAGCACCAAGACGGACACCAGACCCTATACTGTTGCGTCTGATGATTCTATAGTGTTCCCTTGCATGCATTACTATTGCATTACTCTGCGTAAAAAAACACATGTCTGGTTCCCACGCCCACACACACACACACACACACACACACACACACACACACACACACTGCATTGGCCTGCATACGCTATTCCACTGGGGCTCTCCTTGCCGCTCCTCCACTCTCTCCCTGCTCCCCTGCTCCTTGCTTCCGTTCCTCTCACTACTTAGTCCTCCTCATTCTACCTCCACGGAGAACAAGAGGCGCGCTCCGCTGTGCTCGGCCAGCGACGACGGAGGCTGACTGAGTCGCTTCTCTCAGTGCAGGGGGGGCCGGGGGCCGGTTAACCTTCGTCCTTCATCGTGGTGGGCCAGGATGGGCGAGGCCATCCCTGGGTCTGTCCTGGCAGTCTCCCCCCCCTGGAGGGTGGAAGAGGAGGAGGAGGAGTAGGAGGAGGTGGTGGACGACCAAGCAGGAGAAAGTGAAGAAAGTTTGTAAGGCCGAGAGTTTGTAAGGGAACGCTGGGAACGCTGGGAACTTTGGGAACTTTGGGAACGTTGGGAACGTCGGGAACGTCGGGGACGGTGGCTGGCGGCGACCCGGGGATCTCGTAGAGGAGTGTGTGGAGCCCTCGTTTGCTTTTTGTACTTTTTTTTTTTCTCTCTCTCTGTTGCGCCTTTACTCTCTCTCTCTCTCTCCTCTCTCTCTCTCTCTCTCTCTCTCTCTCTCCTCGCCTCTCTCTCTCTCTCTCTCTCGCTCCCTCTCTCTGACTTTCGGGCTACTTTGCTAGCCTGTAGCGAGCTCCCACTCAGAGACACTCCTTAACGTGCAGCGGTGTCCGCAGTTTATTTTATTTATTTTTTTTCAAATATTGATCTACTTGAAAGTTTTTTTTCCCCCTGCT
>JAXIVH010000032.1:1477393-1479893 GCA_036785325.1 Urophycis tenuis
TTTGTGTGTTTTTTAAAGAAGTCCTATCACTGTTAAAAAACCAAACCTCTCAACCTCCCCCCCCCCCCCCCCACACACACACACACACATATGAAAGGCAATTGAATTACATAAACATGTATATATATATATATATATATAAAACTGAAGCACATCCCATGTGACAACTCTTTCATTTGAGTTAAAAATAAACATAAGATGGCAAAAGCCAACTGTGAAACTTCCAAAAACACTGTTCTCCCACCAGCCGTCATTGATCTCCCCCCCTCCCGCCCCTCCCCCATCCCTCACACAACCACCCACAGCCAAACAAACGGCACCACAAAACCACATCTGCAAGGTGTCCGTAGACGTCGACCATGTTTCAGCCATGACGTGAGCCTGCAGTAGTTCTCCAGGAGGGTGGGACTCGCCCACCTCCCCACCGCGCCTCTGGTTTCCTTTACGCAGCTAACGAGCATCCTCATGGCTGGGTAATTACGTAGAGGAGTTTGCCGTATCGCCCTCTTGGGCTCCCTTGTGCGCAGAAAGCGTACTTTCTACAGTCGTCTGCACGACGGGGCGTTTCTGTACGCGGTCCACTAATTGGAGTCTCATTGTTTCAGGAAGGGTCGAAAGAGCTCCGCGAAGAGAGAGAGGATCTGTACTGTGTTGGCTTACGTAATTCCCTCACTCAAGGAATATAGGATTCGTGGTGTAAAGTACCTCTACATTATTATAACCACCACTCTCACTCCCACCCCCAAGGGCGTGCACTAAGTGTCTCCAAATGTGAAGACGGTATAGAGTTTCTCTAACCACATCCAGCCCATAGCTTCACGACTCGCCGGGGTGTAATCTAAATATATTAGATGATCCCTGCTGTACAGCGTTGTTAGTGTTTTACAAGCATTAATTATATTATTCTCTCTCGCTCTCTCGCTCTCTCTCTTTCTCTACTCTCTCTCACTCTCTCCTCTCTCTCTCCATCACTCTCTCTCTCCTCTCTCTCTTTCTCTACTCTCTCTCACTCTCTCCTCTCTCTCTCCATCACTCTCTCTCTCCTCTCTGTCTTTCTCTCCTCGCTCTCTCTCCTTCTCTCTCTCTCTGTCTCTCTCCCTCTCTCTCCTCTTTTCTCTCTCTCTCTCTCTCTCTCTCTCTCTCTCTCTGTCTCTCTCCCTCTCTCTCCTCTTTTCTCTCTCTCTCTCTCTCTGTCTCTCTCCCCTCTCTCTGTCTCTCTGTCTCTCTCCCTATCTCTCTCCTCTCTCCTCTCTCTCTCTCTCTCTCTCTCTCTCTCTCTCTCTCTCTCTCTCTCCTCTCTCTCTCTCTCTCTCTCTCTCTCCCTCTCTCTCTCCAGGACAGTGAGGGTGTGTAAGGGCAACATGAGCTTTGGTTTCACGCTCCGGGGCCACGCTCCGGTCTGGATCGACTCAGTCATCCCTGGTAAGCTAACGCTAACAGTTATCCACCGCCGTTACATGTGTGTGCGAGCAGAGAAGAGCATGGCTGTGCTCAGTCTGTGTGCATGTGTGTTTGTGTGTCGGCGCACGGTGGATTCATTAAAATAAGATAAGATAAGGAAAGTCTTTATTCATCCCGCAACGGGGGAAATTTAAAGTACAGCAGTATAGGTACAGAGAATAGAAACCATTAAAATACAGAAGATTAAGAGATCAAAGGAAAGAACAAAACGGAAAAACAGAAAAACAAGGAGCTATATATAAATATAAATATGTACTGAATTGAATTAGATGAATCAGAAGATTCTAATGCCCAGTGTGATTGTTTATGGTGAGCAGTGCTGATTGAAGAGTCTGACTGCGGCAGGAAGGAAGGACCTGCAGTATCTCTCCTTCACACACTTATGGTGCAACAGTCTGCCACTGAAGGAGCTGCCCAGAGATGTAAGAGTGACCTGCAGGTGGTGGGAGTCCTTCACCAGCAGAGATGACAGCTCAGCCATCACCCTCCTCCCCACCACCTGCACTGAGTCGAGTGGGCAGCCCAGGACAGAGCGGGCCTTCTTGATCAGCTTGTCCTGTGTCTTGCTGTCAGTAGCAGAGATGCTGCTGCTCCAGCAGACTACTCTGATAAAAAATGGCTGATGCCACCACAGAGTCATAGAAAGACTTCAGCAGTAGTCCCTGCACTCCAAAAGACCTTGTTTTCCTCAGCAGATGGAGTCTGCTCTGGCCCTTCTTATAGAGTGCAGCAGAGTTATGTGTCAAGTCCAGTTTATTGTTCAAGTGAACACCCAGGTACCTGTGAGATGTCACCATCTCTATGTCCATTCCCTGGATGTTCACCGGTGTGTATGGATGACGGTGTCTGCGGAAATCCACCACCAGCTCCTTGGGTTCACTGCGTTGATCAGGAGGCTGTTCCGCAGTCACCAGTCCATGAAATCCTGTATAAGACCTCTGTAAACTCTGACATCCCCGTCCCTGATGAGGCCAACGATGGCAGAGTCGTCAGAGAACTTCTGCAGATGGCAGTGGGGTGAGTGATGGGAAAAATCTGC
>JAXIVH010000032.1:1484893-1502393 GCA_036785325.1 Urophycis tenuis
GCTCTGGGCTTCCCACCCAGACCAGTGCAGAGTCGAACCCTTACATTAGCCTGGACAGCCCCCCGCCCTCGCCGCCTGAGCCCCCAGACTACCCCCCCAGCCCCCTGGCGCATCGCAGCAGCAAGCGCCGCTACACCTTCTCCAAGCCGCCCCGGTCTGAGGACACCGACCGCTTCCTGGACGCCCTGAGCGAGCAGCTGGGACAGCGGGTGGCTATTGTCGACGACTTCCTGAGTCCTGAGAATGACTACGAAGAGGTAGGCGGGTATGCCCCAGGAGCGACTGATCAGTGACTGTGAGTTCTCGCCTTAGAAGATGACAGAGTAACTGATCATCAAATGATAAATGTAGTATGTATGTAAATGGTATGTATGTAGTATTATCAGTACAGAGATGGAGGTACAGACATGTGACATCATTCCTCTAAAAATGTAGTCTATAAAACGGTCTCTACCTACATACATTTTGTTATTTATACTAATCCGGCGTAGTTCCTATAGAGCAGCTGTTGAAGTCAGTCAGTTATGTGTGGGAATGGGGTTTTCTGCGGTGCAACTGATTAATACATGATTGATGGTAATGCCAGGATGTTGTCCAGATGAGCTTTCCAGACGATGAGGATGAAGATGATGATGAAGATGACCTGGGGGAAGATGAGGAGGAGAACGGGGGCTTTGTGGCCCCGGAGCTCAGCAGCCCAAGCGATGTGCAGAGCAGCAGCGCAGAGGAAGAAAACGCCTCCTCCCTCACCTATTCCTCCTCCTCTGACCACATCCCACCTCCGCCCATGACCCCTCCTCCCCCACCCCCCATCCAGTTCAACGATACACCACCTCCAGCGCCTCCCTCAGCCCCCGCCTCCGCCCAGCCCCCTCCGCCGCCTCCGCAGCCACCTCCACAGCAACAGCTTCTCTACAGCCCCGATCATGCCCCTAGAGGCTACGTGCCCATGCGGCGCAAGTCTGGACCCCCTCCTCCCCCTCCACCCAGGAGCAATCCTCCACTCAAGCGGCAGTCCCTTCACAAAGTGCTGCCCCCCAGAGAAGAGGTACAGGTCCGTGCTACGATACAGGAGCTCAAGGCCTTCCAGGAGCAGCAGGCCTACCGGGAGAGACAGGCCTACGAGGAACAGCAAGCGTCTCAGGAGCGAGAGGCCTATGAAGAGCAACAACTGTACCAGGAACAGCAGGCCTACCAAGAGAGGCAGGCCTACCAGGAGAGACAAGCTTACAAAGAGAGGCAGGCCTATGAAGAGCAAAAGGCCTACGAGGAGCAGAAGGCCTATGAGGAGCAGAAGGCTTACGAGGAGCAGAAGGCCTATGAGGAGCAGAAAGCATATGAAGAGCAAAAGGCTTATGAGGAGCAGAAGGCCTATGAGGAGCAGAGGGCTTACGAAGAGCAGAAAGCCCTCCAAGCCCAGCAGATCTACCAGGAGCTCCAAGAACGACAGGCCTACCAGGAGCAGAAAGCATTCAAGGAGCGGCAAGCCTACCATGAGCAACAAGCCTACCAACAAGAGCAGCAGCAGCTGCAACACATCTATCAGACACACCAGTCGCTCCCCGCCCAGCATTCACCCCACTCGCCACATACCCTCCAGCAGCTCCACCAATCCCTACCTCCTCTTCCTTCTCCAGACTCCAACCGAACCCGCAGTAACCACCCTCTGTACAAGATGCACCAAGCACAGCAGCAGCAGCAGCAGCAACAGCAGCAACTGCAGCAACAAGTCCAACATAGCCATCCCCACCGGCGCCAGTCCCGGTCGGCTCCGTCGCCCCACCAGCCCTCATCCCAACAGACACCGCACGCAGGTCAGCAGGGTCACTACACAGAAGGCATCTACCAAAGCCGCAAGAGTCTAAAGGCCCAGGCTCACCATGCGTCGGCCGAGATGCTCAACCAGATGCACCAAGCCCAGGCTCAAGCCCTCCACTCGTCGGCCGAAATGATCCACCACATGCAGCAGGCACAGGCCCGCCACGCCTCCAATGAGATGCTGCATCAAATGCACAAGGCCCAGGCCCACCACTCGTCGTCGGAGCTCCTCCACCACCAAGCCCACCAGATGCACCATGCACAGCCTCACCACTCATCCACAGAGCTCCTCAACCAGGTTCAGCGGCTGAGTCAGAGGCAGCCACACCATTCCTCCACCGAGCTGCTCCATCAGATGCACAAAGTCCAAGCGCATCATTCCTCTACAGAGCTGCTCCACCAGGCCCATCAGATGCAGCAGGCCAAGCCCCACCACTCCTCTGCCGAACTGCTGCATCAAACCCAGCAAGACCCCGCCTCCCTGCCGGTCCAGTTCACCCGAGAGAGCTCATCGCACCAGAGCCGAAGGAGCCTCAAGGGGCACCATCAAGTCCAGGTGTCGCCCCAAGGTAGACACCCAGATCATCAAATCCATCACCCACAGCCCAACAAACCCTCTCCTCAGAGACCCCACTCCATCCAGCAGACACGCCACCATTCCCCTTCCCCTCAGATCCACCATATCCATCACATGACCCCTCAGCCCCCTCCGCAGGACTACCAACACCAGATCCACCTGATCCACCCCCCCGCCCAGGGTCCGCAGGCCCACCGGCCCCAGCCACTCCTCTCCACCTTCCAGCCACTGCAGCCTCACCAGACCACGGCCTCCACCTTCCAGCCCTTACCCCAGCATCCTCAGCCCCACCAGGCCCAACCTCCTAGCCAAGCCACCCGCCCACAGTCCCAGCCCTCCCACCACCTGCTCCAGTGCCAGCCCCCATCACAGCCCCACCACAAGCAGTCCCAGAGCCCGGCCCAGCCGCAATCCCTGCCCCACTCTCTGTCGGACCCTCCAGAACACCCGGAGCCCCCTCCTCCGGCGCCTCCTCTGCCTCCGCCCTGCGACCCTCCACCCCTGCCCAGGCCTCCCCTGTCCAGGATGGACTCCCATCACATGAGCGTGAAGAGGCTGCGCTGGGAGCAGGTGGAGAACTCTGAGGGCACCATCTGGGGTCAGGTGAGAAGGGTGGTGTGGGGGATGCGATTGATTGAAAAAAGGATGGAAAGAAAGTAAAGATCTGCTTTGATTTTGCTTCTATAATTTTTTTGTAGTTGGGGGCAAATTCGGACTATGACAAGCTGAATGACATGGTGAAGTACCTGGATCTGGAATTGCACTTTGGGACACAAAAGGGCCAAGGTTCGGGCCACTGTATGTGTTTTACTTATCTTATGAGCTTTCATGTATTGAGTCCATTATAGTATAATGGACTCAATACATAAAAGCTGCAAGACATCTGCTGTACATATTATGTAATGTACAGCACGACCCATTTGATTATGCCGTTCCCAATATTTTTCATGTGTTTAGTGTCCGTTCCGGAGCCGTTGCTCCAACCAGAGACGTTCAAAAAGAAAGACATCATTGAAATCCTCTCCCATAAGAAAGCCCACAATGCCTGTAAGCAGCGCGCATCAACCAAGGCACCACCTTGAATTGAGATTGTCACATTTGACTTCATCTATTCAGATGCATATGAAGAAAATGTTGTATTATTCGTGACCCCTTGACCTCACCTGTCCTCCAGCCATCCTCATAGCTCACCTGAAGCTGTCCCCGGGGGAGCTTCGTAAGGTGCTCATGACCATGGCCTCCGATAGGCTGGAGGCGGCGCACATCAAGCAGCTGCTGCTGTACGCCCCTGACGCCGAGGAGGTAAAACAGTACGAGCAGTACCGCCAGGACCCCAGCAAGCTCAGCGAGCCCGACCAGTTTGTACTGCAGGTAGAGAACATATTAGAACGGGCTCTTTGTTGGTGATGTGCTAGGGCCCAGGGTGTTCAACTCCCTGCTGAAGGGTTTTGGGTTCGAACCCCAGTGTCCAAAGTGTAATTATTAATAAAACAACACAATTAAACAACTAAATAATGACAATGTGAATGTCGGTACAAGCAGATTAGTTTAGGAGCATTGTGCTTTGTGGAACGCGTTATCTGAGGACTTTTTATGTGTTGACTCATTGGAAGGTGTGCTAACTGTTTGATTCACTATAGGGCTAACTGCTTTTGTAAATGTTTTGCTAACTGTTTGGATAACTGTTGAGCTAATCATTGGGATAAATGCTGGCATAACTGTGGGGCTAATTGTTGGCATAACTGGCTAAATGTTTAGCACACTGTTTGGCTAACTTTTGGTATAACCGTCAGCTTTACCGTTGGGATAACTGTTTCGGCTTGTGTTTGCTAACTCTTCAGATCAGATGTAATTCACACCAAACTTGCTACTTAGGCAGCATAAGCACCAAAAATACACCAAATTTGGATACATTGGTGTGTTCTCCTCACTGGAACTATTCCAATGTCTCTGTGTACGACAGTTAAACGCTCCGACTGTGCTGACTGCGCTGACCAACGCTTTGCGGGATGGGGACACCTGGTCCCCGACCGTATAGGGGTGACTTCCTTATCATGCCATCCTCATCAGTATATGCTATAGATTTTCCTTTGTCTCACGGATACTTCATGAAGCACCTCCAGAGTGCATGTCTGTTGACCTTGCATCTCTTGCAAGCATATACCACTCTTCGAGTCATGCCTAGCCCCGAAACCACGCTGCCAGAGACAAGCATCGAGGCCACACTTCATCATCATTAGCTAAATGGCTAATCTCCACCTCCAGATGTTGTTGGTTCCCGAGTATAAGACCCGTCTCCAGAGTCTCCATTTCAAGTGTTCACTGCAGGAGAAGACAGAGGAGCTTCGAGGAAGCTATGACTGTATCTACAAGGCCTCACTGGAGCTCAAGACCAGCAAGAAGCTGGCCAAGATACTGGAGGTTAGCTCATTTTTGTTGGTGTTTTGAGATAAACTCTATCAAGCATTCAGCACTGGGAATCGACACAGGGTCGTTCTGCAGTTTACAACTTAATGCAGTTAAGATGAGATTAAAAAATATGCTAACAATGTGTTTGGTCAGCAAGCTCAACAGACCTGTATCCAAAGAGATAAGATCGGCAATAAGAATGAAAGTCACATTCCTCCATTGAGTAAAAAAGTAACGCAGACTAAGAATATTCATTGTGAATGGTCATTTTCATTCACCATAATTCCAGACTCACAATTTTGCTTGTGCTTTTATAGTTTGTGTTGGCAATGGGCAACTACTTGAACAACGGTCAACCAAAAACCAACAAGACCACAGGCTTCAAGATCAACTTCCTCACAGAGGTGGATTATAACCCATCCATTACTCAAAGTAATTACTTTATATTGTTTTTTTATATATCCAGAGACAACCAACTGAAGTAAGTTAACCATGTCATTGTAGCTTAGCACCACGAAAACAGTTGATGGCAAGTCAACATTTCTGCACATCCTGGTCAAGTCTCTGTGCCAACACTTTCCTGACGTGTTAGACTTCTCCAAAGACCTAACCATGGTTCCACTGGCAGCCAAAGGTAGATAAGAGATCAGATAACATCTACATGTGCATAAATATACTGTATATATATATATATATAACACTCCCCATAAAAGGGGAGTGTCGACACAACACACACATAGACATACACACACAATCTCAGACACAAACACACACACACACACACACACACACATACACACACAATGCGCTATCAGCCCTAAGTGGTGTGTGTCCACAGTGAACCAGAGGACAATCTTGTCGGATATGAACGACCTCCACGCCACCATACAGGAGATCAGAGCTGCCTGCCAGAAGATGCCCGCCACACCCGAGGACCGCTTTGCCGTGGTCATGGGCGTATCCTTCAAATGAGAGGAGAAAACCAGTTTGCTTGGATCCTTGTGTATTGTAAGGATGGCTGTTTAGGCACAAAGTGAATCTGAATCATTGAACAAACATCTTCTTCTTTTAGCTGGATTTGCGGGATCAGAATCACGCAAGAGTCCATCTCGCCGGGCTTCAAGGTGCACACTTCCACAAATCCAGTTCGGGCCAATTATCGTCCTATGAGGTACTATGTGATTTGCGTGATAAGTGAATACAGTGAAAGACAATTTTTTTATCCAATCACCTGCCAGGTATTTCTGCCATTTTCCAAACAGTTTCCAAGGACGACTTCCCAGATGGTTCTGTGCAACGAACCATCTGGCACGTCTGGTTAGCTTAACATGAATACAGTTGTCATGAGCTCTCTCTGCCTAGTAACACCACTAATTGGTCTGATTACCTCCACCTGTCTCTGCTCTGCTCAACCCTCGTTAACCTACCAGCTGCACTGCATTCACCACTCATCTTGCCCTGTATATAAAGCCCTGTTTTTCAGTCCACTCTTGTCAGATCGTCTGCAAACCAGTACCTGTTACCCTGCCTGTCTTCATACACCTCTGACTCTTACCTGGGATATCGGACCTGCTCAACTACGTCTTTGATCTTCTGCCCCGGTAACCTTGACCTGCCTTCTGCCTTATCACGACGAATATTGCCTAGCCCTTGTCTGTACCACTGCTGAAGTTCCATCTGCCAGTTCTCCTCTCCCCCGGCTGTGTGCGTGTCTTTACCCAGTGACCCCGGACAATCAACGAGTCTGCCCTGGAACCCACCCCGCCATCTCAGTGAGACGCCACTCAGCTCTGGAAAGACACCCATACACCCCCTTTCCCCAAACCCTTCAATAAACTGTTGAAACGTGACGCAATTGTGGTCCTCGTCTGTCTGGTCCGTGACAGTACGATCTGACCATCATGGACCCAGCGCACTCCCAGACCAGTATGGGGAAAAAGGCCGAGATGTCTGCCCTACAGCGACTGGAGCTCACTGAGGGAGACATCAATCGGATGGCTGGCGACATCGCTTCCCTGCTCCAGCTCGGACAACAACAACAACAACAGTTTAACCAGCAGCAACAACAGATTCAGCAACAACAGCAACAGCTAGCCCAAGCCCTGCAATTACTCACCAATCCGGCCACTCCACCTACTCCAGCTACGTCCACTCCTGCTTATGCTGCCCCTGATCCCAGCGCCCCAGAACCGAAGATTGGCACTCCGGAACGTTTTGACGGTGACCCGAGGCAGGTACGAGCGTTCCTGTCCAGCTGTCGAATCCAGTTCGCTTTACAACCCAGGACCTTCTCGACGGAGGGAGCCAAGGTGGGGTACGTCATTACCCATCTCACCAGCCGCGCTCGGTTATGGGGAACGGCAGAGTTCGACCGGCAGACCCCAGCCTGCGCCTCTTTCAGGGCCTTCGAAGAGGAGATGTTAAAGGTTTTTGACCTGGGCTCATCAACAACCGAAGCATCACAAGCACTGCTGACCATCCGCCAGGGCAATCGGACAGTGGCAGACTTCTCCATTGACTTTCGCACCCTGGCTAGTCGCAGCTCGTGGAACTCCGTGGCACTGGTGCACGCCTTCCTCCACAGCTTGGCGGACTACATTCAAGACGGGCTTGTCTCTCATGAGCAGCCCCTGACACTCGATGACGCCATTGCCCTGGCCGTCCGCATTGACCGCCGTATCCAGACCCGCAGACGAGAGAGAGGGCGCCTGAGTCAACCTCCCATCCGCACTCGGGGTGAGCCTTCCACAAGTCAGTCCCCGCCTGTCAAGTCCCAAAGCCAAAGCTCACCAGATGTAGGAGGAGTCCGGCTGAGCTCAATGGCGATCCAGTCCTCCAACCGCAAACCGATGCTGCAAGTTCATCTTCACCTTTCTGACTCCACACACACCCTGGCTGCCCTGGTGGACTCTGGCGCCGAAGCCAACATAATGGACGCTGAGCTCGCTCGCCAGCTGCGACTGGAGATTCACCATCTGACACCTCCCGTCCCTGCACGGGCGCTGGATGGGCACCTTCTCGGCACAGTCACCCGAGTCACTGCCCCCGTCTCGATGAGGCTGTCTGGTAACCACCAGGAAGCCATTCGGTTCCACCTCCTCCGCTCTCCGGGCCAACCCCTCATCTTGGGCTACCCATGGCTCCGTCGGCACAACCCTCACCTCGATTGGGCAACCGGGGAGATCAAGGAGTGGGGAAAAGACTGCCACCAAACCTGCCTGCTCGCTGCCACGCTTCCCTTCCACTCCGTACCCGTCAACTCAGCTCCCGACATCCTGAACGTCCCGGAATGCTACCATGGTCTCCGGGAGGTGTTCAGCAAGCTCAAGGCCACATCTCTGCCCCCACATCGACCGTATGACTGTGCCATTGACCTCCTCCCTGGCACTGCCCCTCCCAAGGGTCGTCTCTATTCCCTGTCTGCCCCTGAACGAAGGGCCATGGGGGATTACATCAGTGACTCCCTGGCGGCTGGAATAATCCGTCCATCCTCGTCTCCTGCCGGTGCTGGGTTCTTCTTCGTGGGGAAGAAGGATGGATCCCTTCGTCCCTGCATTGATTACCGGGGCCTCAACGACATCACTGTGAAGAACCGGTATCCCCTGCCTCTGCTCACCTCTGCCTTTGAGTTGCTCCAGGGAGCCACAATCTTCACTAAGCTGGACCTCAGGAACGCCTACCACCTAGTGCGGATCCGGGAGGGCGACGAATGGAAGACAGCATTCAACACTCCAACCGGCCACTACGAGTACCGGGTGATGCCTTTTGGTCTTACCAACGCTCCTGCTGTCTTCCAAGCCCTTGTGAATGATGTACTACGGGACATGTTAAACAAATTTGTCTTCGTTTACCTGGACGATATTTTAATCTTCTCCAAGACCCTGTCTGAACACACCCGGCATGTTCAGCAAGTCCTTCGTCGTCTCCTGGAGAACTCACTCTACGTGAAGGCAGAGAAGTGTGAGTTTCATGCAAAGACCATGACCTTCCTGGGGTATATTGTGGCAGAGGGAAATATCCAGATGGACCCAGCCAAGGTTTCAGCAGTAACCTCCTGGCCAGTCCCAGAAAACCGAAAGAAGCTGCAGCAATTCCTTGGCTTTGCAAACTTCTACAGAAAGTTCATCCGGAATTACAGCTCTGTAGCCGCTCCTCTCACTGCTCTGACAAGCACCAAGCAGCCCTTTGCTTGGACCCCAGCAGCCGACAAGGCCTTCAGTGTCCTCAAGACTCTGTTTACCTCTGCCCCCATCCTCCTGATGCCAGATGCAGGCCGGCAATTCGTTGTGGAAGTGGACGCCTCCGATGTGGGAGTTGGTGCCGTGCTCTCTCAGCGGGCTGCAGAAGATGGCAAGCTCCATCCTTGTGCATTCTTCTCCCGTCGCCTGTCCCCGGCTGAATGCAACTATGACATAGGGAACCGTGAGCTGCTGGCGGTTAGGCTGGCCTTGGAGGAGTGGCGTCACTGGCTGGAGGGGTCCTCAGTTCCATTCTTGGTCTGGACTGACCACAAGAATCTAGAGTACATCCGCTCGGCCAAGCGTCTGAACCCGAGACAGTCCCGTTGGGCCCTGTTTTTCACTAGATTCAATATGACCCTGTCTTACCGTCCTGGGTCACGTAACATCAAACCAGACGCACTCTCCCGTCAGTTCCAGAAAGATAACGCCCCCTCCCAGGATCCTGTGTCCATTCTTCCCGGTCCTTGTGTCGTTGGCTCCCTGACCTGGGATGTTGAGGAACAGGTACGGGAGGCTCTCCGTGACCAGCCCGGCCCCAGTGCCTGCCCTGCTGACCGTCTATTTGTCCCTGGACACCTGAGGTCTCGGGTCATACAATGGGGACACAACTCTCGTCTCGCTTGCCACCCTGGATCCACTCGCACCTGCCATCTGCTTGCCCAGCGGTTCTGGTGGCCATCTCTGAGAAGGGATGTACGAGACTTTGTCCGCGCCTGTCCCACATGCAACCAGCAGAAGTCGTCCAACCAGCCCCCTGCTGGATTACTCCACCCCCTGCCTGTGCCAACACGGCCCTGGTCCCACATCTCACTGGACTTTGTCACGGGTCTGCCCCAGTCTGATGGAATGACGGTCATTCTCACAGTTGTGGACCGTTTCAGCAAGATGGCACACTTTGTTCCCCTCCCGAAGCTGCCGTCTGCCAAGGAGACTGCCCAGGTTATCGTAGAGCATGTTTTTCGTATACATGGACTGCCCTGTGATGTCGTCTCGGACCGGGGTCCGCAATTTACCTCCACCTTTTGGAAGGAGTTCTGCCGTTTGCTGGGGGCCACGGTTAGTCTAACTTCTGGATTCCATCCCCAGTCCAACGGCCAGTCGGAACGGGCAAACCAAGAGTTGGAGAAGGCACTCCGATGCATGGCATCTCGTAACCCTCACTCCTGGGCTCAGCAACTGACATGGGTGGAATATGCCCATAATTCTCTGACCTGCTCTGCCACTGGCATGTCACCCTTCCAGTGCGTGTATGGCTACCAGCCACCCCTGTTCAACAGCCAAGAAGGTGAGGTCACCTGCCCATCAGCTCTTGCCTATTCTCGCCGGTGCCGCCGCACCTGGGCACAAGCCCGTGCCACGCTCCTCAAGTCCGTCTCCAGCTACACCACTGGTGCCAACCGCCGCAGAACTCCTGCTCCCGCCTACAAGGTGGGACAAAGGGTTTGGCTCTCGGCCAAGGACCTGCCACTGCGGGTGGAGTCAAAGAAGCTGGCTCCTCGGTTCGTCGGCCCATTCCCCATCCGGAGGATTATCAACCCAACCGCTGTTCAGCTCCAACTACCAAGATCCATGAGAGTTCATCCTACATTCCATGTGTCGAAGATCAAACCAGTTCATGAGAGTCCACTGGTTCCGGCTGAACCTCCTCCCCCACCTCCGCGCCTCATTGATGGTGGTCCAGTCTACTCTGCCCGGCGTCTGCTCCGTTCCCGCCGAAGAGGTAGGGGTATCCAATACCTGGTCGATTGGGAGGGTTATGGACCTGAGGAGAGGATTTGGGTTCCTGCCAGCCGGATTGTGGACCGGACCCTAATCACCGACTTCCACCGGCAGCATCCAGACCAGCCGGTCATTCGACGGGGTCGTCCGAGGGGGTCCCTTCGTGCCTCCCGTCCGGTAGCTGACTTGGCACCTGACCCTGAACTGGCTCCGGAACCTGACCTTGCCCTTGACGGTACCACTTCTGGGGCGCCTTCTGAAGATCAGGGCATGGAGACTGATCGGTCCGAGGAGTTCTAGCCCTCCACCGGCTCCCCTCCTCCCGCCCGGCTTAGTGGTGTTTCTTGGGGACTTCTGGGGCCGTCCCTTAGGGGGAGGGTTCTGTCATGAGCTCTCTCTGCCTAGTAACACCACTAATTGGTCTGATTACCTCCACCTGTCTCTGCTCTGCTCAACCCTCGTTAACCTACCAGCTGCACTGCATTCACCACTCATCTTGCCCTGTATATAAAGCCCTGTTTTTCAGTCCACTCTTGTCAGATCGTCTGCAAACCAGTACCTGTTACCCTGCCTGTCTTCATACACCTCTGACTCTTACCTGGGATATCGGACCTGCTCAACTACGTCTTTGATCTTCTGCCCCGGTAACCTTGACCTGCCTTCTGCCTTATCACGACGAATATTGCCTAGCCCTTGTCTGTACCACTGCTGAAGTTCCATCTGCCAGTTCTCCTCTCCCCCGGCTGTGTGCGTGTCTTTACCCAGTGACCCCGGACAATCAACGAGTCTGCCCTGGAACCCACCCCGCCATCTCAGTGAGACGCCACTCAGCTCTGGAAAGACACCCATACACCCCCTTTCCCCAAACCCTTCAATAAACTGTTGAAACGTGACGCAATTGTGGTCCTCGTCTGTCTGGTCCGTGACAACAGTGATAAAACCGCAAGGATACAGAAAATGTACAAACAAACCCCAAACAAAAATCAATAAATGTAAAAAATAAATGAATACATACGACACAAACGACTAAAGGGAATAAATGACAAAACGGAGTGGTCCTTGACTGGACCCCTGCAGAACTTCCTGGAGAACAGCCACCCTGCCCTGCAGTCCCTGGAGTCTCTGCAGCAGAGGTCTATGGAGGAGTTCGCCCGCACCTCCTCGTACTTCGGCGAGGACAGCAAGGCCACTAACACAGAGGCCTTCTTTGGCATCTTCAGTGAATTCCTGAACAAGTTTGAGGTGATTACCCCCCACCCACCTCCCAACCCCTCCTAATATCAACCATGCCATACCAACCAATATATGTTTGATAGAATTGTGATTTTGCATGCTATTAAATGGATTAGGTGTAAGAATCAGAAATTTCTTGTCATTACTGACCCCTTTTGGCCAGTAAGTGAGTTAGTCAATAATAATCCAGAAGTAAGACAATGCTATAGCGGAATATCTACATATTGTGGCAATTGACAAACCCTATACTTAGTACCTTCAAGGAGCAGGTATGATTAGGAATCATACTGTAGAATACCTACAAGATGCCTGAATTCTGAAGACTTTGTCCGGTTCAATGGTGGAGTTGATACTTTGTTGCATTTTTCATTTGGTTCGATTTGTGTTCACACAGGTGTGAACACTGACTTTGTCACGTGTGTCATGTGTGTGTGTGTGTGTGTGTGTGTGTGTGTGTGTGTGGGTGTGTTTGTGCAAGGGGTGATATAATCAACGGTGGCATTATGATTGCATTAGTTTTACAATCGTTTTATGACAAACATTTTGTTGAAAAACAAAATGGAAAACATATAAGGTAGGTTGTCCTCTGAAGATGTTGTTGTTTTTTGCATAATGACAGAATAGTCAATGTGTAAATGTGTGTTTTTCCTCAGAGAGCTTTAAGTGATCAACAGACCGGGGAAATCCCCAAGAGCCCCCGAAGCCCACGGATGGCCTCGCCGTTGGCCTGGTAACACGTACACGTACACACACACACACACACACACACACACACACGTACACACACACACACACACACACACACACACACACACACACACACACACACACACACACACACACACACACGTACACACACACACACACACACACACACACACACACACACACACACACACACACACACACACACACACACACACACCACAGACACATGAACACACACTTACATAAATATACACACACACACATAAATGTGCCCACACACACATAAATACACACACATACACATACATACACACACACACACACACATATACACACATAAATTCACACACACATACAGACATAAATACACACACACACACACACACATATTACTTCACCCTCACGTAAATATGGCGGGTCAATTATTCTGAGCTTTGCAGTGAGGTGACTGGATCCAAGTGAAATCAGACTGAATCAACTGTGTTGTTTCATGGAATATAATATGAGAATGGGGTCTCTATGTCTGTGGGGTTTTTCCTTCAAAACAAAGCCTTGGTTGAAGACAGTTTGCTAACTAGAGTGGTCTCTTGTTTTATCACATGGCTGTGTCTGTGCTTTTATACAGACAGTCTTAATCTATTTTTCCTTTGTCTTTGCTTTGCCACCGAAGCTTTTGGTGACTGACTTTCTATTTGGTAATAAAAAATATATACATTTTACATACATATTGTGAAAGAAAGTCATGTAAATCTATGAATAAGACATAGAGATATGAAGCATAGTAGTCTTTGTGTAATTATTCAATAATTAATGTCATATGAATAATCAGAGATAGTTAGTGATTCTTTGAAAGACACACACTTACTAAACGTAAGTAAGGCGCCCACCACACTGAATGTAATAACAGTAATTTATTAAGAGTGTATTTTCAAGATGTTTATGGTCAACACCTGATGGCACAGAATGCCACTGTGTCTGTATGCTGCCATTTTCCATAGGAACCTTTTGCCCATTTGTATACAGCACTTTCTAGAAGCCTGTACAAACGCTTTTAATACCAAATCTCTTAAGCCATGTACATATAATGATAAATGATATATAATGAAAAATCGAAATCATGTTACGTTTTGAGAGATGTGTGGCCTGTATAAAACCTGTACAATATTCTGGGGCGTTTACAAGAGAGGTCTTTTTGGACCTGAGGATGGGCCTTGTGCAATGTTCTGCTCAGTATGATGTTGATGCAATGTACTGTGCAACGTACTTTAGTTTGTTCTGAGGAAATGTTTTCCTATGCCGTGTAACTCAGATGACCTGTCAATGTACAGCATTAGAAAGATACCCTATATGTCCTCATGCAGCCCTCATCAACGTGCAGATATGAAGGTCTTTGTGATCGAATATTATCAGTCGTTCCATAATGTTATGCCATACTTAAATAAGTAGCATTAGTCTTTTAACGCAATGTGACGAATGCTGTAAGCTAAATATCTTCAATACGCGAGTACATTTTGATCATTGGTAACTTCCGGAGACCACTTTTAGCAGTAATAATAGTAGTATTATTTTTCACAAACTCCAAATGCTGTACAATCAGTTAAAAGCAACAATAACACAGAGGAAGAAAGATGAAGAACAAAGTAAGCTAAATGTCTTACGGTACGGTACATGGATCGCTTCTGCTTATGTCACCTAATGGTTAAGAAACATTTGTATGACCTACTTTGATAATTACCACAATAATATTAACTCATTGTCTTATAATTGAGTCCTTAAACATTAAGGGTGTGTTTTGTATTGTATCTGATGAAAGCTGACAACATATAACAACATGCAAAGGGTAAACGAAATAAACTTTTACGATACGGTAACGATTCGGTTTAGTTTGTTGCGGTCATGTTTGAAGTCTTTCAAAGAGTCTCCGCATGTGAATAAAAACATTTGCATTGCAAACAGGGCGAAGCTCTGGGGAGCAGTGGCGTAGCCACGGGTGTGCCAGGGTGTGCCTGGGCCACCCAAACGTGACCCTGGCACACCTAATATATTCCGTCCGCAATTGACACAATGTTACATAAAGCCGTACGTTTCTACAACCATATCGTTAACGAGCGGAAGACGTGATAATAAAGACACGGGCTCTGACCACTTTTTGGGGGGGGTAAAAAAAAAAAAAGCGCGGTTGTTGACATACAACACCGACACGGCATCGCATTGATTAGAGCATGAACTAGATCTATTTACAGCGCTGTAGCTTTAATTGCTTCTGCTCTAGTCTGGCCTCTTGGTCATGATGTCATGCTCAGCCAATCGGAT
Source organism: Urophycis tenuis (assembly GCA_036785325.1). Taxonomy (NCBI): domain Eukaryota; kingdom Metazoa; phylum Chordata; class Actinopteri; order Gadiformes; family Phycidae; genus Urophycis; species Urophycis tenuis. Next base: position 1,499,912 of record JAXIVH010000032.1, read on the forward strand.
ATTTCGCCCGCAAACCAGGTGACTGGTCTAGGAAAAGGGATATCCTACGAGCAACCCTATGGACCAACCGTATCAATGCCACCAACGAGGCTACAATGATACTGAAACTCAGTTCAGTTATCGTCAGTCACCACTACACTTACCTTACAAATCGCTGTGCATTACTGCTCTACGCTACCTTCAGTTGTATTTGTTCTTGAAACTTGTGTGTGAAGGACTACAGAGATCTTGGATACACTACTACATTGCTACACTAGGCTACGGTGACGGTCAATGTTGATCAACGCGGAAAGCAGTTGCTAGCATAGCTGCTAAGCTAAGCGCTAGGTGCGTTCTTAGGGCTACAGAAAAATGCTACTTGGACAAATGTGTAAACAATGATCCGACAAGCTAAGGTACATGTTAGAGTATACAGTTTGAGAGAGTGAGATGTAATTTTTAATCGATTCAATAAAAACAATGTTGTCATATCACTGTGTGTTTATAGACTAAATCACTCTGTGCGTAAAAAGACGCTACTTGCAGTCCAATCAGGTTGAATGAAACCACCCGAAATCACTACACAGCACCTAACCACGCACCTAACACAATGACAGTTTTTTTGTTAGACTTTTTTTATTTTATTATTATTTGACCTTTATTATTATTTGATCTTATATCGTAATATCCCACGTGAAAACGTGCGTGAATAGTTAGTTAGGAATTTTCAAAATTATCTCGGGGAACCCAGCCTGAAACCAGCTTTTTTTTTTTTTTTTTTGCACCCCCACTTTCAAACGCGTTCCGGCGCCGCTGCATGCAACTTAGTGTGCATACATGCACACGCATGTTGCAGCCTTCAGTTAATTATATTCTTTTAAACTAGTATATTTTAACGTGCAGTTTTTGATTGTCAATACGCGATCACGTTACTTTTGAGAGTACCGAAAAAGGCTATAGCCTACACAGTAAGTGGTGTTTACATTTCCAGCTCAGCCTCCACGTCATTTGCATCACACGTGTCCTGTTTGCGCCCTTCATTTTCACTGGGTTGAGGCCACCCAAAATCTCACAGGCGCACCTTAATTAAAATGTCTGGCTACGCCCTTGCTGGGGAGAGCTGGGAAGGTTCACATGTGTCGGTAAGTTGGTGAGGAGACGCCAGCATTCTTGACCCACGACACACCTGAGACACCAAATCCTGACCCCCCCCCCCCCCCCTCACCCCTGGACTTTACCTCACACGTGTTCATTAACGACCAGCGACCTCATGACTAGTGGCACACTGGTTCGCCTTCTTCCGGGAAGACGTCATGACAGAGCCTCTTACACTTTGACCAGATGTTGCGCAAGACAGAGAGTGGACTTTGCTTCTGTCAGCGAGCTACGCTAACCCTCTAGAAGAGCCACCCTTAATGGTGAGCGCGTTCTAGGAGGGCACCAAGGAGGGCACCAATCCCCTATAGGATCACCGGCACGCGCGAGAACAACGCACCTGCACCGCCATCCACAGGGTGCCTTTGGTACGTTGCTCCTCCTTGTTGTTCTTGAGTCGGACTGTACGTAAACGATGGTGCCTCCCTCTGTGTTCGGTTACAGAGTCACGTCTAGCTCATCGTCATCGTGATTTGAGGAATGATCGCTATTTATTGCCTCTGTGGTTTTATGAATGTTAGCTGATTTATCAGCCGTGAGGTTTCATTCCTCCATCAATATCCTGTGTGGGTGTGTGGAGCGTACGCTATGAGGACGTGCTGTAATGTTTTTCATTCAAGTTCCACGGTTGATGGCTTCTCTTTCAAGCTCTCGGCCGCAGTTGTATTCATAGTACCCCGGACGTCACCCTGACCTTTGACCCGATGGAGACGACGCACGGGACCACCACGGCGACGCCGACCACGTCCCAGCTGCCAGGGGGTGAAGAGACCCTGGGGGCCGTCGACACAGCGGTGCTGGTGGTGTACTTTGTGTTGGTGATGGCCGTAGGACTGTGGGTTAGTATGGTATTACGCTAAAGTTGTCTTACGTAGCATCACTCACTTTTTTTTTTAGTACATGCTAGTCTCTCATTTCAGACTCTACATGAAGGATGTGGAGAGTGATCATAGAAAGGCTGACGGTGGAAGAGCTCATATCTGGGCTCAAATCTTTCGCTTCGTATTTTTTTCAACCAATCATGCTGCTGGAGGCGGGGATGTGCATGCATGTGATTGGCTGACGTTCTTAGGCAAACTGTCCGCAAAAGTCAAACTTTCGAATGAACACTGTGTAGACCGGCCGCGGTAGAAACACACAGAAATACAGTAGAAATATTCAAATCCCCCCCCCCGGAAGTGTCATCCACTCGAGTTTCTCCTCGGTTGGGCGTCTCCATAATGAAAGGAAACGAGGTGTCGCTCCAACCCCTTCCAGCTGGTTGTTTCCGGCCCAGGCTCTGGGTCGTCTGCCCCGAAAGGTTCTTCTATGTCACAGTGGGACTACTGGAGCCAAGATTACTACGACG
>JAXIVH010000032.1:1507393-1531531 GCA_036785325.1 Urophycis tenuis
ACTGAATAGTTTAATAGTACAGTTACTGAAGTGTTATGTTATGTTAAATACATTACACATTTTCCTTGACTTGTCATGAAGGGGTGATGGGTGGGTCCCGAAGCCTGACCAGTTGAGAACCACTGATTTAGGGTACATCCATACATGCACGTACTGTATTGTTGTAGATTGTATATTTGAGTACATGGCTTCTAGGAAAATAATGTCCAATGTCTAAAGGGCCACCTAAGGTAACAGCCATGTACAGCAATAGATAACATAGTGGGTATTGGTCACTGTGCTTCTCAATGAGCTCACTGGTACTTGGGGTGTATCGGGGCTCACAGCTAGCACCGTCCTCTCTGACCTCTCTAAGACGCTTCTAAGATGCATCTTTAAGGCCATGAGAGACACATGTTGGGGTCAGGTTCAGTTGCGGTCTGTCACACTGTGTGGTTGTCGGAGGTGCTTGTCTGAGTGTGTGCCTGCGGTCGCTGTGTGCAGACGAGGTGGCGTGCGGAGACCCTGAGGTGTGCACCCAGGTGTGTGGGAACCCTGTAGGGTGCACCGACATAGCCTACCCCAAGCTGGTCATGGGCCTCCTGCCCTCTGGTGAGAGAACTGCTGCTGACTACATCTACTCTCTCGCTCTCTCTCTCTCTCTCTCTCTCTCTCTCTCTCTCTCTCTCTCTCTCTCTCTCTCTCTCTCTCTCTCTCTCTCTCTGACTCTCTCTCTCTCTCTCTCTCTCTCTCTCTCTCTCTGTCTCTGACTCTCTCTCTCTCTCGCTCTCTCTCTCTCTCTCGCTCTCTCTCTCTCTGTCTCTGACTCTCTCTTTCTCTCTCTGCGTCTCTATTTGTGTAAAACTGCTACGCGTCTTTACTGTAGTTTGGTGTGCGGTGTTGTGTCTATCGACGTCTTATATTTTGCGTGTGTGTGTGTGTGTGTGTGTGTGTGTGTGCGCGAGTGTGCGAGTGTGTGTGTGCATGCATTTACACATGTATGTACTGTAGGTATCTATGTAGTTACCTGTATTGATCCCATGTATTGTGTATGGGCATGTGCATGTTTTAAGGAGCGCGTGGCTATATTTTAACACGTGTGTCTTTGAATGTGTGTGTGTGTGTGTGTGTGTGTGTGTGTGTGTGTGTGTGTGTGTGTCTGTGTGTGTGTGTATACGCGCGCCCCCTCCCCCGGCAGGCCTGCGGGGGCTGATGATGGCCGTGATGATCGCGGCGCTCATGTCCTCGTTGACGTCCATCTTCAACAGCTCCAGCACCATCTTCACCATGGACCTGTGGCGCTACCTGCGGCCCCGCGCCTCTGAGTGGGAGCTCATGATAGTGGGCAGGTTGGTCTCCCCGCTCAGACCTCAGACTGATATCTGGAGTCTGATGGACCGGTCCGACTCCTTAAGTCTGATGGACCGGCCAGACTCCTTAAGTCTGATGGACCGGTCAGACTCCTGAAGCCTGATGGACCGGTCAGACTTCTGAAGTCTGATGGACCGGTCAGACTTCTGAAGCCTGATGGACCGGTCAGACTTCTGAAGTCTGATGGACCGGTCAGACTCCTAAAGTCTGATGGACCGGTCAGACTTCTGAAGTCCGATGGACCGGCCAGACTCCTGAAGTCCGATGGACCGGCCAGACTTCTGAAGTCTGATGGACCCGTCAGACTCCTTAAGTCTGATGGACCGGCCAGACTTCTTAAGTCTGATGGACCGGGCCAACTTCTGCAGTCTGATGGACCGGTCAGACTTCTTAAGTCTGATGGACCGGTCAGACTCCTAAAGTCTGATGGACCGGCCAGACTTCTGAAGTCTGATGGACCGGTCAGACTTCTGAAGTCTGATGGACCGGCCAGACTTCTTAAGTCTGATGGACCGGTCAGACTCCTAAAGTCTGATGGACCGGCCAGACTTCTTAAGTCTGATGGACCGGCCAGACTTCTTAAGTCTGATGGACCGGCCAGACTTCTGAAGTCTGATGGACCGGTCAGACTCCTAAAGTCTGACTCGATCAGTCAGATCAGTCCGTCAGACTTTAGATATCAATCTAAGCATCTACGACTGATCGATAAGCTCAACTCTGGTTGAATGGGTCATTTCACTTTCATTGGCTTCGTATTTGTTTTTCAACCAATCACGTTGCTTGAAGGCGTGGGATCTGTAGGCGTGTAATTGGCTATTAACCGCGAACACAAACTCGAACAGAAATAGTAACACGTAAAAAAAAAGTGTTTCAAATCAACACCGTGTAGACTGACTTGTTAAAAATCCCCTTCTGAAAGCTTCATCCTCTCTGTTGAATGAGTGTTCTTCAGTGGAATATCTCCATTCTCCATCAGGAAACAGGAAACAAGGCGTAAAGTGGAAGCGGTGTCTCGTGATCACAATGAAACTCACCGCTGTTAATCCCTGGTCAGGGCCCCACATTCCCTCTCAAACCCCTGTCTCGTTCAGGATAGAGCTAATGTATCAAGACGTGCTGGTGTTGGTTAGTTGGGACACAGAGTCCTCCCTCATGGCCCGTTAGATGCACTGGATGGATTGGCCAGGCGTTGATGATTATTATTTTGCATGGGATTTTCACTAGTTTGGCTCGCTAGTCTGCACTGTCATTTTAAGACATGCACAAAGTTTGACGACAAAAAGTCTAAAAGACCCAATACGGGAGCACTACCTTGGCTGTATTTTGAGAAATGTGCCTCAAAGATTTACATCCGAATTGAAGGCAAAAGGAGCAAGGCAGTAGGCGGAGTCAAAAGGCTCAATATTATGTCTATGGGAGTTTTTTTCATGTTTAATCACAACTATCTCAAAAAGTATAAAGTTGACGAAAATGAAAAATACATAGCACAGGTATACGGAAGTAGTCCTGTGTAATACAGTTTGTATGAAAGTCGTTTAGGCTCCATTAATTGCAGAAATTTGTTGTGAAGAAGAATAATATGACAAAAAGCCTTATCTAGATTGTGCAGAGTTCCTATGCCCAATAACTAGTGAAATACTGTTAGCAGCTTATTTGGTAGATATCAACTGGACGGCAGAGCTCAGTGGGTAGAGCGCGGGTTCCACTACCGGAGGGTTGGTGGTTCGATCCCCACCTCAATTTAATTTACCTCAATCACTACGGGCATTCCCCTGCACCAGTAATTCCTCATGTGGAATTACATTTTGTAGTTTAGTCCTCTTCATAAGATGCTGCTTCAGCTCTCGCAGTCCCTAATCAAATAGTATCCACACACACACACACCACCACATCCAATATACTGTATTGCATTAAGCATAACTGCAAGTCAAGCAATTTTTACTGTGATTAATTTTTTTTTAAATTATTTAACCTTTATTTACCCAGGCAAGCATTTAAGAACAAATTCTTATTTACAAATGCAGCCTGAAAATGTTTTATGTTGCCAGTTTTCCAAAATATGTGTGTGTGTGTGTGTGTGTGTGTGTGTGTGTGTGTGTGTGTGTGTGTGTGTGTGCGTGCGTGCGTGCGTGCGTGCGTGCGTGCGTGCGTGCGTGCGTGCGTGCGTGCGTGTGAGTGTGTGTGTGCGTGCGTGTGTGTGTGTGTGTGCGCGCGTGTGTGTGTGTGTGTGTGTGTGTGTGTGTGTCAGGGTGTTTGTGCTGGTGCTGGTGGTGCTGTCGGTGCTGTGGATCCCGGTGGTGCAGGCCAGCCAGGGAGGGCAGCTCTTCATCTACATCCAGTCCATCAGCACCTACCTGCAGCCCCCCATCTCGGTGGTCTTCATCTTGGGCTGCTTCTGGAAGAGGACCAATGAGAAGGTAGTGCGTCTTGAATGCTTGAAACTCGTTCTGGGGACTTGCTTATTGTATGAACAGCAATGAAGTGTTTCACCTTATTCTGAGGAATGTACTCATTGTAAGTCGCTTTGGACAAGAGCGTCTGCTGAATGCCCTAAATGTAAATGTATGTGGGTCCTGGGCATTGTTCCCATATCCATACTTACCGTACTTAGTATACTTACTGTACTTAGTATACTTAGTTGGAGTAAGTATACTATCACACTCAGTTAAAAAATGGCTAGACGTCAGAGGACGTAATGGATTCACGTGTTTGGCAAGTGACAAGGTTGCGCAGATGACAGTAATTTCCGTAAGTGCATCATATGGAACAACACTAACATCTGAAAATCGCGCACTAAGTGAGTGCGGATAGTGTACTACGTTTAAGTGTACTCATGAAGTATGGATATCGGAACACGGCCCAGCAGGTGTTGAACTACAACTGTGTTTTCCGTTGTGTTGGTTGAGACAAATTTGTTCTCCCACCTACTTATCTTCCAACCCCTCTCTCTCTCTCTCTCTCTCTCTCTCTCTCTCTCTCTCTCTCTCTCTCTCTCTCTCTCTCTCTCTCTCTCTCTCTCCCCCCCCCCCACCCCAGGGGGCCTTCTGGGGCCTGGCGTTAGGCCTGCTGGTGGGCTGTGTGCGCATGGTGCTGGACTTTGTGTACCCCAGCCCCCAGTGCTTCGAGGAGGACGGCAGGCCGGCGGTGGTGAAGGACGTGCACTACCTCTACTTCTCCACCATGCTCTCCTTCCTCACCCTGCTGGTGGTGGTCTCCATTAGCCTGGCCACCGAGAAGCCCCGCCCAGAACAGGTGAGTAGTCCACCTGGGACGTCCAGACCGCCGCCGCCACCAATGTTGTGAACCGTCTGAACTGCTAATCAAGGCGACTAAGCGCTAACAGAAAAAAAAACGAGGTGGGGAAAATCATTTTCGTGAAGGGTGCTGATTCCCTGTGGTTCCCTGACCACCCCCCCCCCCCACAGACACACACACACACACACACACACACACACACACGCATGCTTACTATGTAAAGTGCCCTGGCATACATAAATGCAATTTGTTATTATTTTTAAACTGGCCATGAAGAGAATGGAAAACAATTGCATTTCGGGTTTTTAAAATGGAGGCGAGCAAAAAGGTCAACAGAACTCTCTCTCTCTCTGAGGTGTTTCACGCGGATGGCGCGTTCCGTTTTGTTTTTGCTCTGCGTTTGCGACAGGTGAGCCGCCTCACCTGGTTCACCAGGTACGACCAGGTGAAGCCCCCCCCGGGGGAGCAGGTGTTCACCGTGGAGGCGGGCGTGGTGATGTGGCGGGGGCTGGAGGCGGAGCACAGCGAGGAGCATCCCGTGGAGAGTCAGCCTCCACATGGCAACGGAGCCAGGCGTCAGAGGAATGACGGTGGGTCTGTCTTCTCCGTGTTGTCCCCCCACCCCACACACACACCCCCTGCACTCCTGTGTGTATTCAGAGGAACAAAAGTCTGGGTTAGCCAGGCGTTTGCACTTTCCTTCACTTTGTTTTTTGCTTCGGCTAATCCTGTCGCTGGAGGCGGACATCTGTGCAGCGCGTGACTGGCAGGCAGACAGACCCAGGCCAGCGATAGTGAACTGTGAAGAGGTGTTTGTGATGGTTTCCCATCATCACCGTGTAGACTGGCCACTGTTGTCATGCACTTGTAGAATAGCTACATCACAAAACAGGAAACAAGGCATGAACCCGCCCCCTCTATAGTTTCAAGTTCCGGTCCAGGCTCGTTGCCGGTCTCCCCCCAGAAGTTCTGCTGTAACCTAGTAGGACTGCTGGATCCCAGGTTAGGCGATTGTCACCAATCCTTTTAAGGAGGTGAGATGTGCCTGTCAGCGCTTTTGACATCCAGTCAAACTGCCGCTGATGATGTCACAGCTGTCCATGTGATGTGTCATGTGGTCATAGGCAATAACCGATGCTGATATTCAGTCTGAAACAGGTGATGGCAGACTAGTGAATGGTGTACTAAAGCATAGAATAATAAACAGTTACAGCACGACAGTACAATCGTAAAGTGCTCCAGTATACCGCCCAAGATGCTCGATCATTCAGGCGGTCGTGATCCCACCATGACTGCCTGATGTCTGACGTCTGATGATGGAAGACGTGGTTGTCTGCACTTTGATATTACCCACAAGACACTTTGTTTCTCTTTCTCGAATCTCCCTCTCCTCTATCCCTCTCCTCCTCCTTCTCCTCCCCCGCGGTCCAGACTCCGTGTCCTCCTCAGTGACCTCCCGCGTCCACAGTGAGTCCCGGCTGGTGTCTGCCCTCTACTGGCTGTGTGGCATGGAGAGGAACGGCCAGGGGGAGACGCGTGGGCCGGCCCCGGTTCCTCCTCCCCCCCAGGACCCCGGACGCCTCCTGCAGGAGGACGCCTGCACGCGCCTGGCAGTCAACTGCAACCTCATTGTGTGCATGACGGTGGCCGTGTTCCTCATGGGCTACTTTGCCTGAGGAGGACCACGGCCAGCAGCCAATCATGAGGCCTCGCCTTTCTCTGGCCAGACACTGGTGTTTTTGACGTTAGCTGGCTGTGAGAAAGAGAGAGAGAGAGGGGGTCACGTTCACTCTGCTCTTCTCTCGTTCATTTCCTTCTTAAATGGGAAGGGCCATTAACTTGTTATTTATTAACGTTGTATTATAAGGTAAAATGGCGGTTGACCTTAGTTTGTGAGTCGCTGTGTCTGTAAATGTGTTCAATTCTGAAGATATCCAGATTTAGAATTTCTCATTTAAGTCACTTTGTGTAAACAGTTCCACTAGCTTGTAGTAGAAACAATAATCTGGACATATCTGAAATCAATGCTGATCGATAGTCATTTAAATATCAATTTCATGTCAATAAAATCACATGCTTCATATTGGTAATATGAGTTATATTCTTAAAGTACTAAATGCTGGCCGGCTCGTAACTCTGTTTGTTGACAAGAATCTTACTTACTGCAAAAAAAGTGGATACTTGGCCTTGCAGTTCAGCAGAATGTACTGTTCATATGAAATAGAATGACTATAAAAATACACACGTTGACCCACTTGGCATTTATTGTTACACTAAATTATTAGGAGTGATGCCACATTTTTTTTACTATGATATCAACAACAAAATGGCCTGGTTCACTCGTAAAAAAAAACAAAAAACATTATTAGCTTTTCAGTACATAAACAACATCACCAGAAGTGCAGTCAAGAACCACCATCGAGATTATAGAAAATGCCCCAGCAACATTACATTTACCAAAGTAATTAAAGATGAAAAACATTATATATATATATTATATATATATATAAAATCCAGCCCTGTTTGTAGATGGACTCTTTAAGCCTTGGCTAGAGCAACAGGTTAAAAATAAAGCAGTAAAAGATGCATTGTTTTAATGAAAGAAATTATTATTTTGTACAAAGTTATAACCGTCACTAGTCCCTTTAATACACAGTGTCACAACTTTGTAAATGTTTTAGACTTGAAGGATGCGGCTGCATGGAGTATATTGTGTGTGTGGAACTTGGTTTTGGTCACAAAATACTTATTTAAGACGGAGGTAAAAATCTGATAATACCAAAACACAAATCAGGTCAACACCCAGGCATCGATGAAAGACGATCATCAGCCACAATTTGTAATATATTGCACTCTTTGTAGCCTAAATATTTGGTTCTTAGCTATAAATGGAAAAGAAAAAATCTAATAATTTGTATAATTCTTTTCTTTTGGCCCTTTTCAATTCTATATTTGGTCACGTGACCATGCATTTGAACAAAAGGTCCAATATGGTCATCTGCTTTACACAAACATATACAAATGATACCTTAGGCAATATTGACATATTAAAAAAAACAAAAAAAAAACAACCTCACATTCAGGATTTCAAGAGGAAGAGATTCACAATTGGCATTCCTGGAATAATTTTACGCACAAAAGTGCAGAATACAAAATAGGGAAAAGAAACAACGACACACACGCACACACACTCCGCATCCGACATGAAGAGATGTTACAGACCAAACCTCCTCGCTCTTCACATACAGACGTCCCCATTCTGCATAGCCACAGGACAAATACGCACAAGAGGAAACGGGAGTGATATCGAACGTGCACTGAAAGCTTAGGGAATATAGAGGCTACAGAGTCCAGGTTATACAGTTCCAGTCTCAGAAGCATAGAATAATACAAAGCTCTGTCATAAGCGAGACTGATCCCGTGTGATCAGACGAGTGGCCCTGACGCGGGAAGTTATAGGGTCTAGTCCCCGCTGCAGCCGCCAGAAGTCGTTTTCCAGAATGTCAGTTGGTCTTAAGGCTTTGTGCTTGTTTTGCGAGCGTCAACGCGGCCCGCGGGGCGATCTCCGCCAGCTGATTGGAGGGGAGCGTGTTGATGCTGCTGTTCTTGTGCGTGTGAAGAGGCGACCGCCCGGGCCCGCTCCTCCTCCTCACATGATGGTGCTCTCCAACACGTCGGCAGGATCTTGATCTTCCGGGGGCACCGGGGAAGGGGAGGGCTCCTCACCAGCAGAGCCCTCCTCCGGTTGGTCCACGGCAACCACGGGGATAAAGGCTCGACCAATCGGCTTGACGACAGGGCCCGCCTCTTTGCCTTGCAGCCGAAGGAGAGGAAGAATTAGCAGCGGAAAGAGTTTCTCCCCCCCCCACGGAGCGTAGACACACAAAACACACCACGCACACATCCTAACAAAAAACTACACATCATTATAGCACACACCCTAAAAACACTCCAACATTACAACATCTCCAACATTGGGAACACAGATTGGGAACAGACATGTAGATGTTAATTGCACACACACACACATACCCTTCACACTCTGAACACTCCCCTCTTCGAACATAGCTAGCCAAACAGGATCTAACATCATGCTAATGAAGTAGCACCAGATTTCCAAGTCAAATGCCTTTCTTCAATGGCGGTTTGCACCGTGTGTTTAGTGTCCTTAACCTCATCATGTTGGGCATCTTTGGGTGAAGAGGACACTTGGGGGACACTTTTGTCCAATATTTTTTTTCTGGGAAAGATTACTGGCTCAAGAGTGCCTAAAACTGTGGCGATTGGGATCAAACCCATTTCATACAGTCTATGTATCACACTCCAATAAGCAAACGGGTTAATGAGCACACAGGTGTTAGCATCCAAAAGCACTCCAACAAGAACAGGCACAGAACAAGGTGTAGGAATCACATGCACGTTAGCACCCACCTTACAAGCATGTGTTAATGGTGAGGCTCATGCCCGCGCGCATGCAAAATATACATATATTATGCATACCGGTATGTATATATCGCATACGCAACACACACACACTCACAGCAGCATGTAACACAGACACAGAGACAGACAGCAGACAGAGGCGGGGCTTCAGCGCCAATCAGCCAATCAAAGTCTTACCATCGCCTGCCTTTCAGATCTCAGCAGCTCACACATCTGCAATATTTACACATATTTCCCATCATGCAACAGATTACCACAATAACAAGATTATCGAGAACGGGAGAGAGAGAGAGAGTGTGTGTGTAGAAGAGAGAAGGCAGTGGAACCACAAGCCAGGCACAGTGACAGATAGCCTACATGAGTGCAGTGGAAATCCTGTCATGGTGAATTACACCGTTAAATTCCAGAAATTGCAGGAAAATCTTCAGCTTGTGACCTCAGCAGCCATTGCAGTTGCAGGTAAGAGAGACATGTTGAAGGCTTTGGATGGTTTCTTAAGGCCCCATGTCAATGGCTGGCATTGTCTACGTCCAGATGTAAAGCTGCAACCTTTTTTTTTTTTTTTTTTTTACAGATGGAGACGCGTACTGAAATCGAGCAACAGTAAAAATAAAAACCACGACTGATTGACATCTCGACAGAGACCTAAACCTGAGTAAACCTGAGTAAACCTGAGTTAACCGGAGTAAACCTGCCGACTCCTTAACGAAGAGACGGAAACATTGGAACGTTGCGACGACGCACCTGTTATGACTTTGGAGGCGGAGTTGAACAGGCCGTTCTCACCGTCATTGGTCAGCGGCTGTGGGGGCGGCGGCATGCTGGGCCGGGGGCGGGGCTTGGGGGCCGGCCTGGATGGGCGAGGCAGCGACCCGGACTGGAAGGCGGGGTGCAGCAGCGGGTAGGGCTGCGGCGCGTCCAGGGGAGGGGTGCTGGGCGGCGTGGGGGTGCTGGGCGGCGAGGGGTCCGACTCCCCCGTCACCCCCGCCGGGGTGGTGGGGGTGTGGGGGCGGCTGCGGGGGAGGGTGGCTGGGCGCGTGGATCTGAGGGCTCTCCTTGCCCGAGTGGCGCTTGGGGGCGAGGGGCGGGTGGTAGGCGGCACCGGGGGCCTGCGGCGTGAAGGGGCTGGCCTGCTTGGGGGGAGCTGGGGCCTGCTTCTTGGTTCCTACAGGGAGGGGGGGTGAGTATCACCAAACAGAGTCAGGCTGATGGGAACCTACTTCGCAGTGGATGAACCACAAAAAACAATTTATGTAATTAATTAATTCATGTAATTAATTAATTCATGTAATTAATTAAGTAATCCTTCCTAATAATTCTAATAATCCTAAATCCTAATAATTCATTCATTCATTTATTCATTCATGCATGTAATTAATTCATGCATTCACACGCTCCACAGCATGTGAATACATGAATTAGCCGGCAACATCCACTCGGCACTTAAAAAAGGGAGCAAAGGTAAACAAGCGCAGAGTGGCTGGCTTAATTAATGTCTTCAAACACACACACACACACACACACACACACACACACACCGTGAATGCATGAATTCACTAGCGGCATCCACTCTGCACTTCAAAAAGGGAGCCACGGTAAACAAGCACACGGACGATGGCGTGTGCACTGCGTGGACGGTTTCCCCGTCTAGCCACCACCACACTTCAAAAGCTGACTTCAAAAGGCCCAATAGCCTTGAGGTGGGTGAAACCCATTCATTTCTTCCAGCGGTCAATTACACTCTTGTGAGGTCATCCGAAAATAAACAGAGCCGCCCTTGTTGTGCCTTGTTCACAAAACAATGCTCAACGTTGCCCTTCTGAAGTAATCCGCTTCCTTTGGTGCCGGCGAGTGGTTGAAAAAGAAATGCAAATACTTAATAATGGTGTTGCCCACGGCGCACCTGAAACGTGGTCATGTGACCTCAATTGTAAAAGCCACTCCCACCTCAACTCCCCATCACTCTTACCCCACCTGTAAAATTCCTCGCTCCTATAAAATAGCATCACCCTTATGAGTCCTTCTTTAAATGTTATTGTGACTGACTGACTGGAGTGACTTGAGTGAGTGAGAGAGTGACTGACTGGAGAGACTGAATGGAGTGACTGACTGACTGATGGAGTGACTGACTGGAGTGAGAGAGTGACTGACTGGACAGACTGAATGGAGTGACTGACTGGAGTGACTGAATGGAGTGAGAGAGTGACTGACTGGACAGACTGAATGGAGTGACTGACTGGAGTGACTGAATGGAGTGAGAGACTGACTGACTGGAGTGAGTGACTGACTGGAGTGAGTTAATGGAGTGAGTGTTATCTTACCCCTGCGCATCAAGTGTGGACTTGGCCCCCTGGAGCCGCCCTGGGAGTGGGGCGTGCCCACAGCCAGGTGGGTCGATCCATTCCTCTGAGGAGGGGGGGTGGAGGTGACGTCACGCGCCGGGCTGTGTGTGGGGGGGAAACACGGTGTACATATAGAGGAGGGTCAATCCATCGACATGCATGCACGCGCACACACACACACACACACACACACACACACACACACCGTGTGCCTCACAACCAGTGGAGGACAAACGCATGCATTGCACTCACAACATTTGGTTTGCCTTGAAGGTCACTTTGACACCGATAACATTGGAATGATGTTATGACACGATGACATGACTCTTATTATCAACAACATATTAACAACATAGTGGAGAGATCGGTGTTTATTTGTATGTTGCAGAAAAGAAAATTTGTTATCAGGTGCAGATGTAAAAATGGAAGTTGAAAGGGAATTAATAAAGGCGGCATCTGTTGTGCCGAATGCAAGATCATGTGACCTCATCTTTCATTTGGAAATCAGATTTCCGAGGAGACGGAGAGACAGATGGATGATCAATCAGAGGGACAGATAAGCACGCAGACAGACAGACAGACAGACAGACAGACGGATGGACAGATAAGGCAGGCAGATAAGAACAATCCGGAGCGTCATCAAACCCAGAATTTGGACGACGCCCCCCCCCCCCCCCCCCCCCCCCCGTGCACAAACCGCCGCGTCTTCTCCGGGACAAGCTGGCAACGCCTGCACAGCGGGGAGCTCCTCGACTCGACGACACACGCAGTCAGTACCAGAACGATCAATCTGTGCAATGTGCTTTGCTTTGCTGTGAAGACACGGACCAGATCGGACACGGACCAGATCGGACACGGACCAGATCGGACACGGACCAGATCGGACACGGACCAGATCGGACACGGACCAGCGTTTCTCGGGGCGGGGCGGGGCGGGGGAGACGTGGGAGGGGGGAGGCGACGAAGCGACGGACGGGGCTGCTGGATTGGCTGAGCGCTGATTTTGACTGAGCTCTGATTTGGGAGGCGGGCGGAGCTGATTGGGCAGTTTTTTATTGGGGGGGGGGGGCTTTTATTGGGGGGGGGGGGTTCCTTACCTGATCTTCTCAAGGCTGGGGCGGGGCAAAAGCTGAGGAGGCTGCACTGAGTTTACCTGCACCACCGCATCGCCGGAACTACCCCTTCCTCCTCCACCACCACCACCTCCACCTCCACCACCTCCACCACCTCCACCTCCACCAGCACCACCACCACCACCTCCTCCTCCTCCTCCTCCTCCTCCAGCGCCCACCGGGCTGATGGGCACGGCGTCCAGAGAGAGGGTGGGGCTTCGGACGGGGGGCAGCGTGGGCGAGGGGGAGTCCCCGGCCTCCACGGGGTGCAGCCCCCCGGAGGGGAAGACGGGCAAGCTGAGGTGCTTTCTACTTAGAGGGCCGTGTCTACGCTGCGCCGCCTCCGGGGGCTTGCTACCGGCGCTACGGGGGGGACGGAGGGGGGGGGGGGGGGGGGGGGGGGGGGGGGAGACAAGAAGAGAGGAGGTTTCAGGAGCTACTACAGTACGTGTCAACGCCAACCCACTGGAGGACGGAGGGAGAGAGAGGAGGACCCAGACAGGGGGGGGAGGGGGGAGGGAGGGAGAAGTCGCTGGGAGGAGAAGTGTGCTCGGAGAGAGAAAGACAGAGTGAGACAGTAGAGAGAGAGAGAGAGAGAGAGAGAGAGAGGTAGACTTTGCACGGTTAAAAAAAATAATAAACCCCCCCCCCCCCCCCCCCCCCCGCCCTCTCGAGACCACACGAGAGACCACTCGGGAGCCAAAAGA
Source organism: Urophycis tenuis (assembly GCA_036785325.1). NCBI lineage: Eukaryota > Metazoa > Chordata > Actinopteri > Gadiformes > Phycidae > Urophycis > Urophycis tenuis. The sequence continues at coordinate 1,520,603 of JAXIVH010000032.1, forward strand.
AACGAGAGAGGGGAGCGACTGGAAGGCGAACCGCAGGAAAAACCCGCACAAAACATACAGCCCGCAAGCCACAGTACAACCTAGGCTTTAATGGAAAGAATACGAGTTTCACAAGGGAGTACACACACGTGTGGCAGAGACACCGTGGCACAAACAATGACAATGCATCACAGGGGGAAAAAACCACTCCAAGCGTCCGGCCGTTGCCCTTCTTCTGTTTCGTTCGTGTTTATTATACGTGTTTGTATATAAGCTTAAATTAAGAAAACACATACATGGAATGGTTTTGGGGGAACCATGCAAAAATGAAGGTAGAAATGGACCTGGATAAAAAGGTTGCACATTGGGTATGGCTTAAGCAGCAGGCATACACACACACACAAACACACAAACACACAAAGGAAACTAACGGAGATGCGTCTATGTGTGTGTGAGTGGGGCTGTACAGGGTCCTATGCCAGAGGGCCAACACAAGGGGGGCTTAAACCAGGCTCTACTATATCAGAGGTTTATTCCAGAGGGCCAAGACTAGGGGGGCTTAAACCAGGCTCTACTATATCAGAGGTTTATTCCAGAGGGCCAAGACTAGGGGGCTTAAACCAGGCTCTCTGTCAGAGGTTTATTCCAGGGGCGTACATGAGGGGTCTTAAACCAGGCTCTACATCAGAGGTTTATTCCAGGGGCCAACACTAGGGGGACGAGCCCACACGTGGGGCCCCTATACCGCGGGGCCCCACATCAGTGTGGGGCCCCCCTGAGCCTCCCGCGGGGCTTGGAGGCTGGGCCCCGGCGGCTCTTCGGCGGGGGTCTCCGTGACCGTGACGGAGTCGTCGGCCGCCACGTAGAGGGCCGCCACGGCGGGGCCGCGGGGCCCCCCCTGGGGCCGGGCGCGGGACGGCAGGCCCCGCGGCAGGCTGAGCGTGAGGCTGAGGTTGGGGCGGGACAGGTACCTGTCTTTGCGGGGCGCGTGGCCGTCGCCCTCGTGCCCCCCCACGCTGCCGGGCCGCCGCCTCTCCGGGCCGGGGGGGTCGGGCTCGGGCGTGGCCGGGTGGCTGGGCAGGGCGAACATACCCGACACGTTGAAGTCCACCTCTGGAGAGAGAGAGAGAGAGAGAGAGAGGCAGAGAGGGAGAGAGAGGCAGAGAGAGAGACAGAGAGAGAGAGAGAGAGAGAGAGAGAGAGAGAGAGAGAGAGAGAGAGAGAGAGAGAGAGAGAGAGAGGGAGGGAGGCAGAGAGAGAGAGAGAGAGAGAGAGAGAGAGAGAGCGAGAGAGCGCCCCGGGACAGGAGAGGTGGAAGAGAAAAATAGTTTAGATGTTAGATTCGGTTAGCCATGAAAAAACAAGGTTATGCAATTTCCCTCAGGTATCATTAAAGTATGTCTGTCTGTCTGTCTGTTAAATAAAGTACAATATCCTATAATAAATCTAATTGAAGAAACAAATAAATACAAAACAAGTAAATGAGTATATATATGTATATTTAGAAAGATAGATACGATACATACATATAACACACTAAACGCATTACAGCACATTGAATGAAAGGTTGTGAAATGAACTGCAGTGCGGTGTTTCACCATCGGGGAAGAACCAGTCGGCGTGCTGGATGATGGGCTCTATGATGGCCACCACGTGCACCGAGGTGGCCGCCGCCATCTCCGCCAGGGTCCTGAGCCACGACAGACACCGCGCCACGCGGGTGAGGATGGGGAAGCCATGAGGACGCACACGAGGTCAGCACAAAACAGAAGCTAAGACACTTGAGACTTTTCAGTCCCTATCATGTGTAGTGCTGCCTCAGGCCCTGACCCAGTCCTTCAAGACTGAATTCAGAAATCCCTGGCCAAGTCTAAAATGCATTCCACTCTGGATTCGCGCGGTGTGTGTGTGCCGCTCTACGTACCCTTCCATCTTGGCCCAGAGCAGGTTGGGCCCCAGGACGATGGCGATGTTGCTGGGACTCATCTTGTTCACGTCGCTGTCCTGCGCCAGCCTGGCCAGGAACTTCACCAGGTACCTGCAACACACAACGCATGACTGTGTCACACACACAGGGTATATACCATGTAATGCACAATACATTACATATACATACAATCTTACACAATGCTCACTATCACACACAGGGTATATACCATGTAACGCACAATACATTACATATACAATACATACAATCTTACACAATGCTCACTATCTGTGAGACAATTGTAGCCATTTATCCCACATATTTCATACTTCACACAACATACTTTACTGCATCATGTAAGAGACTCTTGTATTAAGAAAGACATATATATATATATATATATATATATATATTAGGGATGTCCGATATTGACTTTTTGCCGATATCCGATATTGTCCAAATTCTTAATTTCCGATTCCGATATCAACCGATATGGTATACCGATATATACAGGCGTTTTTATTTTCACCCAGACTAATTTTAGGTCCCATATCTCCTGTTGTGGAATTAAACACATCATCTACTTTTATTGTGATGCCTCACTAGATTGCATTTCACAAATTAACACTGTCTATAAAAAATAAGGACACTATTTCAACTTATGGAAAAGTGCCATATTTATGCACAAGCACATTATCGGTGGTAAAACCGATAACGATATGAACCGATATTACAAAAATAGGCTAATATCGGCCGATATTATCGGACATCCCTAATATATATATATATATATATATATATATATATATATATATATTACAAGATATATACTGGCACATATACTTAATGTACCATAACTCCATGCAGTATAGGGCAGAACTTAAAGATTTTAATGAGGAGACTTGAGATCCAACAGCCAGAGCAGAATAGAAAAAAAAGAAGAAAAAAAATGAAAAAATGATGAAGCTACCTGAGGTTGGCCTTGTGTGCTTTTGGCATACTGTCACATGTCACCCACAGGGACTGAAGCCTCTTGTCTGGATCTGACACACTAAACACACACACACACACACACACACACACACACGGGTTATACACGCACCTCTCAGGACACATCACATTACTTTAAGTATACAGAGATTCAGGTTAAACTGTAAAATGCAGATTAAAGTTGATACATGTATTTGTCTTGCCAGCTTTGCCAGGAACTTGGTCTAGCTGTGTGTGTGTGTGTGTGTGTGTGTGTGTGTGTGTGTACCTTGAGGCCTGTAACCAGTCGTCGTAGAGGCCAAACGTCATCAGAGGTTCTGGAAGCTCCCTGAGGTAGGACTTGAGGGCTCCTGACAACACGTGCACGCACGCACACACACACACACACACACACACACACACACACACACACACACACACACACACACACACACACACACACACACACACACACACACACACACACACACACACACACACACACACACGATTAGATGAAGAGCAGCAGAGTGGCGGTGTGTTTTCGCGGTGTTGCCATGACGGCGACTCGTACCAGCCACAGCGTGGGGGTCTGAGTAGAACTCCTCCAACTGTGATGTGGAACAGTCCAACGCTGCCTTCAGCTTCTTCAGCTTGGAGGCACCTGCGGCGATGCGGAAGAGACCCTGGGAAACACAAGGAATACACACAGACATATGAACACAAAGAGGGGTAGAATGGGGTAGAGGGGTAGGACCAGTTTTTCCCACACATTGACGAGACTATGGCACACCGCCATAGTCTAATTTCGGCCGCCATAGTTTCAATATCCGCCCGGACCAGAGCTAGTGAGCAGAGCTGAGCGGTGCGAATATTCCGCTCCTCACTCAGATGGCTGTTCTCTCGGCCGCTCCTCGCTCTAAATCGCGTCCGGCCGCTCCGCTCATTTTTGCTCCCCGCTCCACTGAAATCGCTCCACGCTCGCTCCAATTTAAATGAGGGAGAAATAATCTACTACGAATTGCCACCTTAAACAGAAAACGTACATCCTAAAGAACTAAGAGCAACGGCAATATATTTCAGTCATAGAACATTTTTTTTAAAAGATAGACAAGTGCAACAAGAAGACACACGTTTGGATTTGGGCATGCCTCAGACTCGTGGTGTGAGCGGTATCGGAGCGACACTGGAGCGGAACAGAGCGGCCATTCCGGCGTCTAAATAAAAAACCGCTCCACGCTCCAGCAACATTCCATCCGCTCCTCGCTCGCTCGCGCTCCGCTCACTAGCTCTGGCCCGGACTCATTTCACCTAGTTAAATAGACTTCACTAGCAGCTCAATAATATGCCTACACAGGTGGGCTGTAGCGTTTAATATAAGGGGAAATCCTCGCGGCTGGTTTGGCTCCCCAACGTTCTGTTTCCCCCCGTCGCCATGGCAAGGCGTCCTCGCGACCCCCCGCCCCCCCGCTGCGCGCTTGACAGTTCACTAGTAGGCTCAGCGCTGTGTTTTAGTCATTTTTGTATAAATGCTTTCTGAAAACTCCTCAACCCCATTTAGTATGACACATTGTGTCATCAACATTCATATCAGTACCAGCAGTTTGTAAGTAATTTGTCAGTAATTGATATGTCATAAATTGGTTCTCAAAATTCACCAGATTGATGCATTTAAATGAAATCTACTGAATTTTTTCTCCCGGGGGGGGCATGCCCCCGGACCCCCATAGAGGATTGCGAGCCCCACACCATAGTCTATAAAAATACTGTGGGAAACACTGGGTAGGACACCATGCAAATGATTCTTTGGCACTTCTTGTTTCTTGTCAAGAGGAACAGATGTCTTTCGCAGATCAAGAAGTGCAAATACAAATAGCTGGTGTTGACGGGGCTATTCTGAGGCACATCCTCATTATCTTGTTCTTGGGATACTACTACTTAAGACACAGTACTTTATAACTGTCAGAGACGGGCCATGGGGCCCCACTGCTTCCTAGAACTCTTAGCCCAAAGCTAATAATTGAAACCACGTTCTCTCTAGAGCCGTTTGTCCATTCTGGGCCACAATGATTCTTCGTTTTGTCCATCCTTTTACCCTTTAAGAAATGTCCTTAAAGGGTAAAAGGGTAAAGGGGACAATTAGCAGACGCTTTTGTCCAAAGCGACTTACAATCAGTACATTTGTGAGGTTCGACATGTGGAAGGCTTGAGGAGGGGGGGGGATCAAGGGTATTGAACCACCGACCCTACGGTTAGTGGACGACCCGCTCTGTCCACCCGCTCTACCCACTGAGCTACTGCCGCCCCGACCTTAGAGGACATATTGCTCCCAGTGTAGATATAAAAGGCCCCTTCTAGGTCACGAAAAAAACACAATGATTCTTCGTTTCGTGGGATTAAACGCTCTCTAAAACGCACTAAACGTTCTGCCGGGTCTGTTAGGCTCGATGGCACTAAATCCTACGCTCCTCTGAAACGTTCACCTCGACTTCCTGTTAAAAAACTGGAGAATAACAGCATTTCAGGAGATCTATGGCTGTAGATGCATTTTAAAGATGTTATTAGTGGCGATGGTAATAGCTCACAGATGTTGAGGGGAAACGCAACACCACATACATATGCACGCATGCACACACGCACACACACACACACACTTACACACACACACACACACACACACGCACACACACACACACACGCACACACACACGCACACACATGGCAGACCACAAAGGGCAAGCCAGCTTCAGCGACCATAACCAACTTCCATTTTGAAATGACATCTGAGTGATTACCCCCATCATACAATTTAGAGGTTTTACTTTTTTTCCATCGACATAGAACAAGCAGTTATATGATTATATTATATGATTATATGATATATTTCCATCAAGTTGTATCATTATATTGTATGTAGTTGTATATTATATAGCAAATAGACGATGCAGAACGCATCTCCAAGAGGCCAAAAAAAATACCAGTAATTGTATTTTTGCAAGCCGATTAATTGATTGATTGATATTTTATTACATATTTTAATTTGATTATTCATGATTCAGAAAATTGTTCATCAAGTAAAAAAGTTTTTTTTTTAATTATACCGCTTATTTGTGACATTTTCTAAAGTGTAAAGGGGGCATTTGGCAGACACTTTTGTCCAAAGCGACTTACAATAAGTACATTTGTGGGGGTTCGACATGTGGCCAGTTGGAGGAGGAGGAGGGATCAAGGGGATCGAACCGCCAACCCTACGGTGAGTGGACGACCCGCTCTGTCCACCCGCTCTACCCACTGAGCTACTGCCGCACCTTTCATTTTCTAAAGATGGAAGATTAACCGGCAATGGAACTTGTGTGATCAACCCATCGTGGTCTAACATCAGGGATCATAGGTGATCCATGCAGAGTGAGACGTCGTGACGAGACGCTGCCATCGCTCAGCCTCTACCTCCTCCTTCATGCCGGTCTCCAGCAGCATCATGACGCAGGCCTCCAGGGGCAGGGCGATCTCCCGGTGGCTCCTCTTCAGGTGCTCCTCCAGGGCCGTGCCGAACGCCGGCTTCTCCATCCACGAGTCTGACAGGGGGGGGGGGGGGGGGGGGGGGGGGGGGGGGGGAGACACAACATGGACGTCAGTTGGCTGTTGGCGGCCATTTTGCATGTGACTCTTTGTTCGACGTTAAAATCCGCTAAAATGTTCCAGTCGGATACAAAATACAACTGGCCGCCAGAAGGAAGAACGTTTATTAAAATATCTGTGGATCTACTTTAGGAGACGCAGTGCCTCCGCTAACAGACCAACTGCCTCTATAAACACTTTTTCACAATATGACAACAATGTGCGTGTCCGTTCATGTCGGCATCAATGTTAGATGCGTGGGAATAACGTGCTTCAGTGCACAGAACAAACGCGGCCCCGTTCAGTTCAGTAGAACATAGGAAAATGCACTTCCAAGTACTGACAGAGAGATTCAGTTTCACTAGTGCGAGGGTTGTGATGACTGCTGTTGACACAGTTTGCATTTCACTTCCTCTGGATCATTTCATTTAATGGATTTGAAGAGCTGCCAGGCTTGACATTTTTTTACCAACAAATAAAAAAAAAAGTGGATTGGATTAGTGGCACTTCCATTACACAAAGGGGTTATCAGACAAACAATAAGGACATTTGTTGAAAGCAAAACATAACACAGCAACTCGCAGACAGGGGTCAAGGCCCCCACCCCCACACGAAAAAAAACAATGAATAACTTGTAGGCTTTTCCTTCTAGAAGCCCAGCAACGCTGTGATGTCACCATTCAGCACCCCCGTTCTCCCAATGAACGTCCCGCTGTGACACAAGCACCATTTTCCTGACACAACGATTCGAACATAGAGTACAAAGTTTATTGCTTTTTTTTTCTTCTTTTTTTAAATTATATTTCAGGCTTCATTGAGGATGCATGTTGAAGTATGCAACTTCAACATGCATCGATGTTCAATCTCGTTTTTTCTCGATTCCTCCATTCAGATTTGAGGTGCTACTGTACCTTGGGATGTGGGGATGTTGCCCTTTTAAATTCACTACTGAAATGAGGTATTAAATGCTGGTGTACCTTGCTGCAGCTGAATGTTGGGGATGGCTGCTTCTAGTACGGCCAGAGACCTCCTATGGTAGTCCGCTTGGGCCTCCAATAGCTGCACACGCACACGCACGCACACAGACACAGACACAGACACAGACACAGACACAGACACACAGACACGCACACGCACACGCACACACAGACACAGACACGACACAGACACAGACACAGACACAGACACACACACACACACAGACACGCGCACACACACACACACAGACAGATACAGACACGCACACACACACACACGCACGCATCGCACGCACCGCACGCACACACACACACACACAGACACAAACACACACACACAATGAAATTAAGAAATGAATGATATATTCTCTTAACATTTTCGATGGACAGATAGAGGACATGACCTTCATCGTGGCAGGCTTACCAAAACGTAATAACGTGCGTAGTCTCCCTCTTTGGAAGCAAAGTTATACATGTCTGCAGAAAGCTGGTCCTGCGTGGTGGGGGGAGAAAAGACAACATTTATAACATCCACCCCAAACTCTGACACATCCCCCACATGTTATCTACATGTTCCACTGTGTTTATACTAAACAAATTCAGACTGAATGCCCGAGGTCAAGCTGTCGTAAGTCGTAGAACATGATGACAAAGGCCGCTCTGTTCCTGATCCTGTTTTAGATATGAACCGTATTCCCCTGGCAGCCATCTTGGTTCCATCTTAGCTCTATAGGCTAGCATTTAGACCCTAGATGGTATCTACGTGAATAAGGCCCATTGTTCAAACTTAATGAGGAGACCGGAGCACGGAACAAAGAGGCCCGTGGGTTTGACTCTAATAAGGGGAGCTTCTACCTTGCATATCTCTACTTTATTGAGGAAGCCTCATCCATCTCATCCTTGAGTGAGTCAACCTTGGAGCCATGGCTTGGTTGTTGGTCCTGGTCGCCTGTACCACCTGTGGTTCAGAGGGAGGCGTGAGGCAGGAAGGTAGTACACATGAGGTTATTACATATGAAGACCCTGGGCTTAACCTGGGTTTACCTTGGTTCCCATAAGAAACCATGTATAGAAACCACGCATGGCTCAAAGTATCAGTTAAAGAAAATAGTCATTATAAACTACATCTTCATGTTCTCTTGTCAGTTTTGCTGATGTTGGCACATGTAAAAATAGGGCCCGGCCCGTAATATTCAATAATGCTTCACCAGTGTATTAAAACATCACTCTAAAACTTTGGGTTGTAGTTATGTATACGGTCATAATTTGTGAGAAGCGTTACTTTGACTTTAAGATTGGCGTTTCATTTAATCAAAATCTCCTGGCCTTTTGTCGTTATTATGTCTTTCTCCCGCACTCACTCCCACCTTGAGAAACAGCAAGACTGACCGAGCTGTCAAGATCTGTTGTCACTGAGGGGCACTCTAAACCAACCAACAGCGTGTTAGCCTGCTATGCTAATCGCTACCAAGTGCTTTCACAGCCGACATCATTAGCTGTTGTAACAAAAGCCTTAGTAATAACACGGGCCTTCGAGTAGCCAAAGAAAAAAGCATGAATTTGCGTCCCTGTCGTACCAATTCAAACAGTGGCGTTAACGCAGCTAGCCCCTAGCGTACCTCGCCTTGGCCGAGTCGAAGTCCAGAACCAGCTTGGCCAGTTGTTTCCTCTGTTTCAGCACGTTGGGAATGTCCACCTGTGGAAACACAGACTCCAACTCATCAATTACACACATTTACAGATCACATACAGTGTCAAGTTTGTCGTTTAAAACTAATGTATACAGGTAATGTGAATCTGAAAACTGTACAGATTATTTATGAAGAATGTTGTAAAAAAAGAAAAAGAAAAATGTTGTATACCACATGATTTTGATATTGTTACATAGAAATTGGGCCTGGCAGATGACATATCTGGACATATCTTTCATAGTGATAATCATAGGGATAATGATGGAGTGTGTAGTGGTGTACTGTATGTCGTGGGTGTAGTGGTGTGTTGTGGTGTGTTGTGGTGTACAGTGGTGTACAGTGGTGTATAATTGTGTGGTGTGTAATGGGGTATAGCAGTGTGTTGTGGGGCATAGTGGTGTATAATGGTGTGTTCTGGTGTGTTGTGGTGTGTAATGGAGTAGAGCAGTGTGTTGTGGGTATAGTGGTGTGTTATGGTGTGTTGTGGTGTGTTGTGGTGTATAGTGGTGCATAGTGGTGTATAGTGGTGTGTTGTGGTGTGTTGTGGTGTATAGTGGTGTGTTGTGGTGTGGTGTGGTGTATAGTGGTGTATAGTGGTGTATAGTGGTGTGTTGTGGTGTATAGTGGTGCATAGTTGTATAGTGGTGTGTTGTGGTGTGTTGTGGTGTGTTGTGGTGTGTTGTGGTGTATAGTGGTGCATAGTTGTATAGTGGTGTGTTGTGGTTGTGTTGTGGTGTATAGTGGTGTGTTGTGGTGTGGTGTGGTGTATAGTGGTGTATAGTGGTGTATAGTGGTGTGTTGTGGTGTATAATGGTGTATAGTGGTGTATAGTGGTGTGTTGTGGTGTATAGTGGTGTGTTATGGTGTGTTGTGGTGTGGTGTGGTGTATAGCGGTGTATAGTGGTGTGTTATGGTGTGTTATGCTGTGTTGTGGTGTATAGTGGTGTATAGTGGTGTGTTGTGGTGTGTAATGGTAGCAGTGGCAGTGTAGCAGTGTGTAGCGGTGTGTACTGGTGTGTCTGTACCTCTGCCAGCTGATTGACAGGCTCCAGGACGTCCCGCTCCAGCGTGACCTCGTGCTGCATCAGCTCGGAGGCCAGCCGGCTCTCTGCCTCCCCCACACACATCCATCATCTTGCTGCTCCCACACACACACACACACATACACACACACACACCACACACACACAGACACACACACACACAAAGACACACACACACAGACACAGACACACAGACACACACACACAAAGACACACACACACAGACACAGACACAGACACACACACACACACACACACACACACACACACACACACACACACACAAAGGCAGACAGTGAGTGAGAGGGAAACACACACAACCACGCAAGAGACGCAAGGCACAACAAGAACTAAATTGTGCTGCAATTTTTACAGAATCGCAGAACAAATCGTAATCCCATCAAAAAAAATCGTTGCAAAATCGTATTGTTAGACCCGTCAAGATAACTACTTTCGTTGAATGATATGTTGTCCTCGAAATAATTGCGATAAACTGCAATTTTAAGACCGTTTGTGTGCCACTGATATAATGACAATATAATAGCATCACAGTGCCAGTACATCCTTTCGTATATCCGCGTGTCGCAGTGCAAGTAAACATCGCTTGCGGCACCGACCGCTAACGAGACAAATAATCAACACACATAACAGATCATTATACAGCAATTCATAGGTCTAAGGATGGAGTTTACCACTAAGGATGCACTCAAAGGACAGTGTGTGAG
>JAXIVH010000032.1:1531731-1582014 GCA_036785325.1 Urophycis tenuis
TATCTCTGAGAGACCATTCGGTATCATTCTGATGAAAGAGAATTAGAATTCTCTAGAATTAGAATTTGAAAGAGAACTACTGAATCGTAGTTGGGGTGGGGGCCTGTGTCATGTTTCTTCTCGTGTTGGATTGTTTGCAGTGCAGCATCGTCTGAGCTTTTGCAACAGGATGTTCATTCTGACAAAACGACTCAATATTTCAACGTCTCAATATTGGCTGCTGAAACGCCGCTTTCTGTTTGTTTGGGAGCTGTTCTGTCACGCTAGCAATGTGCCTTCAGCGAGAACCAACTTGCATAACGCATCCAGCTGAGACAACCCCCCCCGTACCCAAGAAGATCAAGGGAAAGGCCTACTGAACACCAGCCTAAATTGAGTCAGATATTTGCACCAGTCGCACAAACCGCCGCAAACTAAAACAGCATGACGGCTTAACGATGAGGGAAGTCTGAAAACTACCAAAATAGCTGCGGGTCAATTTGGATTGTTTTAGGCACCCTGCCCACGGCGCTCACGCAAGTGAACTCCAACTGAAGATACTGTTGGTGGAGGGTGAACTCTCACGCACACACAGCCGCACAAGCGCACGCGGACGCACGCGGACGCACGCACATGCATGCATACCCTTGGGGGAAAAAAAAGAAGAAAATGCACACAAATAAATAAACAAACAAACAGCGAGAGTCAACTCATCACGGGAGTACCCAAAACACTTTGTGTTGTTGTCATATCCAGCCTGGTTGTTATGGCAACAGGGAGAGCTATGGGGCTGGCTGGTAAGTGGCTTATTGATGTCAAAAACACACCACACACACACACACACACACACACAGACACAGACACACACACACACACACACACACACACACACACACACACACACACACACACACACACACACACACACACACACACACACACACACACACACACACACCGACTTGCTGTGGGAAAAGAGGGTGTAGCCGGCAGCGTTCCACGTTCTAGCAGGGTTCCACGGCAGCCTGACTCTGAGGAACTGGTTCTACGCCTCCAAAAGGGTAGCAGCCCTCCGCGACACTGTGATGTGTGTGTGTGTTCTCAACAGAACGCAAAAGGTTGTCCAACTCAGTTCCTGATATGAAACTGGAGTTGTTATATATGGAATTTATTCTTATAAATATCACAGTGTGATGACCTCAAACGGCTTGTTCTCTCTGAAACATCGACCAAAGCTTTCCTCCCTAATTGGGAGGAGACCTTTAACTTTAAATGGGTCTGTTTTACAGTTGACGTTGACATATTGCTGTTACATCACTGTAGAAACGTAGGCTGTGTATCCAATATTTCTGGAACACATGGTTCACATATCTTACTAATAATGCACTTTGATACGCCCTCCAAGCAACAAACAAGCGTGCACACACACACACACACACACACACACACACTTCCTCTTCTCTCTCTGAGGAATTCTACAAACTCTTAAAAGTCTCTACCTAATGGCTCATTTAGTGCAAGGGCGACCAAAGGCCTCCACCCAGGACACAGCCTGGCCCCCCGCACACACTGGTCTCTCTCACACCCACAGCTGCCCCAGAGTCCTCCTCAGCCCCACCTCCACCATGAGAACTTATACCTGGACCGGAGCCCCCTGTCTGGGGCCATTATGAGTCTGTGGGGCTGTGGGAGTTTCTCCTGTTTCGACCAGTCGTTTTGCTGCAGGCGGGGTGTGCTGGCAAACACAAGCTAACATCTGAAAGATTCATCAACTCGCAAGATTTATTTTTCTTCAGTAGACTATCTCCGCAAGAGAACCGGGAGAACAAGGCGTAACTCCGCCCCCTTTGTAGTCTCTAGTTCCGGGCCGGGTTCTGAGCAGTCTCAGCTCAGACCTTCTGCTTTAACATAATAGGATCCCAGACTATTTTGTATCCATCTAGCACTTTACGGGACAATGTTTGTTTTTTTTCCCCTTTATATTAATTATGCGTTGTAAGGCTGGCAGTGAGGGGGGTGGGGGGGGGGGGGGGTGGGGGGGGAGAATTGGGATAGTCATTTACTATTAAGTAATGCTTAAGCAGATGCTTTTATCAAAATGCAATTTACAGTGGACTTTAGAAACATTCGGTCACTCGGGAGCAGCGTGATTAGACACCTTTCTTAAAAGGAGGAAAGGTCAAGTTAAAGGTCAGCTGTGTAGGCTGGGTCAAACCCAGTACTTCAGGTACCGAGTACTGTTCAGACCGCACACACAGTCCTGGACCCTATGAAAGTATCAAAACCATTTTCTTACTGGTGTTTAACTGTGACTGGTCCTTCTAGCTATGCCGACGTTTCATTGTCAGAAGTGCATGACAACGGGGCGATGTCTCACCCTGACCTGCAACCCTCCAGCCTAAAGAAAGGGAATGACGTCCAACCTAAAGTCTGACCCCTAACGAGCCAAGACAATTGCTTAACACACGAGGATGTGAAGCACGACGTCCTTCAAGTGGTCATTTACACAATCTCCGGTTACGGGTTCAGCTATTCTGGTCAGCCTATGGAAATGCAACGGCTGCATGATTCCTATCAATATTGAATGAGTACTGATTCAAGCGGCGGCCACAGGGCGAGCCACGCCAACGGCTGATTGACCCAGAGAATAGGACACCTTCAGCGCTGAACGCCGGGGGAAGCAACGCGGACACAAGCACAAACACAAAAGCTGGTGATGGTGGTTGCAATGCAAACAGAAGCTGATGACTAAGGCCAATAGGTTTTGCAGAGCAATTTGCGTGTGCATGGCATCACGGCTTGTCAAACAACTATGTTGTGCGTGTGCGTGTGTGTGTGTGTGCGTGTGTGTGTGCGTGTGTAAGGTACATATGTACTGTGGGTTAGACCGCAGTATGCTTGTATTGGAACACTGCAAAGTATTACCAGGGCTTACAAACGTACAACTTCCTATTTTTTGTTATCTTTTAAATAAATGGTGTAATAGAAGGCAAACCATAAATAAACACCACACTTCATTTGTATAATGCATATATATATATATATATATATATACACATCAAGGAGTTTCCAAATCACACCACAAAAGGCCTCATCTTTTGAGGCCACGGTCAACACGTGGTGGACTTCCTGCTGGAGGTGTCGATACATAGCGATGCTCTTGGCTTGATGGGTCGTGTCAACAGTTGTCCCCACGCCACACCTTGCTCTGCACGTCTCTGCATTCAGTTCACGAGGGCTCCATTAACGCCCACACAACCTTTGCTGTGCCCGCGATATTCTTGTGTATGAGTAACGTTGTTACCAAAATGTCAAGTTTGTACATTACCAATCATTGCCCAATTACCAAAATAGGTTGTTCACCTTTGTATTTATTTTTTAGGAGTTGTGTGATAAGCCTGGTTAGCGTCACAGCTGCCCTATGGTCAACAACTATGGGAAATGCTTACTGGACAGAACACTGACATGTCCACCATGGGCCTCAACTGGCCCAGCGTTCAGCGGCTACTTGTTGGGGTGGAGCAATTAGTGGAATTTAGAAGCTGGTTTAGGAATGAGGTAACGGATTGTTAGGTATTCAGCTGCTGCTGCTGCCTGTGTGTGTGTGTGCACATACTCACACAGGCAGTAAGAAGGATTCTAGCCTGCTCAGGTGGGAGGCTTGGTAGGGGTTGGAGAGCAGATAGGCTGGGTGTGTTTTAGGGTGGGTGTGTGAAGGGTGGGAGGGTGGGTGTGTGAAGGGTGGGAGGGTGGGTGGGTGGGTGGGTAGGGTTTCTCCGGGTGCGAGGGAGGTGGGTACAATGCGTGGTTGTGTGGGGTGCGGTTGCAATCTGCTGGTGTGCTCGGCTGTCACACTGAGACACATCTATGTAGATGTGTGACTCCGCGGCTTGTCATGTAGAGCCAAAGAAACAGATCGTATGTCCTTAAAAACACACATTGTCTGGAAATCACCACAAACATAAACAAACAAGCTGACTTGAGAAGCGATTAATTCCTTGAATGGTATGTCATGATCAGGCCTATGCTGTATTACCTCGCTGCAGAGAGTATGCTACAAAACATATAAATAATAGTTCTAGTAGTTCTGATAAAGTAAACACAAGTTTGCAGGTACTCTGACTACGTTGTAATAGAAACAGTGGCCCAGCCTCTGCAATGAGTGAAAAGCAGCTGAAAAGAAGTGCATAGAGACAACAATGTACTTACAACAAAGTAACAGTGACTTTAACAAAAGCCCCGATGCTTGGGGCGCTCCGACAACATGCAACAATGTAACCTTTCGCACATACCTTCCAACTGTCTGGTTGGCGAGCTGTCGCATGCGATTAAACTGCTTTTTCATGTTGTCGCCGTGCACCGAAGTATCCAACAATTCCGTAAAAGTAATCAGGCCCCGTTGAGCGTTTTTTTTTTGTTCATCCACTGTAGATCCCCCCCCTCAACAAAAAGTTATTTTACGTAGCAGCCATTGTAAGGCAGAAAAAAGGGCTGTGCTTTTACTTAACAGCTCCACCAACAAAAGCGGACTATTTGCTGCTGGCAGCGATCGATTTGAGCACAATGACATTACCTGGCGTTAAAAAAAAATCGTATAAAACACTATAATAACAACTACACAAAGTATCGTTTACGTTCGTCCGCCTCCCATTTCCACTAATCGTACAAGTCCAAAATGGTTTTGCAACCGGTATGTGAAGGATTATAGGAAGAAGGAAGTGCCTTTTACTTCCCTACTGTATTGCTCCCTGGCCCAGCGGTGACATGTGATAGCTCCGTTAAAACCCAGCCAGCACAGATTTCTCCTCGGTCGGGCCCCAGAAGCCCACAAATGATTTGCACAAAAAAAAAGTAGTAACGAGGATGTATTACATTTGTGGACAGCGATTAAAATGCAAAACACGTGAAATGCATCGGCTACGCTAAAGGATGCAATTTGGCCTGGAAACCTATGAGCTGAATGAACTACTCTCTAATTAAGTCGATTAAAATGTTATTGTATTTTTCCAATAAGTGCTATTGTTTTTTTTGTTTAATATTTGTATTGTTGATAACTTCATTTTTACGCTTCGTTTTTTTTTTTCATTTTGTGTTTTGCTGCTACCTGCTGGCCACTAGTGCGTCACATAACGTACGTGTGTGTGTGTGTGTGTGTGTGTGTGTGTGTGTGTGTCTGTGTGTGTGTGTGTGTGTGTGTGTGTGTGTGTGTGTGTGTGTGTGTGTGTGTGTGTGTGTGTGTGTGTGTGTGTGTGTGTGTCTGTGTGTGTGTGTGTGTGTGTGTGTGAGAGAGAGAGAGAGAGAGAGAGAGAGAGAGAGAGAGAGAGTGCGTGTGTGTGCGTGTGTTTGTGTGTGTAGGCTGCATGCTCTACTTTATTTGCATACAATATCAAAGCCTGCTATAACTTAAATATGTTATACATCTATTTAAAAACTTAAAAGACTTAAAAGACGAAGTCTGCATAACAATCACAAACAATGTGAATTCCCAATTGATTACAGTATACTGTAAGAAGCCCTTTAGCCTTGAGTGAAGTGATCAAAAGGCCTTTTTTGTTTTGCACGTTTGATGATATGTGTGTGTTTTGTGGAACGAAGATGTGCGTCCTCAGAGCCGTTGTTATTGGTGTGCTTCCCATTCTAGTTGTAGTTCTGGTGGTGGTGGGAGTCTGCTGCTACACTGCGCTGGTCATAATGTGAAAGTGTACTTCTATAGGAGAGCTACAGAGGGCCGGGGCCTTCTCTCGGCAACTATTGATTCCCCATAAAGTGGACTTTATGTCATCTATGTGTAGTAGGGCATTTGTATGCTATTAGTTTGTAAAATAATATCAAAAGTAGTATGTTATTGTTGTTGGTGACACACATAGGGAACACATATTTCAGAATCCGAGGGGAGAAAAGACGCCATTGAGCACACTATCCTATCTGCTGAGACATGCCTCTTGTTGGAGAAGCTCCTTGCCTCTTCTTCAGCCATCTCTCTGCTCACTAAGAACATTTGTGCAAGGTCCTCCTTATTGTGATCAGCAGTGGCCGTCCACCTTCCCTTTCCATGCTCTGTGTTGACACTGCTCCTAGTTTAACCTGCTTATAGCCGTCTTGTTCCAGGTCTGAAGACGTAACAGTCCACGTAGGCCTGACATCAGGGCGGTGGTAGCGTTCGATCCCCTCCTCCAACTGTCCACATGTTGAACCCCACGGATTGTAAGTCGCTTTGGACCAAAGTGTCTGCTAAATGCCCTCAATGTAAATGTAATAACAATGTAGGCCTATATATATAATAATGGTGATTGCACGCAGGTTTTAAATATCCCCTTAACCGTGCTGCCCTTTAATCCTAGTTTGATGGTGCTGAACGACAACTGCTTTAGTAACCTGGTGGGAGTTCAGACCAAGATGACCTCATGGGGGTCAAGCAGCGAGAACTTTCCATCTTAAACACTTCATGACTCCAACAACAAACACTGATGAATAGCACTTAGTGATTTCCACATCCTGCCATGGTCACTTCAGAGAGCCGTGAACACTAAAGTTATCTCTGAGTAGTCCCCAGAGTGGTCTCTCTGTGGGTGGAGGACTGTGTGTGTACCAAGGGGTTCTGTGTAGTCTCTCTGTGGATGGAGGACTGTGTGTGTACCCAGGGGTTCTGAGTAGTCTCTCTGTGGGTGGAGGACTGTGTGTGTACCCAGGGGTTCTGAGTAGTCTCTCTGTGGGTGGAGGACTGTGTGTGTACCCAGGGGTTCTGTGTAGTCTCTCTGTGGGTGGAGGACTGTGTGTGTGTGTGTGTGTACCCAGGGGTTCTGTGTAGTCTCTCTGTGGGTGGAGGACTGTGTGTGTGTGTGTGTGTGTACCAAGGGGTTCTGTGTAGTCTCTCTGTGGATGGAGGACTGTGTGTGTGTGTGTGTGTGTACCCAGGGGTTCTGTGTAGTCTCTCTGTGGATGGAGGACTGTGTGTGTGTACCAAGGGGTTCTGTGTAGTCTCTCTGTGGGTGGAGGACTGTGTGTGTGTGTGTGTACCCAGGGGTTCTGTGTAGTCTCTCTGTGGGTGGAGGACTGTGTGTGTACCAAGGGGTTCTGTGTAGTCTCTCTGTGGATGGAGGACTGTGTGTGTACCCAGGGGTTCTGAGTAGTCTCTCTGTGGGTGGAGGACTGTGTGTGTACCCAGGGGTTCTGAGTAGTCTCTCTGTGGGTGGAGGACTGTGTGTGTACCCAGGGGTTCTGTGTAGTCTCTCTGTGGGTGGAGGACTGTGTGTGTGTGTGTGTGTGTACCCAGGGGTTCTGTGTAGTCTCTCTGTGGATGGAGGACTGTGTGTGTGTACCAAGGGGTTCTGTGTAGTCTCTCTGTGGGTGGAGGACTGTGTGTGTGTGTGTGTACCCAGGGGTTCTGTGTAGTCTCTCTGTGGGTGGAGGACTGTGTGTGTGTGTGTGTGTACCCAGGGGTTCTGTGTAGTCTCTCTGTGGATGGAGGACTGTGTGTGTGTACCAAGGGGTTCTGTGTAGTCTCTCTGTGGGTGGAGGACTGTGTGTGTGTACCAAGGGGTTCTGTGTAGTCTCTCTGTGGGTGGAGGACTGTGTGTGTGTGTGTGTACCCAGGGGTTCTGTGTAGTCTCTCTGTGGGTGGAGGACTGTGTGTGTGTGTGTGTGTACCCAGGGGTTCTGTGTAGTCTCTCTGTGGATGGAGGACTGTGTGTGTGTACCAAGGGGTTCTGTGTAGTCTCTCTGTGGGTGGAGGACTGTGTGTGTGTGTGTGTACCCAGGGGTTCTGTGTAGTCTCTCTGTGGGTGGAGGACTGTGTGTGTGTGTGTGTGTACCCAGGGGTTCTGTGTAGTCTCTCTGTGGATGGAGGACTGTGTGTGTGTGTACCCAGGTGTTCAGTGTAGTCTCTCTGTGGATGGAGGACTGTGTGTGTGTGTGTGTGTACCCAGGGGTTCTGTGTAGTCTCTCTGTGGGTGGAGGACTGTGTGTGTGTGTGTGTGTACCCAGGTGTTCAGTGTAGTCTCTCTGTGGATGGAGGACTGTGTGTGTGTGTGTACCCAGGGGTTCTGTGTAGTCTCTCTGTGGGTGGAGGACTGTGTGTGTGTACCCAGGGGTTCTGTGTAGTCTCTCTGTGGGTGGAGGACTGTGTGTGTGTGTGTGTGTGTGTACCCAGGGGTTCTGTGTCTCTCTGTGGATGGAGGATTGACTGTGTGAACGCAGGCTGCACAGCGCAACCCGGGAGAATGAGACCACAATAGCAAATAACAGTTATGCGAAAAAAAGCAGATACTTCAATAAATCTGTGAGTTATCATTCGCCCCTCACTGACCCTTCACTCCGACCACTCGAGGAAGGAGCCTACATTTTGTCTGTTGGTATTGCATCAACAACGTTACCCCATTCGTTTACAATAGAGAGATAAAAAGGTGTCATGCAGCCTTTTTTTTAAAAACTGCCTCGACAACAATATCACAATAGACATATGGTTTTAAGTACACAGGCCGACGGACTCCCTGATAAACACTGCGATTAGCTGATGTCAGTGGGGACCCTCACACATAACCACATGCCTGGGACCCCGCCAAGGAGCCAATCACGTGGCTCGGCTCGCTGCTGCTACGGGATCCGAGACAGTGGTTTTCAGACGCTTGTTGGGAGATCATCATCAGATGATGTAAAAGCATCATTAACAAGGGCCTCACATGACTTGGGAGTGAGCTAGAGATCTGTGGACACATCAGGCTAACCATTCCGGCTGGAGTCCGACAGGAATTGATGCAAATGGTTGCTGGGAGGTCACCAGAAGGTTCCAAAATGACTTGGGAGTATGGCGACCCAGATCTCTTTTGAAACTTTAAGTAGGCCTCGATTGATTGATTCATATAACAGGGTCAAGACGTCTCTATCTCATGCCTAAGTCATGTGTCCCGTGAATGGTAGGGTCATGGTATGTGTTTATTTATCTTGGCATAAGAAAGGTTTGAACTCTCGGTGAGGGATTGCATGACTTCCTGTTGGGTAAGAGCCACCGAATGGATAATCTTGTATGTCCTTGAGGCCCTTTCATACAAAACAGACCCCAGGTCTCGCTCCCAAGCCTCCACAGGTGACCCCTAGGTCACATGTTAATGACATCACTTCCTGTAGGGCTACGACTCCTGTGCAGATCGTTTTAGTCTTTAAAAAATCGTTTTGTTTGTCTTTATTGCTTTATCGCTTTATTGATTGCATTCATGTTTCAAAAACCTTAAAAGTGGTATACATTATGATGTCATGATTATTTTGTTAAAAAAATGTATAACTTAAATTAACCTTTGGAATGGACTTTTTGGGTTTGGGTTAAGGGTCTGGTCTGTCTGAAATTCTGATAGAATACAGATAAAATATAGATCAAAGGTGCATAACATAACGCATAACATAACAGGGCAGATAACTACACACAAAGACTCAAACAACATGCAAGCTATGTCTAAACCAATCACCATAGAAAACAACCAGCAAAGAAAACATTTTTGCTAGAAATGTGCATTTAAAGGGTGACACTATCCTGAAATATTGCATTTTCGACTGCTAACAAAAGGAATGTCTGCCCTGTTTTCTTTGCAGACAGACCGGTGACTTTTGTGAATTGCTAGTTTCTTTAACAAGCCAATAGGGGCACTGGACCAGCAAAATGCTCACATGCAACATTTGGGTTAGTTTTGCACCACCTGATGTGTAGCTAATCTTATCTTTATCATAAGTGCATGCTACATGACGCTTTGCTCGGTTGCTTTAGTGCAGGTTGTGATCTATTCAAAGAGAGTAAGATTGCAAATCAGACATCCAAAAAGTACTCATGACAGGAAACATGTGGGACCACAATTTAAATGGCGCAGAGAGTATGTAATTACTACTACTACTTCATCAATCAATCTATAGCTATATGTGCAAACAATAATTATCAGGTTATTTAAATCCTAATCATACAAACTTTATGGCATATGAAAGGTGGGGAAATCTCCAGGTTATTATTGATAACGGTTAAAACTGAGGATCTCTTCACCTTTGGAATCGCTCCACCAGCACCTCACAACAGTTCGTTTATACGCCGGTGAGTTGGGGAGACGACGCAAAAATCCCTTGTCCTTTATCTCAATGCATAACCTCGATCTTTATGGTCAGTCTGTCCCCAAGAATCCCCTCAACCCGGCCTGATAACCCTTGACACAGCTTAGTATCTTTATGTTACTTTATGGCTCCCTACGTAATGGTTGTTCACGCCATACGTCCACACACGCAAATGAATTCACGAAAGAAGTCTGCAAATCCTCAATAATTTAAGCTTCAAGACAAACATCTTTGTCCTGAGGAATTCGGCGATATGGAATAACCATCCACCCCACATGACGCCTTTATAGTCCAGATTGCCCTCGCTGCTCCTGTAATAATGTAATAACCTCCACCTTCCCTTATCACCTCCTGCCCGATGCTCCGCCCTTTCATCCTCGTTCATCTCCAGGCGTAGATAACATACGCGCGCCCGTCCTGTCCGGCACACTCCCTCTCCCCTCCTACTCCTCACCAGGACACACTCACAGGGTCCAGGTTCTGCAGTTCTTGCTCCGCCGCCATGTCTGTCAAGGACGAGAAGCACCCGGACTGCTACGACCTGTCCGTGCCCGAGGCACAGGTGGTGCAGGGAGGTGGTGGTGGTGGCGGCGGTGGAGGTAAGTGGGCCCGGGCGTTCCGGCGCTTCGGCCAGCCGTGTGTGGCCGAGCTGCTGGGCTCCGCCCTGTTCATCTTCTCCGGCTGCCTGTCGGTCATGGAGAACACGGAGGGTACCGGCAGGCTGCAGCCCGCCCTGGCCCACGGCCTGGCGCTGGCCATCGTCATCGCTGTGCTGGGGGAGATTAGGTGAGGCTGTCTGTCTGTCTGCTGTGTCTCTCTGTCTGCTGTATCTGTCGGTCTGTATTTCTGTATGTCTGTGTGTCTACTCTATCCATCTATCCATCTATCTCTCTATATATCCATCTATCCATCTATTTGTCTGTCTGTATGTCTGTCTGTCTGTCTGTCTATCTATCAATCTATTTATCTATATCATTGATGTCTGTCTATCTGTCTGTTTGTTTGTCCATCACATTGTGTAATTCAGTTTGAACCATGTGTCTGTCTGTGTGTGTGTGCCTGTCTGTCTGTCTGTCTATCTATCTATATCATTGATGTCTGTCTGTCTGTCTGTCTGTCTGTCCTTCAGGTTGTGTAATTCAGTTTGAACCATGTGTCTGTTTGTGTCTGTCTGTCTGTCTGTCTGTCCATCACATTGTGTAATTCAGTGTGAACCATGTGTCTGTCTGTGTGTGTGTGTCTGTCTGTCTGTCTATCTATCTATATCGCTGATGTCTGTGTGTCCATCAGGTTGTGTAATGCAGTGTGAACCATGCGTGTGTCTGTGTGTCTGTCCATCACGTGACGCAGTACATTGTGTGTGTCCCTGCAGCGGGGGTCACTTCAACCCAGCGGTGTCCGTATCGGTCTTCATGATCGGGGGTCTCAACGTCTACCTGCTGCTGCCCTACATAGTGGCCCAGCTCTGTGGGGGCATGATAGGGGCTGGCCTGGCCATGGTAATGGAGGGGGGGGGGGATACTATGTCATAAACTAGATAAAAGATATAGCGCGCTTAAAACTTTAGACCCAGACCAAAGTGGGCCATAGTACAGAGACTCTACGTTTAACATCTAAAGATCTCTGGTGATATATTTTTAAAAAATAGACATATAATGTTGCTTTTATAAAAAATACAATATATAGTATGTATACATACAGTATATGTAGTACATGCAGTAAATAACCACGTAACTTTTATACATACTAAAACTTACACATCCAGGTGTTCGTGTTCATTTATCTCTTATTATACATTGTGTGTATATGACCTACTATTACATACAGATATCGTTTTTAAATCTTATCGTGTTCACACGTACACTAATCCTCCCAGAGACGGGAGCCTCACTCACTCTTCCTCTGTGTCCAGACGGTCTCGTCAGCGGAGAACTTCGACAGATCCTCGGGGGCGGCGTTCGACGCGGTGCAGGGGTCGGGTCAGATCGGCCGGGCCACGGTGGCCGAGGTGGTCATGACCCTGTTCCTCACCACGGTGGTGTGCATGGGGGCCGTCAACCGCCGCACACACAGCCTGCTGGCGCCGCTCTGCATCGGCCTCTCCGTCACCGTGGGCATTCTGGCAGGGTGAGGGTTCCAACGCCGCCGGCACTGCGGGTGGGAATGTGGTAGGGTGTGCATTAGAGGATGGATATGCTCGGGTTCGGGTCGGGCTCGGTCACATCTGCGCGGTTTGAAATTTTGAATTCATCCGCGTGTGTTAACCCGCACATGTTGTGCTAAAAAAAAAAAGCTTGATGCCTGTCAGACTTGGGTCGGGTTCGGTTACTGTTCTGCCGGATGCGGGCCAGGCTCGGGCAGAACATTCCGGCCCGATTCGCACTCTAGCATGAATGTTGTAGAAGAGAAAGATTTTTTTTTTTTTGCGTGCCCACTTTTTTAAAATTGGATCTGCCGAGTCAAATCCATTTCAGCCATTTCTTTTTCAATATTTGTATAGGCCTTGATCTCAGTCTGAATGGGCTTCACCCACATATTGTGTGCGCGGAAAATATATGTGCCCTACACGTTTGAGTGTACTTAACATTTGAGTGTACTTAATAATTATTACTTTTAGTTTGAGGCGCTGTAAAACCACTGGAAACAGACATGTGTTGGCAACCGAACAGAGAGACGAGATGATCACAAGAAAGGAGGCAGGCCAAGTTGGCTGATGGGTCAGCTGTCATAACTCATAGCGTCGGGGTGGTGGGTTCAAAACCGACAGAGAACATTACATTAATAAGTTAATGCGATTACGCTTTTTTCTTTTTGAACGTTTTGGAAAATCTTTGGAAAAAACTCCCCCCGATGCACCGAAAGTCATGGAAATGCAGAAGCAATGCCAAACAATGTAGCAATGCCAATAACAAATGATAGGCCAACACATACTGTGTGGTCCCTGAATTACCACCGGTCATTTTTTCAGAATGTTTACTGCTGCAAGGAGCCTATAATGTTCTGGAGCCAAACCAATCCCATGCAACGTGTGTATGTGTGTATGTTTTTGTGTTCTGTGTGTGTGTGTCTGTGTGTGTGCATGTGTGTGTGTGTGTGAGTGTGTGTGTGTGTGTGTATGTGTGTGTGTGTGTGTGTACGTGCGTGTGTGTGTGTGTGTGTGTGTGTGTGTGTGTGTGTGTGTGTGTGTGCATGTGTGCGTGTGCGTGTGTGTACGTGTGTGTGCGTGTGTGCGTGCGTGCGTGCGTGCGTGTGTGTGTGTGTGTGTGTGTGCGTGCGTGTTGTCGTCTCCGTTCCCCCTCACAGAGGTGCAGTGTCGGGGGCGTGTATGAACCCGGCCCGGGCGTTCGGCCCGGCCGTGATGGCAAACTACTGGAGCTACCACTGGATCTACTGGATCGGACCCATGGCCGGCGCCATCCTCACTGGCAGCATCATAAGGTGCAGTCCAACCCCCCTCTTTATCTCTCTGTAGGAGGGGTTCACATGATGTCCAAGCTGCAATCTTGGTGCTTTTTCACCATTTTGAAGATTAACAAGCAGATATCTAGAATGTGTATATTTTACCAGAAGACACCACAATGGCAGGCTTACTTTAAAAGGACTTCAGTGAAAACCTCCTCTTGGGAGTAATAACAGTGACGAAGGATGGGTCTGTATTCCAACCCCTGGTCCTGGATGGACTAGTCTAGTTTAAGGTGTTTAACTCCTGGCTGAAGGGTTGTGGGTTTGTATGCCAGAGTCCACCGCCTGTGCAGCCCGAGGTAATATGCTCAACCTGGGCCTGGGCCCTCCAGCTGAATTCCCTCCCTTTGGATTGAAGTCCCTCCGAATGAAATAATTCTGCTCGATTTTTAAATCACAATACAGCTTGCTTTTGACCTTTGGTAATGTTTCTCAATCTGAACAACATATATTTCATGGATGTTTTTATGAACTCGAGTATTCAACATGTATTGTATTTGATGGACTGAAAAGTGATAAGCTTTACGATTATTGCTAAACAAGTGTTGTGAACATGTGTGAACTAATTGTAAAAGATGTTAAATATTACTTACTCTGAAGTCTGAGGTAATAAAACAAGGATAATTAAAGAAGAACACCCATCATCATAGCTTGTTAACAGCCTTTTGACAAGTTTTTATCTTTACTGTGGCTTGTGAAAAGACATGTTTATGTCTGTCTAGGTCGAGCCCCCCTCTCTCTCTCTCTCTCTCTCTCTCTCTCTCTCTCTCTCTCTCTCTCTCTCTCTCTCTCTCTCTCTCTCTCTCTCTCTATCTATCTTTCTCTCTCTTCCAAAATATATTTGATTAAATATGGCTCAGCGGGGTGCACCTTATTGAGATATTATTCTTTACTTTCTATCATCTTGCATTGATGTATAGACTATAGTGTCCAAGAAGTCTTTCTGTGTGTTGCTATTTTTACTAAACCTCTCTGTCTCGTGTTAATTTCTACCCTGCTCTATAAAGCACAGATTAAACATAAAGCTCAATATTGAATGTTATTACGATTGTTATTATTGTTTGTGACATGTTGTTTGATGACATCTGTCTTGCAGGCTGTTGCTGGGTGACGAGAAGATTCGAGTGCTGCTGAAGTAATCCACCTCTGTGGTAGCCTTCATTAACCTTGTTTCACAGTAATTACATACTTTTATTATTAGATTAAATGTACAGCTTCAAATCAGATTTGTTTTCACTATCTTATGACAAGCACATTTATATACAATCTCTGTTCAATATAACCTTTAACTTAACATGTATTTCTTCTTCATTGTATTAGGATGTATGTATGTATTTGTGTTAAATATCATTTTTAAATAAACAAATTCCTGGTGTATTTCTCGTATCACTTGACTTCACAGGCGACACTTTCAGTTTGAGTCTCATTCTATAGGGCTACTTGGCTGCATAAATGATTAGGCAATCATTTTTCGTCTATATTTCCCCTTTCTGGAGATGTATGTGACACCCATGAATGCATTTTAACATCCTATATATAGCTCTGTGGGGTAAGATGAGTCAAGCTGCTTACGCAACATTGAGACAGCCTTGCATCACATTGGTGCCTACTTCTACCCTGTATTTGCACGCTACATCCCAACTCAAATGCAACACGTCCTGGCGCAGCTCATTGGCTGTTTTCTCTACAATCATACTTTTTTACTCAATGGATTAGATGATCACGGGTACTATCGGCCGTATAGCATCGCGTTATTGGTAGGGAGGTTCCCCAGGGTTCGAATTACACAGAGCCCCATTTTTTACAGTGCGCACCACGACTTTCCAATTCACATGCATGCGTCATTAAAGTGGACCATGTTTTAGAGCTCCCCCTGAATGTGTCGGGTCAGGCCTCCAGGGGAGCCGAGCTCCCCTTCGCTCCCCCGTAATTCCAACCATGGACGTAGGTCCCCCACCAACGCCCAGACGCCAGTGAATTGTCCCGACATCAGGCTGAAATCGCACTTATAGCGTCACAGAATTCGAATGAGCAAAATCCCCTCTGTGCTCTGACAAGGCGATGTACGGTGGGTCTGCCATACCTGCAGTCTCCCCCATCGTCTGATCCGCAACACCCAGTCAACCCCCCCCCGTCGTTCCCTCCCAGCCACCCGTTCTCCGGCGCGCCTGCACAGCTCGTTGAAGAGTGCGCCGATACCTGCCAAATATGCAGAGAACATGAATAAGAACAAAAAGATCCAACTATAAAAAGAAGAAAGAAGCAAAAGAGAATGCGGAAAATATGATTATATATGAACGTATGCATAAATGAAATATGTATCAAAGATGACTATGATGAGTCAAAGAGGGTGTTGAAACGAGAGCCGCTCCCGTCCCTTGCTAGGGGAGCGAGGACATCGAGAGAGGTCACGGAGGGAGCGTGTTTCCACCAGGGCATTACTTCACGTTTCCATGGCAAGCGGCCTCGGCGGGACTCGAACCCGAGTCGTGAGCAGCTGACGCAGGGCCGGGGTGGGACCTATTTTAAGCCCCGGAGTTTTGGGCCCAGACCGGCCCACTTTTTTCAGTGGTGGAAGAATTTGAATAAATGAACAGCGCAAAACTCTTATTATCCCTGTTTTATCAAAATATGGCG
Source organism: Urophycis tenuis (assembly GCA_036785325.1). Taxonomy (NCBI): domain Eukaryota; kingdom Metazoa; phylum Chordata; class Actinopteri; order Gadiformes; family Phycidae; genus Urophycis; species Urophycis tenuis. The sequence goes on from JAXIVH010000032.1 coordinate 1,547,896, forward strand.
GTTGCCAAATGTAAAATCCAGAAAAAAAAAAAGTCACTTGAACCATGTCCTACTGCTTGGGCTAACTTACACATGTCATGCTGGAGTTTACATGTTGATTTTCACAAATTAGTGATTCGTTATGGGTTAACAAAATAAACTAGGCTAATGATAAATTGGTTTAAGATTTTAAATGCTCATGTTGGCATTGTAAACATAGCAAATAGCTAAATTATTTACGTTGCTAATTAATCATTAGATCCACACCTCTCTTCACCGGCTACAACTTGTGCCGGTGTCCTCTAAACAGGTCAGTCATTTTGGCACATTTGGCAGCATCTTCTTCCAGCGCCCTTCTTTTTTTACACCTGGCCTTTTCGGCTCCTCCTTGCCTTTTTCTGCTCTCCATTATCAACGACACACTGGTCGCGCTTCTGTTCTCTCATCTGTTACCGGTACCTCTAAATAGAAGACAAACCATGGACCCAACCAGCTCAGATATTAGGGAGGGGAGAAGTACCTTAGATTGTATAATCCATATTATATACTATGATGCTGGGGCTGAAATGTCAGACGAATGAAGAACGTCTACTTTAGGAGATGAATAAATTAATGGTTAAAGTTATTTTCCCCCACTCAAGCGGCCCAAAACACATTTGAAAATGGACCGGCCCACCGGGAACCCCCCCCCGAACCTCCCGTTGGCCTCCCCGGGCCTGAGCTGACGGCCAAAAGCCGCTTGCTCCACTGGAGTCGGCAATATGGTGAGAGGTTATCGTCGCCGTGGCGATTCACGTGACTTCATTGAGTGTGCACGACGACGACAACGCTACGCCTGCAGGAGGAGCGCCCTCGGCAGGAATCAAACCCCCGGCCTCCAGAGCCGATGGCCAGCAGCTCTCCCAGCGGCGCCACTGAGTCATTTCTCTGGCCAGAGGTTATAATAGAAATGGCAACAAGCATGACATTTGAAGAAGGACATCAATATCTTATGTTTCCATGGAGACCGCCAGAGACAGGCTTGAATCTGGGTTCTCTGAACAGATAAGCAGGATTTCACTTCACCCTTACACCAAGTCCTAGCCCTAAAACCTAATCCTACAACAAACCCACATCCTAATCCAATAACCCCCTCTATAGAGAATAAAGGCATTTGTATCAGTTTTAAGTCAGCTTTAAGCTAAGTAAACCAATAAATAATAAAACAGTAAAAGTAAAAGTAGTTATTTGCATTGAAGGCACACCTGTGGGCTGCAGTGGTTGGTCAATAATGACAAAATGTAGGACTCAAGACTTATCTAAATCCTTACTTTGCTTATCATTGACCTCTCTCTCTGTGAGGTTCGTCACTGTTTGTCACATATGCTGTTTCTCCTTTGAGTCTCCTCAGGCTTCTGTCCAACTAATCACTTACAAAACCAAAGGCCTGTCGGCCACATAACCCACCTTATATCGAAATGTCAGATAATTGGACTTTCTATTCAAACAAATGTCATGTTGTGCTGTGTATCATTTATTTATTATCTGTCATGTCTAATAAGAGATTAAAAGACAATTCCATTCATTGCGAGAAAAAAAAAAAGAATATCCCCCATTTGGCTTGTCATGGAAGGTCATATATTAAAAAAGATTAATTATTACCGCAATCGACTTCCTATTTGTTTAATTGGCCCCCGTTCCCCGTTAGCTGTATGCAGCGGAGGAGGAAGACACCGGCGATACATCGAGATTGTACCTTGCGTGCGTGTTGTTACGACACGCAGTCAGCAGGTACACGGTCAGTGGAGCAACCCCTAATCTGGTGACAGTCTGAACCCGTGAACTCTGCAAAGGTCACGTGACCCGACCCGGGGAGCCGGGCTATTTGGACACAAAGGCCTATATAGGGTACCAATTTGAACCTCAAATTGTCGGGCATTCAACTCTCACAGTCACACCACAATCAGTGTTCTCTCTCGCTGTCTCGCTCCTTTACTCTCTCCCTCTCTATCTCGCTCTAGCGGCCTCTTGAGTAATAAAACGACCGAGGCGAAGACGTTGGAGATGAGTGAAATCCAAGCGTTACTGACCGGTAAGCAGGGCCCGGGGGGGCGGCGGCCCAACGCCTACGAGCGCGTGTTCCAGCCGTGCGTGGCGGAGCTGCTGGGCACCGCCTTCTTCGTGTTCATCGGCTGCGTGTCGGTCATCGAGAACGCGGAGACGGCGGGGCGGCTGCAGCCCGCGCTCGTGCACGGCCTGGCCCTGGCCGTCATGGTGGCGTGCATGGCGGAGATCAGGTAAGTGAGATTCAGCGGTTCCATGCAACTAATGGGATTGATTAGGTTTGATTGGGTTTCTATAGATTCCTGCGGTTCATCGTCTGTATTTTGTGCTGAATTATTCCGGTGGTTTTTTTGTGTGTCTATTTTCTATAGTACTACGGGAATTAGATTTATTTAGTGATGCGTGGTTTCGGCAGGTCCGCTTTATTTTTGCTTCTGTGATTCGCTGTTCTGTGAAGTAGCCTGAGTGTATAAGCTATCCATCTTAAGAAAGAATAATAACTTGCTTTAAAACGTGGCATATTTTTCTGGGGGGTGGTCTTCATACATTTTCCCGACAAATGTGTTATTTGTAAAGCAACATTCCTCAAGGGCCTTCATTATGAGGCACGATGAGGAGGCCTGTTGTTCTGTCATATGATTCACAGTTGCTTCATTGCCCTGAGCAAATCTCATATTTGAATTGCCACAGAAACAGAAACCACATTGTACTTGATCTGGATGTAGTGACAATAATGATAAATCCTATAAGTGTGTGTTTTTATTTAACCTATTTATTTCTTTATTTGTTTGATGTCATTCTCGTTGTAATTTTAATACGAATATAAGATAAGATAAGATAAGATAAGATATTCCTTTATTAATCCCCCTTAGGAGAAATTCACAGTGACCAGCAGTACAGGGGATAGATGTGCAGTAAGAGCCTGGCTAAAGTCAATACACAATAAACAATAAATTAGATTAAATACGAGCTCTTAAGTCAGGTCGGTGACGAGTGAGAACCTGTATGCATACTAGTGTCCTTGATAGCTGTTTATGGTGCAAAATGCGCGGAAAGTGCAAGGTGCAAGATGTGCAAATTTATATAGGTATTCCAGGTACAACATATGAATAGACCTGGAATAACAACGGCTAGGACACAGTCCAAGGTGTGTGGTGTGGTGTATGGAAATAATACAAAGAATAACTACATTTCTCTCCTTCCCCCCCCCCCCCCCCCCCCCCCTCTCTCTCTCTCTCTCTCTCTCTCTCTCTCTCCCTCCCTCTCCCTCCCCCTCCAGTGGCTCTCATTTCAACCCCTCCTTCACCCTGGCCATCTACCTGTGCGGGGGGGTGGAGCTGTGCATGGTGACGCCCTACCTGCTCAGCCAGCTGGCGGGCGGGGTGCTCGGGGCGTCCATGGCGAAGGTGAGGCCTGTGGGACGTCAACGGCGTGTTCACCCCGTGGTAAAAGTGTGACGGGGGGGGTGAAAGGGCTCGCCGCCTTATATCTCCTCCATCTTCACCATCATTCACCCGAACCCCAGACCGCCTCTGTAACCCAAAACCCCCGCCGGGCTGCTGACCCGCCCCTCGGCAGGCGATGACCTCGGCGGAGAACTACGGGCAGGCCCGGGGCGGGGCCTTCGCCCTGCTGCGGTCCGACCAGCAGCTGTGGCGCGCCCTGTTCGGCGAGGCGGCCATGACCTGCCTGCTCACCGTGGTGCTGCTGCTGCTGGCCGCCGTCAACGGCAGGAGCCGGAGCCCCCTGCTGGCGCCCCTCATGTTGGGCTGCACCGTCACCGCCAACGTCCTGGCCGGGTGAGGCTACGTCCTCCTGGGACCCCGGGGTTTCCATTGTGGCGTTGGGCTCCGGGGGTGGGGTGGGGGGGGGGGGGGGGGGGGGGGTGACAAGGAGCATGCTGGCCTGATTGTGGCATGTCTAAACTTGATTGTTGTATAATATATACATATACATTTATATTTATTACATTTAGGAATTTATTTTATATTTTGATATTATGTATGTTTCATAATAATAATAATAATCGGCGTCATCAACATCATTATTATGGATATTATTATGAAATGAATGATATTGTTATTATTGCGTGATCTCATGCCGTGTTAGTTTTGCTCTATGTATGGCGTGTGTGTTGTTGTGTGTTGTGTTTTAACTCAAGCCGTCCTCAGGGCGACATCTTGAGAGTGACAATGCTGGAGTGAATGATTGATGTGAATGCGCACACACACACACACACACACACACACACACACACACACACACACACACACACATACACAGACACACACACACATACACACTCACACACACCCTCTCACTCTGCACCTTGGGTTCCTCCGCACTGTGCTCGTCCCTCACGCCGGTTCTGTTCTGTTCAGCGGCGGCGTGTCCGGCACCTGCATGAACTCGGCCCGGGCCTTCGGACCGGCCCTGGTGGCCAACTACTGGTCCTACCACTGGGTGTACTGGGCGGGTCCCATCGGGGGGGCGCTGGTCGCCACCGCCTTGGTCCGGTAGGTCGCCGCGCTGCGCAGCATCACGGGCCACAACGCCGCCATTTTGTCACATGGTCAACATGTGTTTAATATATATTTATTAATCATTATATGAACAATATATTAATATATCTATATTTGCTGTGGCAAATGTAGGTCTAGGAGCGAAAGAATATACGAGGTATAAAGTTTTATTGTAAATATGTATTATATACAGTAGTCAGAGACAACTGTATAATAATATAATAGTAATATAGAACTGTGTGTGTGTGTGTGTGTGTGTGTGTTGCAACGCCGCCATTTTGTCACATGGTCAACATGTGTTTAATATATATTTATTAATCATTATATTAATATAATATATATATATATATATATATATATATATATATATATATATATATATATATATATATATATATATAGTATATGTTTTAAAAAGCTGTGTCTAGGAGCGAAAGAATATATGAGGTATGAAGTTTTCTTGTAAATATGTATTATATACAGTAGTCAGAGACAACTATATAATAATATAATAGTAGAACTGTGTTTGTGTGTTGCTTGTTGCTAATGCTGTCTTTTGGGTTTCAGGCTTCTGCTGGGAGACAGAGACACACGCATTATTCTGAAATGATGACATTGTGATGTCGAGGTGGATTTGTTGTGAAACAAACTAACCATTGTATGGCTTTTTTTTCTGCTTGAAAATGTATGCATCCCTCGCCTCATTTTTGCCTAACTCTTTGTATTTTATACCTTTTTGACATGTAAAACAAACCAAATTAAATGATCAAATGTATATCGTGTCGCTCATTAATTTCTTCATAAACAGATTCCAATTGAATATCTGAATAAAGTTTGCATTACTCATTAAGTGTTGTTGGGTAGCGAGGCAAAATCCACTAAGTCACAAACAAAGTCTGTTGTAACACAAGCCTCTTGGAATACAGAGCACACAGACAGACCGGCATGAATAAAAGATGACGACCGAGGAAAGAAAAAGGTTTCAAAGTTAAAATCACTCCAAACTCAAAATCTAATCAAAACTCAAATCTAATCACCGCGCCACCAATACCCAACACACACACACAAACACACACAAACACAAGCCCCCCCGGAGAAGAGGCGCCGAACGGCAATTCCTTTCAGCCAAGACAACCCTCATCCTCCCTGGTCCCCATGTGGTGTGTACCCCTGCTGCTAACCCAGGCTGGCTCCAGACTCATGAAGGCTGCCCAGGCAGTCCCAGAGGGCATCACGCTGTTTGCATATTGTACCCCCGGACCTCCACACAGCAGTGGCCCGCATGGGAAAGCAGGCCCAGGCACTGGGATAAACCAATTACCCCCCGCGCCCCCGTCCGGCCCCTCTCTGAGACCGGGGCAGGACTCCTGTGTGCCGTGTGAGGGGGGCTACAGGCTGAACACTGCAGCACTAGAGCCCCCCGCCAGAGCCAGCTGGAGGTCCCAGACGGCGGAGAATAGCTTGGGCAGCACTGAGGAGCTGGCCAGGGGAGCGGCAACACAGAACCGTTCAGAATGACAACATGGATGATACAGGATGGTATGACAAGGTGCTCCCCTCCGCCTCCACCCTGGAGACGATCCCGAGTGAGGAGTGAACGGATTGCATTCAGTTCCTTTATTTAGTTCGCGTCTTGCGACGCATGCAGCCGCATCAGTTGGAAATGTTTGATCTGAGACCCGATGTCAAAGACTCGTATGAATGAGGGGGCTTTTGTGGAAAAACACCTTGGTTTAAAGGATAAGTATAATAAGAAAACTTGATGGGATTAAAAATGAGGCATATACATTTCTGATATCCCTCTAAAGCTCTGACAGAGAAATGTACTACTGCATGAAGTACAGATTTTATATTGTTAAAATAATCGGAAATGCACTCAGGGACAGAGAGAGGAAGAGGGAGAGAGAGAGAGAGAGAGAGAGAGAGGGGGGGGAGAGTGAGTGAGGGAGGGAGGGAGGGAGGGAGAGAGTGAGGGAGGGAGGGAGGGAGAGAGTGAGGGAGAGAGGTAGAGAGGGGCCACAAGGGGGACACGTCACGACGGCTGAGTCTTGACGGGAGTGCGGGCCCCCCGGGGTTCCTGACCCCTGATGGTTTGGCGATGACAGCAGCTGTGACAACGGTCATTATGTCTGCTTGAGGCCTTGTCACCGCAGGGCCCATTGTCAGGGGCCCCTACGCCGCCAGGGCATTTACACTTTCATTGGCGGCCATTTAGCTCCAATAAAAAGTTCAACACTCCAATTTGTGAGAGCCGCTCAGCCGAGGAGAAGAGCTAGCAGGGGCTAAGAAAGCAGTGGCTTTAAGGGCCCCTTAATTGTTCCTTTCTTCTGCGGAAGGGCAAAGGGGCAGGACCCTGCAGTTTAAGGGGTGGTGGTGGGGGGGGCACATCTGTCCATTCAACTATTCAACTGACTTTTTGGTTGCGATTCATTTGGTTCAGTTTAACTTGCTGCTGTGGCCTCCGGTGGTTGGAGGCAAATCAGATCATTGAAATGATGGTATTGATAGTGTCATTACAAATCAGATGATTAAAATGATGGTATTGATAGTGTCATTACAAATCAGATGATTAAAATTATGTTGTTGATAGTGTCATTACAAATCGGAAGATTAAAATTATGGTATTGATAGTGTCATTACAAATCAGATGATTAAAATGATGGTAGTGATAGTGTCCTTACAAATCAGATGATTAAAATGATGGTAGTGATAGTGTCCTTACAGAGCCTGACTGGGAGGACTGGGGATGAGAGACAGAGAAGGGCTGTCTGGTTTGCCTCTGGTCCGGAAGCCCATTGTCCTCATAAACCAGGGATTATACACTATTAAATAGGTGTGTGCGAGTGTGTATGTGTGTGTGTGTGTGTGTGTGTGTGTGTGTGTGTGTGTGTGTGTGCGTATGAGCATGTGTGTGCATGCATGCGTGTGTGTGTGTGTGTGTGTGTGTGTGTGTGTGTGTGTGTGTGTGTGTGTGTGTGCGTATGAGCATGTGTGTGCATGCATGCGTGTGTGTGTGTGTGTGTGCGTATGAGCATGTGTGTGCATGCATGCGTGTGTGTGTGTGTGAAGGGGGAACAGCCACACAGGGCATTCAGATCCTAGGGACTGAACGGGGGGTTGGGGTGTTGGGGGGGTGGGGGTGGGGGTGGTGGGTGGGTGGGGCAGGGTTGAGGCTCATGAAAGTCAAATTTTGATCCACTGTTCATGAGCTCGCCTTTCCATTCTGAACACTCAATTACGCAGAAACGGACCGGTTGCTGGTTTCGGTTTAAAAAAAAACAAACACATTTGCTTTAATGCTATTTCATTTCACTGACAAAACGAATGTCTTTCCATGGTCATGAATTTCTGCAGTGGCACTGATAACCATACAAATATGGTATCCTGTTAAGCAGAAATAAGTGATCGAACCAAAGCCAAAATTTATCTTTAGGACACAATCTTTAGGACGCAGAAAACTACAATATACAATAAAAATACAATAAGACTTTTTGGTTAAATGTGTTTATACTTATATTAATGTGAGGATCCATCACAAGGGCTATAGGCCTTTGTTTTAGTCTCTGGACAAAAATAATTACAACAGCTATGAACCATTCCTATGTGTGTGTATTGCAAACTAAGATTAAAAAATAATCCTACAATGTAAACATTTTTCCTCCCCTGTAGCAGCACTGGACATGATATATTTATAACAACATAAATCCAAACTATATCAAATAAATATACAAAATAAGAATCACTGCTGAAAAATGCCAATAGTTAAAATCAATAAAACACGTTAGAATCTTAATCTTAAATTAAAACCCCGGCAAGCTTAAACCCAACCTTCCAGGAGTTCACAGTAAAGAGCAGCCAGTCTTTCTGGGACAAAACACAAACACAAGTTTAGTCCTTCAGCCAGACTTATCCAGAGATCAAAACGTGGCCACACCCCGTGACAAGTCAAACGCCTTATTGTATCCTATGCTGTGAATGGAGGACGTACACACACACACACACACACACACACACACACACACACACACACACACACACACACACACACACACACACACACACACACACACACACACACACACACACACACACACACACACACACACACACACACAAATGAAAGTGTTTTGTAAGGCCATTCTCCACTGGGGCGTCCTTGTAAAACGCGTCCGTCAGGAGAGCCTCCGCCAGCGAGGACAACGCCACGGCAACCCTGACGCTATAATGGTGGCCCTTACCGTGGAAACCACCTCAAGCACAAACACACACAGCCCCCCCCCCCCCCCCCCCCCCCACACCACCACGCCCTTAACACAAAGAAAGAACAATAATGGTTGTTTAAAAGAAAGATAAAAATAAATCCACCCCGACCCCATTCGCCCTGTCTGGGCTGTAGTGTTGTTCCATTTGAAATCCTTCACCGGTAAACACTGGCGGGGCGACTCCTCGACGAAAAGCCCACCGCTCAGTCCAGCGGGAAGTCACAGAAGTGTTGGCGTGCCGCCCAGGCCGCCCGGTACAGGGACAGGAAGTGGTGGTACCGCGGTGCGCAGCCCAGCCAGGCTTCCCCCAAGTGTTCCGACCCGGTGAACAGGAACTCGCCGGCGCCGGCCTTCACGCGGCACTGCAGCGGCACGCGGACCCGGCCGCACCAGGCGGGGCCGGGCCTAACCGAGCCCCCCGCGGCGGCGGCGGCGGCGGCGGCGGTGACCACCTCCCGCGCAAACACGGCGCCGCGCTGCCGGAAGAGTCTTACGCCCAGCACCTCCACCAATGACGTCTCCCGCTCCGGGTCATGTGACACACTTCTGATGACGCCGCGGATTACTGGAAAGAACCGAAGGACAGCGTGGCAGGTAAACACACAAATACGACTCATGAGGGATCCGTTTTACTTATTTGTCATGTACTAAACGTTCTGAGTTTGTTTCAAATGTATTCGTTAGTTTTGTTTCTGTTATATCATTGATTTTAAGGTGCAAAAGTCAGCATGCATAAAGCTGTTTATTACACTAACACTTTTGATCCCGTGAGGGAAATTTGGTCTCTGCATTTAACCCAATCGTGAATTAGTGGAAATACACTCAGCACACAGTGATGGTGAGGCACACAGTGAGGTGAAGCACACTAATCCCGAGGCAGTGAGCTGCCAACAGCAGCGCTCGGGGAGCAGTGAGGGGTTAGGTGCCTTGCTCACAGGCACTTCAGCCGTTCCTACTGGTCGGGGTTTGAACCGGCAACTCTCCGGTTACAAGTCCGAAGCCCTAACCAGTAGGCGGCGGCTGCCCCTCACATGTTGAATTGGCGTCTGAATTGATAAGCGTCTCACTCGACGCAGTTCATTTTGATTGATCTGAGCGTATACACTGTATATCCCCCCCCCCCCCGACTCCCATCCTTTCTGTAACAGCAGCTGGTAAGGTTGTATTGGTGCCGACTCTCTATGACCATGGATATTGCAGCAGTAGGGGTGATGTAGGGTGCTCTGGATGGACGAAGGCCGACCCACCAAAGTCACTGCTGCAGACGGCCATCAGGAGCTCCGTGTCATTGCAGGGCTGGCACCAGTCTGGAGGAAAGACCAACAGGACTTCATCAGTGTCTGCAGCAACAGACAGACAGACAGACGGACAGACGGACGGACGGACGGACAGACAGACAGACAGACAGACAGACAGACAGACAGACAGACAGACAGACAGACAGACAGACAGACAGACAGACAGACAGACAGACAGAAATACTTTAATGATCCCTGAGGGAAATTGCATAGCATCGATGGCACACGGGCCGTCACGCAGACAGACAGACAGACAGACAGACAGACAGACAGACAGACCGACAGAACCCGGCCCACTCTGTCTGCGGCCTGTGAGGCCAACACCTCCGTGAGTCTCCTCCACCTCCTTCATGTTCCCACGTGGAGTTCCGGAGAGTTCCAGAGGGGCTCAGACTCCCCCGAGGAATGCTTGGCACGCCGCCCAACACGCCCGTCTAGCGTCTAAAGAATTGATTAGTCCTGACCCGGGCGGTCGGCTCCTTTTGTTCCCGCCTGAGCCCGGAGCACCCGGTGCCAGGGCGGAGAATGTGAGGGTCAATGAGTCGCATTCTGCCCTGCCACAGTCACCGCCAAACGGAGCAGACAGGACCGACAAACAAAGTGAGAGAGAGACAGAGAGAGAGAGAGAGAGAGAGGGCATCTGGCCGCAATCACTGCAGCAGAAACAGGGCCCGGCGTGCTTCAACCGCGAACACGCACGCACAATGATGGGGAATTTGGGGAATCTGTTCAATATTTGCCGTGGTGGAGGGCCCCTGACAATGGGCAAAGTCTGCGGAGTCCTTTTGAAGTGCGGGCGCTCGGGTCCCTGATTGCCGTGGTTACATAGCCCGCGTGGAGTCATGGTGATGACTGCTGCCGAGGTCAGCCAATCATCTGCTAAGGTTTAACCCCGCGATTGGATTTAGACGATCTGCGGCTGGTGGCCACGGTGCAGCCCAACACGTGAGAGCCCCGTCGACCACAGAAGGCATTCGAATAGATACACGGTTTCTTTTCCCTGTTAGGATGATGATTCACACATCTGCATCTTAATAATGGAGTGAAACATGGGTTTCTAGAATTACTGATTTGATCCCGTGAGGGAAATTTGGTAAATTGGGTTTATTTGAAGAATGACGAATGTTCCCCAAAAAGTAGAATGTAATCTTATTAGGAACTTCTACGCCAATGGCCTATTTTTTTATCACCAATAAATGACCTAATGATGAATAAAAAATAAAATAAAAACCCAAGGCGTTACTTACTTTGCTTCGCATTCTGGTTCAGGATCGGAGACGTGTTCTTGTTCCAGAGCAGCTCATATCTGAAGCCCTCGGTGCGGTGCCTGAGGCTCCTCTGCGGATGGACCTGGATATATATGGCGGGTTTCTGCGATCCATCTGCCCGATGACAGAACACCTGCTCCGGGCGTCCTGCGTCCGTGATCAGCAGCTCCAGGACTCCGGCGCGCTCAACGTACACGCTTGCGTGGCGAAACCCCCCAAAGGGTTTGATGCAGACGGTGGTGTGGTTGGCGTAGGACAGGTTGGGCTCCAGAACCACTCTCAGGGCCTGGCCTGGACAGGTCCACTCCACGGAGCCCTCGGTGCAGCGCAGCCGCACTTGGAGCACGGTTCTGGAGTCGTTGGCGCGGGTCAGATCGCTGGGAAACGATGGGTGCAGGAAAAGGTGTTAATGGGGCTACTTGAGATCGGGGGTGTTTTCAGATTTGAACAGAGTGTGGGATTTGAATGACAAGCATATACAGCCGAAATATTTTCCCACGGATGTTTTTCAATTAAAATAACACCCTGCTCGTTGCAAAAACCTATGTTATTCGCACATAATGCATTGCGATTTTTCTTTGAGGAGGCATGATAATAATATATTTAATCTATAACCAATTTCCATAAATAATTGTTCCTTACCTTCCAGACCAATCGCACAGCCCGGCGGCACAATGCCACAACTGGAGAGCCAGTATCAATGTACAAATCAACTCTCTGGACGGCATCTCATCCATAGGACAAAACTACTAAATAGACTTGAAGAAATGTTAAATACATGACTTGGAAAACACAAAGTTCGTTAGTGACGAGTATAAACGTTGCAGCAGCATCTGACTGAATGGTGGGCGTCGTGCAGGGACGCGACTATAAAGCGCACCCTCTCTCTCCCTCTCCCTCTTGTGTGGTTTGAAAAGCCTCTTTACCGTCCGGAGCCCACGACTCATTGTGCGGAACGGCCTACCCTGCCACTTTTCAGTAGGCAGATTTGCTTGTGATTGGTCAGTCCGTGGGAAGAGGCTGTCCGCCCTTGATTTATGGTTAAGAAGGGGGAGCAAAAACTGTTAAACAACAACAATGATTGATTAAACATTGGGGCCAATTTGTTCTGCGACATGGTCGCCTACAATAGACAGGACCGGGCCTGTAACGTTACGGCCCGAAAAATGTTAACCCTTGTTATTATATCTGGGTTGACAGAAGGTGGATTGGATGCCGCATACAAATAAAACCAGGGTGCTCATGATCTGAAATTGTGACAAGTCGGCAAGTCTAGGCACAGGCCTACTAATCTTTAAGTAGGCCTATTATAAATTATCCCTGCATTTGGCCAAACTGGTATTAACCGCATGTAAATGTTTGGGATGGGTTTTATTTTTTGCAACACTTCATTGTTTGGTTTGTGACGACCTCTGGTGGTGATGTTGTGCCCACCGGTGTTGTGGGCAATGTTTTTTTTTTTTTCCTGTCTCCTTGAACGACATGAGAGGAAAAAAAAAACATTTCAGGCTGTAAAGGAATTTGCAGCAGCCCACCTACTGGCGGCCCGCGGGGGGCAAAGCCACGCGTCTCAATGATGGACGTGTTTTCAGGGAGCAGCGATATCACTCGTAACGCGAGGAGACCTCAGACAGATGTTTCCTACGGGGGTGGAGAATAAATCTTAGAAAACATGTCGAACGCGGAGCCTCTGCGATGGTCCACAAATCTTCAACTTAACGTGTACCGCGTCCTTATAGATTAGTCCGGGAAAACACGCGGACTGTGCCGCCTGCGTTCAGTCGCTCAACTGTGGAGTCACGTGACACCGCCATTCTTCCCATCGTGCGGGGGGCAGGGGGCGGGGGGGGGGGGGGGGGGGGGCAATGAATGGAGTCTTTGTCCATAAAATGAAACAGTCATTCAGTGGCCCTCGACATAAATCCCTTATCTACCGGAGCTTAGGTACTGTATGCCTTACGTTTAAGCATATCCTCGTCGGACAGCAATATTTACAGCTTTCGTATTTGCGTTAGCATATCAAGATTTTATCAGTCAAAAAAAAAATCTATAGCCTATATCTATCGAAAGGACACTGTTTATAGACCAACGCTACCTTTCATTAGCCTCTGTTGTATTTGTTGTATCTAAAAAAACGACTTACTACAATAGCCCCCCTACTGTATTAAAATCGCATAACGAAACATTGTAAACAGGGAATAGGCCTGCATTAATATCTAGGTTAACAGTTCAGGCCTCTTTGACCTCAGCATCTGTTCCGATGCGCCCAATAAACTACAGAAACATCAAAGACAAAAGCGAAAAAATATTTATCAGAAAGAGGTCAGATTCTTTATGTCTGTGCCGGAGGAACTAACTACGTCACAGACGGTGAGGTTTGAGAGACAAATATTTGCTCAATTGTTTTTGACAAGGTCCTAAAACAGTGGTGGGATGATCGAAACACGATAAGGGGGATTTTGATGGGTCCAACGTCAGGTGAAATATTGACCCTGTTGGTACAACGGGCTACAACGCGATTGAAGCTTTTTTTTTTTTTTTTTTTGTATTGAGTCACAGTTACCGTAGACGTCAGGGGAGTGTGTGGGCTATATAGTGTTCATTCCACTCATATGAAATATATTCACTGAGAGAAACTGACGTTTGGGTCATGCGGCTGCACCGATTTTTTTCTCCAAGAAGTTGCTGGTGGTTTTCGGCTTACAATGTCTGATGAATCCTTCTCTGAGGGCCGACAGCGCAGTCAGACTTGTCTGAACATGTCTCATAATGAATAACGCCTCAATAAAAATAAAAAAATAAACTAATTGAACTGTTTACTTGGGCCATTTATTCAGGGATGAATATGAAGACATTTCATTACATAAACCCACATATAAAATGACGCCCAGAAAACTTGCTGCGACATCCAAATTATTTAAAATATAGGCCTACTTGATGCCGATGTCTAATGATCAATTACAGGAATCTATGTTTCAATGAGACCTAATTGATCGGACGCATTTAAAATACGTCTCTTTATTTTTGTATAAATTATTTTTATTTCTAATTTTCGGATCGCACGTCATGCGTCATTCGGCACACACGAAACATTTCGCAGCACAGGCAATCGATTCAATACAAATTTCAGACCATCGAAAGGTTTAGGCTACATTATTTACGAAACAATTAACGACCTATGAATTTAACTTCTGCGTAAACATGGGACAGTCCGACACCGACACGGTGTAGGACCACATTTTCCTTTACAAAATAACATTTAACATAGAGCCCATATAAATAGCCTACATTGTGAAAATGGAAAAACCGAGCCGAGTTACATTTGAATGAATACAAATTTTCCTTTTATTAGGTCAGGTATTAAATCTTAAATGTGTAGGCTATACAAGTTAGGGTAGGCTACATAGAAAAATATATTGATGGGAGTAGACTTGTTAGTATATCTTCTCAAATAAATGTTTCTCAGCCTACTTGGCCTATAGGCTACTACATGTGGACCCAAATCACTCACACACACACACACACACACACACACACACACACACACACACACACACACACACACACACACACACACACACACACACACACACACACACAAAACCCAGTTCATCTTCTATTTTTGAAAAAGCCTTTGTCGGTCGCGCTCTCCTTGATTGTGACTGTCGATAGGTTCGTGGTGACGTCTGTCACGATCACATTGTCGAACTTGGTGATCCACGGACCCCAAAGCTCGACGGACTCGCCCTCGTAGGACTCTTTGAGCGGGACGGGGCTTCTTTCCCTGGCCAATGAAAACTCCATAGAGCGGTGGTTATGCGTTTTAACCAAGTGCTTCAAGTTGGACTGAGCGAAAGGTGTCCTGCCAGACTCACTCGCGCCCTGGCTCCCGTGGGTGGCCTTGTGCTGATTCCCGAGCTCTGGGATTATTAATCCTCGTTTCAGGCCTACCGCCTGCTGTGGCTCCAGCGTGGACCTCGGCGTAATAGTGGTTTTCTCTTGAAACTTGCGAGTCAACTGCACTAGGCCGTTATCCGCTGGCTCCCTGCGGTGATGGAAATCTCTCGGCGGATTAGACAGCAGGCCGTGGAACACCTGTTCTTCCGACCTGCTCCGCTTGGCAGAGTCTAACGGGGCGTGGAGGTCCCCGTCGCTCGGCACCTTCTTCTTGGGTTTACGACCTCTTTTCTTAGGGACGTGGGCCAACTCCGGCCCTCCCGTGAAAGGGAGCAACGGTTGGAGGTGCCTGGACCGTTTCTCCGGCTCGTGGTGCAGGCCCACGCTCTCCCCTCTGTTGACGGTGCTCGGCGGAAATATAGTGGGGACGACGGCCCGCAGACCCTCGCGGGCTCGCGGTGTTACGACCGGCTCTGGGACGGGATAGGACACTTGCATCCCCCGGTACGACTCTCTCCTGAATTCATACGGCTTAATTTTTGCTTTGGCCTGGAGACAGAAAAGAAAACCCACTAATGTAATCATAGGTCCTAAAGCGATGGCTAAATTGTTTGAGGGCTGAAAAATACAATAGGGCCTACGACTAATGAAACAGTAGGTTATATGCGACTGAGGGTGCGGGGCAGCAATTTACCTCATAAACCCCGAAATACACTTTAGAATAAAAAGACGACCATCTTAGCATCAACAAACTAGAAAATGTTTATAACGATAGGAGTTCATAATTTTGGTTAGCGCTTTCACGGTTAGAGGTTAAACGGCAGTAGGCCTAGGTGAAATAAGGCAACAAGAGAAAGTGTTCGGGAACGAGATCGCTTCGCAAATCCTTCTTCAGGTAAAACGTTTTACGGCAACGAATAAAAAGCTAAATATGATCGTGATCAAATACGCCTAGTAGGCTTATTTCGGTTCAAGGATCACCACCTCGGCAGGCACGGGAGTCCCACAACCTACGGAACGTCACCGGCAATCAACGGACAGTTAATTAACATTAACATCAGAGCTGTCAAACGCAGGCTAATAGGGCGTCACGAACGTCCACTCACCTTCAATAAAAAAGTCTCCGGCTTTGGGCCTCTCTTTTTTGGCCCAAAGAGTTCCCTTTCCCGTTCCCTGATGAATAGAGGACATGTCAGTAATAAAACCCTGTTCGTCATTAAAACGGACCCCCACCCCCCTGCGCCCGAGAGGCCTACTAGTCGTAGTCTGACGCTGTCAAAGCCCTCACCTCTCCTCGAAGGCTGCGAAGAGGCGCGCGTCCAGGATGTTTTCCTCGGGCTCCCAGGTGCTGTACCTGTTCGGACCAACGACCACGCGTGCGTCACAATCCCACATGTGCACTCCGACAGAGAACGTGCTGAGCTCACGATGACACAGACGTGGTTGCCAACGCCACAATTATTATGCCACCACGTAACGGCCGCGGACGTGTGCGTCTGTGTGTGTGTGTGTGGGTGGGTGTGTATGTGTGTAAACTTAGCCATGATTGCTATTGCTAGTGTGGTTTTGATAGAGGCTCTAAAACGGGCTAAAACAGCTAGCATCCACACCATCCCACGGCTCCGCGCACAGAACAACACACGTGTGTGAACAATAGCGATAGTTAAAAAACACACAGCGGAGCAACTACGCATTTAAAAATAATAATAATAATAATAACGAGCTATACAGTCTTTTGAGACGCTGCAGTTGTTGGATCGACCAGGCAGCAGCGCTGTCTGTAGCCTGTACTCACTTTTGAGACCAACCCTTCCATTTCACCAGATATTCCCAGCGACCCTGCGAAATGATCAGCGGTCTGGTTATTCAAATGCACACACGCGATACACTGACATTGCTGCTGCACAAACAACTGCTTGCGCAACGACGAGGAAATAACAAAAAAAAAGCCCGTGTGGAGACGAAGTGCATGCAGGCTGAATAGCGTTCCTTACCCGTCTGATCCGCCGTTTCATGATGGACTCGGCCGCGAACACGCTCTCGCCAACGGCGGACAGCTCCATTTGTTTTAAACCGCGTGAACCCTTGTTTATTTTTTTCCCCAGCTATATCCCCCCCTCCTCTCTCTTGCTCTGGTGTCCTCTCTTCGATGTTTAATTCCGCACATCCCATAATACGCAATCTGTGTGAGACGTCATCACGTCTTTTTCTGTTGCCAGGCACCGCAGTCAGTAGGAGCGAGTCTGGTGTGTGTGTGTGTGAGTACATTGGCTCAGCTGTTGCTACGTGCTATGAAGTCGCTGCGCTGGGGGGAGGAGCCCGTTTGGGCTCTGGCGCGTGTACAGGAATGTCTCTGGCAGAGAGGAATAATACCCTTAAAGTGCAGACCCCTCTAAATCACACAGTGGTAAACCTCGCATTAGAAAAAAAAAACGTCGCCAATACAAAGGTGGTTGCCTGCGTTTTATTAAAAGTAAGCGTGGTCTGAATTTGACGATTAAAATATGGTTGGCCCCATTGGGTATTTATGGAGGTGAGTAATAAGTTACTGGCAACAAAATAGTTTTGCCTAATGACTTAAAATGACGCGGTGGATGTGCCTGGCTGTTCGTAAAAGCTTTTTTTTTTTTTACCTAAGCAATATGGCATCGGCACACGAACATGCGCCACAATATTTCAGTTGTTATAGGCTATAGAAAGACTGGAAAGTGTCATTCTAAATATGCCCATATCTCAAGGAGTCTGGCTGAACGTTTCAATTACTAGTAGGCTAAGCATAGTCGGGTGGCCTACACCAACATTTTATACATCTACTCTGTTCTATGGAAAGAAATAAAAAGCCTTAGGCCTACCAAGAGTTAGAAATATTGACAAAGTCCATAATTTCAAGTGAAACCTAAAATAGGCCCAAACAGCGTGTTGTGTCAAAGGTCTGTCCTTCATGTTAACCCATCAACAACTGTATTCATGTAGGCCTATAAGGCATTGACATAGATTTTGTGAAAGCCGAGGACGACGCGTTGATCGGAGTTATCTGAATAGTTAACCAAGGTTTGTTAGTTTTACTCGAAATGGATGGTCTGTTGATCCTGCCTCACACTGCCCCCTTTGAAGATGCAAGTTCCCCTTCAAAGACCTGCCCAATCTTGTTATTTAAATTGTAAATATTTGTGTTTCAACGTCTGAACTTATGGATGAACGTATTTCTTTTGAATTCTTTCTCGATTCTTATTTTCCCCGATTCTGAAAATAGCAATTTCGCCATTAGCCTATATTAGGCTAATTAACAGACAAGTCATTTATTTTTTATAATTGTAATATTTTTTATAATAATTAAAATATATATTATTAGTAGCCTAGTAGAAGTAGTAGTATGATAGTATTGTTATTATTATTATTATTATTATTATTATTATTATTATTATTATTATTATTATTATTATTATTATTATATACATTTTTTATGACTCGTTTGAATGTATTGAGAACAACCACAGAAAATGTGGTTCTGTCAGAATCTTTTTTTGATGTTTACTAGTGTTGTTTTTGACGATTTATTATTATTGTTGTTGTTATTATTATGATTAGAACTATTATTATTATATTTGTATATTATTTATTTTTATTATTATTGTTGTTTTTATCATTAGAATTATTAGTATCATCAATAGTAATAGTAGTAGTAGGCCTAGTAGTAGTAGCCTAATAGTAGAAACAATAGAAATAGATGTTGTAGTCTTTTTTAGTTTTGCCTATAATTAAGAAGTATGTTGTTGCTTATCGCTATGCTGTATCATCGCATCATCGTCTTAAGACATAGGCCACATTGTTCCGCTGATCGCCTAATTATTAAACTAACGTTGTGATTACGTTGATAGTTGGTAGTTTACGCCCTAAATGGGTTTTCTATAGGCTAAAATAGATTAAATTAAAAAAACAATAAATATAATGAGTCATAGCCTATAGATAATATGCCTGATTATAATATTATTCTTAAAACAATTATTGTTCATATTAATAATAGTTCATTAATAATAACAATATTCTTTTTTTAAGTTTATTTGAACAATTATTATCAACATCATCATCATCGTAAATTGTCTTAATTGCAGTTCTTCATGCAAAATAGCCTACTCGGAAATACATATTTCAGGTTTGTTTTAGTTCAGGTTTGGATATTGATATGCGCAAGCCTAAATTGATGTGTAGGCCTAATTTTATCTCCATAGCTACAATTTAGTAAAATTACCTAGGAGAATATGCCTACGTGCGAATGGAAATGAATTGCTCTATTTGGAAACTCCAACGCAAGGAGCAACGCTTCATATCTGCTAATGTCTTAAATTAATTGAGAGTTCAACAGACAATTATATACCACAATATTGTCTGGCATTCTTTGGCCATAGAGCGAAACGTCTAATAATGCACGCATAGCCCACACCAGTAGACAACAGCGGGCGTGCCACGAACAAAAGATGCGTTGTGGTTGCAGCCGAAATATCAACCTCCATTTTGATACAGTCAGAGCTCGACATCGACATTTCATGTCGGCGCTGCCGGCGGTAAACGCGTTGAGGTAAAACATCCAGCTCGGTCACATGCGTGATCCTACACGGGATACCGCGCGGCTCTCATTCGCCTGGAGTCGCATATCGGCAATAAAAATGAGGTTTATAAGCCCCGAGAGCAGCGTCGCAATGGCGCCAGGCAGGGCGAGAGCTTCTCTGTTATTGGCTCGCGTGTCTCTGGGCAACTGCAGGCAGCTCGGCGCGCTCTCACACATTTCAGTCGGTTCTCAGAACCCCAAAGGAGACCCGCAGCTCGTCAACTTCAATGATCGCGGACGACAACACGTGCACGTCGACGACCCCCTTACCCATTCTACTATTCGCCCGGCGGCGGCCGGTGTTGTTCAGTTCAACACAAAAACACGCTGTTCCCCTTTAGGCATTGAAATTCTATTAAAATGTGTATTTTTATCTGGACGTAAAATGACGATCCAGCTCAATAGTTTTGATTGTTTAAAAACGTATAGGCCTACTTGTGCGGTTTAATCGTTGTCACATTGATTCAGTAGGCCTAGCATCAACCAAATTGCATTTCATTATATAAATTAGCCGTTTGGTTCGAAAGAATATTTCTTGGTTAAAGGTCAGACATATGTCAGTGTAGGCCTACGTGTCCGATTTACTTTATTTCGGCAATTTTCCTCCATAAGCGCATTTGTGAATGTGACGGTCTGCAGACCCCTATTCTAATATGGACATGATTAAGCTGTGCGGGCTGCGTATGAAACTGCAATCTATACTGCCTATAGCCTACTCCTCTTCTGTGAAACAAAAATGGGAACTATTTTTGTTCATATTTGGCTATTTATAGGTCTATTACGTTTTTAGCAATCGTTTTTAGCAAATGTAATTCAAGTTCCCTGACGGGGACACTAAAGGATTGAAAACGGTGTTCTGTTTTATCCTATCCTTTTCGGTTCTATTCTATTTTACTCGATTATGCTCTATATTCTATTATTTTTTAATATGTTGGGCCTGTCTATTTAATATAGTTTTAAACATATCCAAGGAATGTAATTGACTCAATTGGCTTATCATTTCCCTTTTTATTTTAAATCATAGCTTTGGTGTAACGAAAAGCAGGCCTGGAGATTAGTTGCCCAATATAGATACACTGTCTATTTAGTGTCTATTTAAAGTCTTAAGTGTGATAAACTGCGCTTAGGCCTATTGGCTAAACGTCGTGCCTTACTCGTCTATTTTTAGGCCTATCGTTATTAACGTTTGGGTGTTGTTGTTTTTTTTTACTTTTAGCACAACATGTGCCTCAGTTGGGGGTTTTGGGTCTTCGACAGATGTGTTGAGATTATTTCAGGGTAGTTTGCAACTCTATATGTATGTTTGGGTGTTTGCGGCGTGCGTGTGTACGCATTCCACTCTAGCGCGTTATGTTCTGCGCCCATTTCCTCAAGACCCTCTCACTGTCGGTGATGAAGCGGGGGAGAAAATGGCTGTCTCATTCGCCGCTATACTTTCACTATACACAGAGGCGGGACCGACGATGACAAGGCTTATAGCCATACGTGTTTATTGTCGGTGGAATTTGCCAACAAAAAACAAAATGCTAATCCGAATGTAAGCGATCAAATCACCAACTTTAATATGGAGCTGTTGGATACCGAAACGGAGAGCGTATCTTCCCGGTAGTTGGCGCCTGTTAGTTCCGATCATATGCCCTGTCAACTTATTCGAGTTGCCTGATAGTGTGTATGTGAGTTGCGTATTTGTATGTGGCCCATAGACCTCACTTCTAAACATAGCCATAATGATTAGAAAACGTTAAACTGCGAAGAGCAACGTGAGTCCGGCGATCTGATCCTCGAGGCGAGGCTGCGAGGGAGACCATAAATCGACCACCCCAGATCAACAAGTAGACTATAAAAAGTTATTGCCACCATACATAATCTCTTAAATCGGTAGAAAACACGAGGTATCTTAACAGGCCTCTCCTGCACATTATGGGACAACTATAGCCTAACAATCTATCAACATAAATAGTATGCTTCATTAGGAGACCAGTCGAGAAAAGTGAACTATCCAGTAATTTGTTCCACAATAACAGCTATTCAGAAACCTTATGAGCATTTTTTGGAAATGTATGTTTCTTTCTTTCTTTCTTTCTTTCTTTCTTTCTTTCTTTCTTTCTTTCCTTCTTTCTTTCTTTCTTTCTTTCTTTCTTTCTTTCTTTCTTTCTTTCTTTCTTTCTTTCTTTCTTTCTTTCTTTCTTTCTTTCTTTCTTTCTTTCTTTCTTTCTTTCTTTCTTTCTCGTCTCCCGCCTATATGTAGGCCTACATTCTATAACTTACAGTATATTTGAACATTCATTAACTTTATTTTCAAGGTTAGGTTGGCAAAATTCGTTGATAAGCAGCTCCCCTGGAAAAAGCAGCCCACACATCCTCACACGCGCGCAGACGCGTACACACACACACACACACACACACACACACACACACACACACACACACACACACACACACACACACACACAACACACGCACGCGCACGCACTTGTATATGATCAAAATTAAACATTCACGGATCCTACCTATCGGTTAAACTGTGAATCACCACTTCTGAAAACCATTTGACATTGTCACGCGGGGCCTCGTTTGATCAATTAGCGGCTGAAAGGACTCCGGTGGACTTTTATCTCTCCGTCAATAGAGCGCCGTCCCCATAACTTGGCGAGGGGGTGAGTTGGGCTGTGTCAAATAACTGTGTAATGCCATTAGGCGCAAGAATTCTCACTAAACGCAGCGGGAGGAGAACGACGAGCCTGATCGGAGTCATTTTTTATGCGGTGGACTTGGACTAATGCGTCAGGCCGGTACAACTGCCTTGCGTTTAAGCGTACACCGCCCCCCCCCCCCCTAAATGGCCAAACCCCGTTCGAAAACAGTGTCTTCCTGGTCATCGAGTGGCCGGTGCAGTGAAGACCCCTGTACCCTACACGGAGGCCCCTTTTTTGGTGGTCGGGTTGTTGCGTGTGCAACCCAATCTTGTTGGTTTTATGTTCAGATTGGAGCGGTTCCGTCCTCTCCTCGGACACCATACTTTACGAGCGAGGCTGCAGGCCTATGTTTTGTACAAATTGTGCCAGACCACAAGTGCGAAAACACACAGTTACACGCATAACTTTATGAGGAAATGTAACCGAATCGAGTCATTGGCTATGCGGAACACAAAGCAAAACATTCCTCGCGTGCCCGTTCTGCATGTCAAGAGTCACATAAGGGCGAAAGAGGGTTATTTATCTTGCTTTATTGTTATACATATTATCCAGTAAACTGTGTCAACAGCATTATATCCATCTATCCCCTACGGAACATACTTTGTGACAATCATTTTGGACTTTGAACCAAGTGCAAGAAAGAATAAAAACGAGGCAGGAAACAGGACAATCAGCTTGTTAGAATCAGATGCGAGATCTGACGTGGAGAACTACTGCAAAAGTTTTAGCCAACAAATGAAATGTCAATAAATATAAGCATTCCTTCTTCATAGTATTTATTTTAGTATGCTTAAAAGCTTTGCATTAAATGTGCATGGAAGGCAATTTAGTCTCAAACAAGTTTTCTAAGACAAAAGTATGATGTAATTCTCAGCAGCATAATCAAAATGGCCTGCACTTATTAGATTCAACAGGAACTCAAAACCAGTCTCATATTTTACATTTTACCTGTACAAAATACTACTTGATGACTAATAACCCTGGTAGCTTGATGCAAAACGCACAGAAGATGAGATGAATATCTTTGAATATCTATTTAAGTTAAATCGCCTGCAGCCTAGAATGACCATATATTTTGGGGTCCACAGTATGCTTGTACAGAAAAAACAAACAAACATTAGAAGGATATGGTTGGTACATGGAGCTTGAATTCAATAGTACTCTTTATAGTCTTCTGTTTCCAATTGATCACTGGCCTTTCAAGGTGTATATTTAACTTATTGAATGTCACAACAGATAAAAAGTGCAATAGCAATAGAGAGCCACACATTAGCATTTTGGACAAAGGCCCAATCACGGGGCACTCCAATGTCAAACAATTTGAGGGAAATCCACTTAGTTTTTTACTCCGTGTCTGTCCATGCAAACTCCTTGACGCGACGTCCCGAAGGCGCTGGTTACATCTGACGCAGAGGCGGGACACAAATGCAACGCAAAAAAGACACAAGCCTGTTTGCATGTCGTCGTGTCCCGGCCGGGCGCCACACACACACACACACGCACGCACGCACGCACGCACGCACTCACACACCTTCCAACACCATGTTGGGCTCCCAGGGATTCTAACCAACGCGCCTGAAAGCGTGACATAAGCTAAAGGAGCCAAAGCGACAGAAGGAAACGCAGAGCGGGTCTGGGTCTGTACCCAGAGCAGATTGTAAAGCAACAACAACAACGTCGACAACAACGACAGAACATAAACAATACTTTTGAAGGGATGGAGGTGATGTCTTTCCCCACAACAACAAGGGAACGCGCTGGGAAGTGAACGTCAGCACAAGTGAATGCGTTTTAAGTGCTCTCTTTCAGGTGATCTTCGATCGGCTCTGTACACACAAACAAGTCACTCCCTTGTTTGTTTTGTCTTGGACCAAAATATCTCATATTATTAAGATACAAAATATTCAATAAACCTTCATAAATCTCAGGTTGTTTGTTTTGGTACCGGTATGAAACGAGTATACAAAGTATTACAAAGGTACTTTCGCATTTCAGATATACGGATATTTCGTGTGGAGAGATAAAAAAAATCCACCTCAACGCAGTCGCTCAAAACCTCGAGGGCACTTTCTTCACCACAGAGAGGAGTTTAAGTATAAAATAGTATAAGAAACATATTCAATTTGAATGATAAATAATAAATTCCCTTATTTACAAAATTTCATTTTTTTTGTTTTTACATATGCACATATTGACAGGGCCTCAACATTTTACAATTTCTTCCATGTGGGGGGTGTAGCACCGATCAGAAAGAAACGTATTCCTTAAATGTGACCGTGAGACTGTTTGTCGTAATGTCAGTGATGACGATATTTCCCATGAAAGGCGATATTTTGGTAACAGTCTCTTCCTCGGGCAGCTCCGCGGAACTCTCCTTCTGGTCGGGGGGCACCACCGGCGCCAAACTCTCCCCGACGGGCTCGGGAGCGGGTTCCGGCTCGGGTTCCGGTTCCAGCTCCTGCTCCGGTTCCGGTTCCGGCTGGGGCTGGGGTTGGACTTCCTCGGGCTTAGGCAACTGCTGCACCTTGGCCTTTGGGCAGCTTAGATCCATCGGCTGCTCCTGGCCGTCCGAGTCGCCGCCGTCCCCCGTGCAGGCGCCGTCGCGCCGCAACCCGCTGCAGTGCAGGTCCATGGGTTTGTCTTGAGGGGGGGGTGGCGTCTGCCGGCCCCGCGGCGGCGGCGGCGGCGGCGGCGGCGAAGCCCCGCGGGCCCTGGAACGCCTTGGAGACGCCCCGGTCCTCCGCGGGCTCCGAGTGTTTCCGTTTGCGGTCGGCCGGGAACGTGGGGATCCTGATGTGATCGATGTCCGTGCGGCTCAGGATGCTGGCGTCCATAGTCCAGGAGGTGGGCGGCGAGCTGGCCGTCAGCTGCAGGGGCAGGTCGTCGGGCAGGTCGGCCTGGCCGCGCGCCACCTCCGTGTTGTACTCCTCGGCCGTGCTGGGCGACGGCTTGGAGAAGTGCCTCTCCTTGGGGCAACACTTCTTGGGGTGGTCGGCGGCGGGGGGCGAGCGCCCGTCGCAGATCTCTTTGGGCACCCCGTTCTCCGGGTGCAGGGGCTGCTCCCCCGTTTTGGTCACGTGCGACGGATTGCCCGGTGACGGTGACTGTGATGGTGACGATGACGACGGCGGCGGTGGCGGCTTGGCGTGCGGGGGGCTCTCCTCGCCCGGCGGCGCCCCCTGTTTGCCCTTGGAGCCGTGGGCCTTGTGGCCGTCCATGTACTTGCTCATCACGATGACGATGCGGCCGTTCTTGTTTTTGTTCTTGATTATCTTCATCTTGCCGCCGCCGCCGCCGCCGCCGCTCGGGGCGGCGGCGGCGTCTTTGGACGGGGGCTTGAGGGGACACCCGTCCTCCTCCTTGCCCTCCGCCGCCTTGGCGCTCGCCGCCGGCTTCCGTACGTCCATGGCCAGCTCCTTGACCTTGCTCAGGCACCCCGTGTCCTTGTCCCGGACCCACTTCTGCTGCAGCGCCAGCGGCAGGTTCCAGCCGGGGTTGGCCGGCTTGCTGGCGGGCTCCTGCACCTTCACCACCTCCTTGAGGCGGGAGGCGGGCGCGTCGTACATGGTGGGGTCGGGCTCGTAGTGGTGGTGCTTCTTGCTGTTCAGCTGGTAGATGAGCTTCTTCTTGCCGTTGGGCAGCTGGTCGGGGGGGGCCTCCAGGCTGTTGGGCTGGTACTGATGGTGCTTCTTGCTGTTCAGCTGGTACTGCTGGGGCTGGGCGCGCGGCGTCTGCAGGGCGTCGGGCGCCCGGCAGCCCTCGCCGTCCGGGGACGAGTCCTCGAACCCTGTGGGAACGTTGGACCGCCGGGCAAAGGAAGGGACCTGGAGAGAGAGAGAGCGAGAGAGCGAGAGGTTAAACTGCTGCCCAAGCTATCTCACCCGGTAAAGATATACACAGATATACATATATAGATAGCATGTCTATATATATATTTTTGAGATCTACTTCTACCAAATAAACCTTAGTTGTGCTTTGTCGAAATGGTTTGGTCCGGCAAGCCAACAAAGCCACTTCTGTATAAACACTGTGTACACAATTATAGGGCAACCGAAGACATAACAGAAGTTGCATGACAGTGGTATTGGACCAAGGCAGGACTGGAATACAGGGCTTCATGTCAGTTCTACCTCAACCCTCAACCCTCCCCCCCCCCCACCACCACCACCACCACCACCACCACCACCACCACCCGCTGACCCCTTGAGCCATCAGAGGGGCACTGTGGTGGAACACTAAAGCTGCTCAGGCTACGACCCAGGGTCACTGAAGTGCCACTAGACATGTCACGCTCTGGCCCTGATGCCTGGCAACGCGTGGGGCCGGGGGGGGGGGGGGGGGGGGGGGGGGGGGTGGGGAGAGTCTTGTTAACGTGGCAACGCTGCGTACGTCTCTCTCCAAATATACATAACCACCACGTCAGGCTTAGGACGCATTCTTGTCAAGGCCTGTCCTAAGGTAGTCCAAGAGGAGGACTATAGTAAATGTGCTTTGGATTACCACTAAAGCCAAGTATTTTGGGATGGGGGACGGGGGGGGGGGCTGTTTTTTGTCATTGCAAAAATAATAAAAAGATATGAGACAACTGAACACAGTCCACTCTTTGAAGGGTTTAATGTGGGACAAAGGGAACAGTCTAGACCACGAGGATATCAAATTAAAAAAAGAGGAAGCAGTCACCCCCCCCCCCACACGCACGCACGCACGCACGCACGCACGCACGCACGCACGCACGCACGCACGCACGCACGCACGCACACACACACACACACACACACACACACACACACACACACACACACACACACACACACACACACACACACACACACACACACACACACACACACACACACACACACACACACACACACACACACACACACACACACACACACACACACACACACACACATTTAGCATTTCCCATAATGAACACATTGCAATAAAATGTGTGCAGCCAACCAACACTTCCATAACCTTGGGCAACAAAAACTCAGCTTTATGGAGGGTACGAGGGTGCAATCAAGCCTGAACTGAAGCCCGTCTGTCTATATTTTTAAATTTTTTTGTCCTTCATGTCTTATTCATGCAAATCCATACGAAACAGAAGCAGAACTACAGTGTATCAAAAATCACATGAGACGGCCATTTCTGACTCTCACAAAAAAAACCCTCATGCCTTGACTCAACGTGTTGGGGGAGATCAGGGGCACACGGTGTGTGTGTGTGTGTGTGTGAGAACATTTTGGCACGCGCTCGGTATGCATTACCTGGAGTAAGAGGTGCTTTGGTTTAGGTCCTCGTTTGCGATATCCCATCAGTTGGTCTTGCCTCTCTCTGTTGGGAAAGAAGCAGGTCTGTTTTTATACAACGCTAAACATGGTCCCATTTAGAAGCATTTAAACATCATGGAGGCAGTCCTGTAGCACTAACGCACACACCATACATCTCATGCATACCATATTACTGTATATCACTAACAGAATACACCAGCCTTGGAAATGAAAAGATTATTTGACCCTGATGCATGTTTTCATTCCCATTCAAGGTCGAAAAAGGAATTTTGATTCGAAGGACTAATGAAGGCCCACATGTGACCTGATGCAAGGCATTGTGGGACTTATTTGCATAGCTCTCTCGCCATGGTAATTGGCCCATTCCAAACCGTCATTATGGGGGAGAAATTCAATTAGTGGTAGGACAGGGAGAATCTGTACTTTGCCTTTCAGACAGCCCCTCTTCTGTGCTCAACCTTTCATATCCCGTTCCTACTTCCAGTCACATTCAAATCCCAATTAAAGGTAGCCGTGAAACGGGACAAAAGGGCCAGCCCCACACACACACACACACACACACACACACACACACACACACACGCGCACACGCACACGCACACACGCTTTTGTAACAGAACAAATACCAATGCACTCAAAGATAAGATGATAAACATCACACTAAACTGCCTCAGACCCCCCTCATCGAGTCCTTCCTTATTGACACCAAGGCCAACGCCAGGGAAAGGGGAGGGGCGGTGGCGGGCACGCGGTGGCGGTGGTGGTTGTTATTCTGGCCTTGGTGACCACCACCGGGCCCATGCATCAACCTGTCTATGGGTGAAGTGCGGCGCAGCTGATAATAACCCTCCCGGCTCATCAATGGCTCGTAAATAACCGATAGTGGCCGGTGTCTGCCGGGGCCGAGGCGTGAAGAGCGGCGCGGACGCGGAGAATCGCCACATCAGATCTCACACAAAAGTGAACACAAACAAGCGCGCCGCCTCACAATGGGCAAAACATGCGCGATTTCACAGGAGGGAACAGCCAATGGGGCGACCCCCTATTTACAGAAGATTTGGCAATTACTGCCTCCCCCCCTCCCCTCCCTCCCGCTCTCTCTCCCCGTCCACTCCCCTCCCCCATGCCTTTGGGGAGCTGAGCAAAGTCCACACACACACACACACACAAACACACGGAGCAGAGGCACTCCTCCATGACCATCAATGCTACCCCCCCCCCCCCCCCCCCCATAACGCACGTGCAGGCAGTCTGCTGTGGGAATAGGGAATACGGGGGCAGTGCACTGGAAATGTTAGCGAACACTGGATGTCAATGAGATTTTTTTTTTTCCTCTCTGCTCCCCAACCCTGATGTCTGTTGGGAGGGTGGTCTCCTGGGCCTCCTATAGACTGAAGCCATGTAGTCCACCACCGCAGGGGTAATGTAATGGGCTTATTCAGCACATCCATTAAAACAGCAATACATACATACATACATATAGTGTTGTGACTCGGCAGTGTTAGGGACACAGGCACAAATTTGACCGTTTCCAAGGTTTTGGATTGATAATAAGTCTTTTTGTTTTGAATGTGGAATTTAGATGGTGTTTGTCCATACGTGGCGACATTGGGATATAGTAGACTGCAAAACCAAAAATGTAGGATTCCAGTAGCGCACTAATCGAAAGCATCGTTCCATCATTGTATCTTGAACATTCGCACAACCAGCTTTGCAACCATTGTCGAGGGAAGCTCCGTGGCGTTGATGGATCTCAACAACAGCGTTAGTACGTGGCTCCGCCCCCCATGCCCATATAAGGCCATGGCTGAACTCTACGCTCAGCGGCCATGTCCAAAGTCTCACCTGCTTTGGAACGCAACGAGTAGGCGCGGGTCAAGGATGTTTTCTTCGGGTTCCCACGTGTTGTATCTGTCAAAAAAAGGGGAAGCTACGTTGAGAAGTGCAACAATATGAATACACGTGTTTAACAACGCTAATTCGGGGCCAATACTTGGCGCTTGTCTGTTCTAGATGGGCTGTCGAGCAGGCCCACGAAATGACGCCACTATAGCTACTTTTGACCATTAGTGCGGGAGGTGGAATGGTCAGGTGCGCATACGTCTCCGTATTTATTTAGTATATGCAATGAGATGCCTCCTCAAAAATATTGCATGTCGGACGCAAACCAAAATGAGCATCTAATGGCTGCTACAGCCTCGCTCTGCACTCGCGATGGGCACGTCCCGAGTAGGCTGCACTGCACGGGCGAACGTAAGAAAATGTCAAATTGAGTCTGCTGCGCTCCAAAACGGCATAGAAACAAGTGTCTTGGTAGCATCGAGTTCTACAGTCGGCCATTTTAGCACTACTGTCTCGCAAATTCGCTGGCAGAGCAGAAATAATTAAAACAGGATTACATGGCTGTGTCTACTACCCCCTTCCCTCGCATAAATTAGTGAAGGCATCCGTGGATACACTGAAACGCATACCAACCGCTCTTTCCAGCCAAAACACCAGTGCGCGCACAACCTCCATGATAGGCGACAAGACCAGTGTAACTGCTGCAAAAATATAAGCAGTATTCCCCCCTAAAACAACTCGTTACGAACATAGGCATATCATATATTTAGACTTACTTGGGAGACCAACCTCGCCACTTGACCAGGTACTCTATTTTGCCCTATGGGGGGGGGAGGGCGAGAAAAATTAGTAAGGCTTATTCAAAGCAACAAAAAAAAAAAAATCCAAACCGAATCGCGCTACAATGTTTCGCCTCGTCAACATACCTTGCGTATGCGCTTCTTTTCGATCCCCTCCACCGCAAAGACATGCTCTCCGGCCGCAGGTAGCTCCATTCTCGTTTTGAATCCTGGCTGCAGCGAACGGAGAGGGAAATGTGGGCTACGATCGGGTCGATGCCTCCGCTCGATGCGTCCACAGGCTTGGTAGTTTTCCAGTTACTATAAGACCCCGCTGTATTCCCTCCTCCTCCTCCTCTCCTCTTCTCTCTGCCTCGCTTTTCGCCCGCTCTTTCTGTCTCTCGCTCTCCGTGTCACACACACACACACACATACACATACAGACCGAAGCCTCACTCTTTCGCACACTCCCGGGTGCTCCTTTGGCTGCAAGCAGAAAGACACTCACTGTAGCTGCTGCACGGAGCCGCTCAGCGCAATTTGCTTCAGTGGGGCGTGTGACGTCAGCACGAGGGGGGAGGTGAAAGCGTTGCACACAGAGGTTTATCCTTGCTGGTCAGTCGTCACGGTTTTGGACAGCGGGGTTGGACTGGACTGAGTAACCGCTGGAAATGTTCAATCCATTTGTAGACTAATTATAACGACAGTGTTGCGTTGCAACACTCGTCCGATCAACATAGACACCGCTATGATAAACCCCCCTGACGTTGCCAATGTAGCCTACATTATAATTCTCAAGTTTCAAACCACATTGTAGAAAGTATTTTTTTTTTAAATGTAGGTTATCGTTAGGGGGGCGAATGCAAACATGTTCGGGGGGTAACGTCATATGGTGATCTGGTATTTGCTTGGCAATGGACATTAATTCGACCGCCGCCTCATAGCAATTTATACTATAGGCCTACGTTTAGAATTATACATATGAAGTAGGCATTTAAGCTATCATACATAGCTCTTAGAATTTAACAGATGATTGTACTAATATGTTGGCTTCGAGCAGAAGCACATTTGTGGGAACTACTTCGGCTTTTTAATTTGGATGTTTTCTAGCAGACCGGTTGAGATGTGACACCCAGTTCCAAAGCCAGCGGACCA
Source organism: Urophycis tenuis (assembly GCA_036785325.1). NCBI lineage: Eukaryota > Metazoa > Chordata > Actinopteri > Gadiformes > Phycidae > Urophycis > Urophycis tenuis. Next base: position 1,579,540 of record JAXIVH010000032.1, read on the forward strand.
GAACGTAATTGACACCATCATCTCTGGACACTTCATGCTGGAAAATACATACAATGTCTGCGTTACACCCATTTGCCAGAAGCATAATTTTCTCAGCTATGTAACCACCTTAAGCACCCCCCAGCTCAAAATGTGTTATAGCGGGAAGCTTATGTGGGCCTGGTAGCCTTACCTCAATGCAATGCAAATATAGGTCACACTCATATCCTGAAACAAGTGCCAATGTTCTCCCCCTCGAATGAATTCATTGTGTTTCGCAGCAGCCATAGGCTACACACCTGAGGGTAACGTTTAATGGGAATGTAGGTTAACTACCGGAGTGTATATAGCCTACTGTTCAGGGTGAGATTCAAATAATGTAGGCTGTTAAACCAATATATTGACCGAGTTTGGCCGCACAGGTGCTCTGCTCTGCTGTCGTCACAATGACATGCCTGTCAAAATGTGAACCAAAGAGCTGACGCGCGTGCTGTAGCCTAATAACGACCATCAATGTTTAATCCGCAGGGCCCTACTTTCAAACCGCCACGCACACCACAACCCTTCGCGTCCACACCAATTGTGTGCGTGTGTGTGTGTGTGTGTGTGTGTGTGTGTGTGTGTGTGTGTGTGTGTGTGTGTGTGTGTGTGTGTGTGTGTGTGTGTGTGTGTGTTGCGTTCACATCCTCATTTCCCCTTTAAAATGCCCTTCGAACCGCAGCCGTTTGAAATTGTTTGCGTGTGTCGTCAATCCCCAATGTTAGGCTACCAAAAAAAAAAACCCGACAATGAAATAATTAAAAGAAATACAGCAGCAGAAGGGTTAAAAAGAGAAGCCTTTCGCAGCGCGGCAGGCGCCAGCCTATCGCGCGCAGGCACGATCTATCGCTGCCACTCCATATATGGTAATAACCATAAACTAGGTATGTTTCGCACCAATACTGCCAATTTCCTTACTTTGGCTCTTAAAATCGCCACGGGGCGCAAGGAGTGCTTCGTCCGCGGCGACCGCGGTCGACGAATCGCCGTATTTCGGCTTTATTCACGCTTTTCCTTTTTCCCTTCAACCGCGGTCACGCAGCGCATACGCCATGCCTCCCTAGCAACAGCATGAAGAGACCAGAGATATAATTTAGCTCCAAAATCAAGCCCGTCATTAAATGCACAAGATAGTGGGCTCCCCGAGGCTCCCCGCCTCTCCATTTACGTCCGCGATAGATTATTTAGAAATGATAACCACACGTTTTAGAACGGCTGTTTAAAAAGCCCAAACGTGTATCATTTATGTGAGCAGCTTATATTCTCCGTCGGTGTTGCGAAGACACACAGCCAGGGTGAAAATAATTGTTTGAATGTTCAGAAAGAAATTCTGAAAACGCGCGTCGCCATGTCTTCGACACCACCTATTTGTGTAATTGTGATGTGTAGGCTGTCACGCGCCGTGTCTACTCTACTGTATGTGCTCCACATTTGCAACTTATGATTGAAATACAGAAATAAAGAGCTGAGACGACATTGAGTCACACAACCAATATTCTGTGCAGAAGCACACACCACTGCCGACCCTATACAGGATATACATAAATATATATGAGCGTTGTGAGCATTTGCAGAGGTGTTATGGTGTCATCTTCCAGTTTCAAGTTTTTTTTTAATCGACATGCATTGTTTCACACGGAGTTATTAATCATAACGAAACAGCGGCACGTCACAAAACCAAATCCGCCGAACCCGTATGACCTCTCGTCTCGCGTATTGCCAAACACCATTTATGCGTTTCAAGTTTTTTTGCCGACTCATTTATGTCAGTTAAAGAGGGACGTTTCCGGTTCATTGAACCTTCGGAGGCGCGCCAAGAAGCGCGAGCACAGGTGCGCCTAATTCCCTCAGACCCGCGGCTGCGGCTGGTTGTTGTTTATTTTAAAAGGCGCAGCGAGAAGCTTACGGAGACCCAACTCTTTGGGCTGGACGGAACATCGCTGCGTTTAAACGAAAGACACGACGTGAAACGTTGCAAACAAAGTACAGGTCGTGTTAAGCACAAACCCAAGCGCAAGGCACCGTCGGGTATAGAATATCAAGTGTTTTTTTTTGTTTTTGTTTTAAATGGTTCTATTTTGACGCATCGATTGGATTTTGCTTTGCAATAATTCATCTGTAACAGTAGCCCAGATAACTTAATCCATCAAAAGTAGCCTCCAGAATGTACGTAATGTGGCTGCATCCATCTCCCCTTGAGAAATAAAGAGAGCCCTAATTTTTAACTGTCACTTGTCTATCTCGATATATCCTTTGGGGCCTCTGGGCATTTATGGGCTTTTTTTTACGGAAAGAAACGGTTGTCTCGCAGTGGTCACAGTCAAGGTCAAGCAGTTCAGTTCAATCTAAATGATAAAAGGAGAAACACACGTCGCGCCACACGGACGCGTTTGAAGCAATTCCTTTACCGAAACGACAATAGGCCTACTGTGCGCGAGTTTCTATCGCCTATATTCA
>JAXIVH010000032.1:1582214-1597214 GCA_036785325.1 Urophycis tenuis
CACGCCCGCGTTGAGTAACAGGCGCGCACACACGCGTGCACACGCACTGTAATTGCTTACAATGATTCAGGTCCCCGGGTGATCTTATGGTTTCGGTTTAGGATCATTTCCAACTCATTTTCCCCCCTGGAAATCCATTAAGCACTTCCATCGATGATGATGACTTGCATTCGTCAATCCAGTGAAGAGAACGAGGAACTGACTGAAACCCAAGAGGAACGAGCAAACGGGGGGGGGGGGGGGGGGAAGACAACACGAGGAGTAAAAACCCGCCCGACAGAGAGAGAGAGAGGTTTGGTTCACTCCGCTTCAACGCCGGGCTGTGACCCGCATCCCGCATCCAGGGATGACAAGCAGGGATGACGTTCAGACATTTAGTTTTTTTTTTTTTTAAACAGCCTCAGACAAACACTGAGGGAGAAGAAGCGAACCGAGGGCTTCCTTGGAAGTCTTGAGAGACAGCCAAGAAACACTAAGCATGTGTCTGTGTGCGTCAGTTAGCCCCCCCCCCCCCCCCCCCCCCACCACCACCCTCTTGAGAACACACACCTGACGTCGGTGTCTGATGCTATCTCCACAGCTGTCCTTGACAAGTAAGTTGATCGTTGCCATGTACCAGAGTCTGAGCCCACCCCCCCCCCCCCCCCCCCTCACTGTCAGACCGCCTGAGCGGGCGGGGAGATAAGACTGTTTGGGATCACCGGGGGTTACATTCTAGGAAAAACACATGTTGACAGTTAACCTTAACATGTTTGCCTCGCCACGGAGACGGTGGTGCAGCGGCGAGTGTGGGCGATTTGTCAGGGGAGGGGGGGTGGGGGGGGGGGGGGGGGGGGAGGGTGAGGCGGTGGGTAAAAAAGCAACACAAATTAAATTGTGACTAGTTTTTGTCAACAAAAGATTTTTTAACGTTTTTTTTTAACTTTTCTTACAGTTCATTTATATCAAAGGACTCTGAGACGAGGACGAAAATAAGTTTTTTAATTTGTCTTAAAAGAAAATGCTTTGTCACGATCCCAACTGTTGGTTTCCAGCCAAAGGTTTGGAGACACGAGGAAGAGAAGCCCTGGTGTGTGTGTGTGTGTGTGTGTGTGTGTGTGTGTGTGTGTGCGCGTGATGAGGCACCGGGTACGAGAAAGAACCCTTACTGCGGCATGCGCCATTAGGTTAAAAAAAAAAAAATTCCTGTTCAGCAAAAAAAAAAAATGTTTTCCGTCTTCCTAGACGTTTATTTAAAACGGTCCAAAGAAAACACAACCAGAAACTGGTTTTGGAAGAGACACAGGACAACTAAATAAAACATAGGATGACGAAACAAACAAAATAAACACAGACTCGTGTGGGTTTTTGTAACACAAGTGTTCGGTTGTTTTTTAATAATGTGCAAAATGAACAAAAAGCATTGATTTGTTTTTTGCTGTGACGTGTGGAACAACGGACCAACAGAACAGAACGGCGGTGTACATTCAACACTGTGTTCCCCGCGGAACCACACACGCACACGGACAGCGTGTGTGTGTGTGTGTATGGAGATGTGCGGACGGTCGACCATTTGTTTGTTCCAAGAAAATAACGTCTGAGTAGAAATGTACATGTGGACATTCGTGGTCGTCTGCACGTGCGTGCCGACCCACACACACACACACACGCACGCACACATGCGCACGCACGCGCACAGACACACACACGCACGCACGCACACACACACACGCACGAACACACACGCGCACAGACACATGCAAGCACGCAGACACACACACACACACACACATACACAGACAAGACACACACACACACATGCACAGACACACACAAACACACACGCACACAGACAAGACACACGCACACACAGATGCACAGACACACACACACCAATTACTTTCCATCTGTGCACTTCTGGATTAGCTCACGTTGGAAGCCCGGCCTCAACAGATTCTCCAGACGTTTGAGGCAGGCAGCTGCACACGATAACTAATGGAGAAGAGACACCAGCAATACACAACGCCATTTACTGGGACTGCGTGGTGACAACCAGAGGGGGAGGGCGAGGGGAGAGAGGGGGGGATTTATGGAGAGAGAGGGAAGGGGAGGGGTGAGAGAGAAAGAGAGAGAGGGGGGGGGGGGGGGGTTGAGAGAGGTAGAGAGAGCATGGGAAAGACGGACGGTAGAGAGAGAGAGTGAAAGAGATACTGTATATAGAGAGAGACAAGAGAAGAGAAGGGGTGAGGGACAAAGTGAGGAAGTTAAGTGAGAGAGAGAGAGAGAGAGTGTGGGGGTGGGTGGTGGGTAGTGGGTGGTGGGTGGATGGTGTGGGGCGTTGGGTTGGGGGGGGGGGGGGGGGGAGGGGGATTTTAAAAGATCCTAATGTTACCTTTTAGCAGCAATCTGAAGACGCGGGGGTCCCAGGAGGGACACTTCAGGAGCCCACCTGGGACCCCCTCACCGCGGAGCCCGTCACCACAGCTGGGACTCACAACGCTGCAGCGCTACAGTTAACCCCCCCACCACACACACACACACACACACACACTCTGGTTTTATGTTCTCATCCACAGTGACAAGATGGAGACTCTGAGCGGTCGGTCCTTCTCTTTGCTCTTTTTTTCCCCTCCCTTTTCTTTCTATGTGATGACTGGTATAATTAGGGGATTGGTTTGGAGGGGGGGGGGGGGGGGGAGGGGGACATCAAAGACCCCTGCTCCTCCAACTCATTACCAGATGTGTGGACGTCACAGCCGTGTGTGTATATACACACACGCACGCACGCACGCACGCACACACCGACACACGCACACACGCACACGCACATACACGCACACACGCACATACACGCACACACATGCATGCACACATACGCACGCACACACACACACACACACACACACACACAAGCACGCGCAAACATGCGGGCGCTAAATGAAAGTACAACATGCGAGTGAATACATTCTTGTGGACGTCGTCGGCTGGCCGCTAACAGTTTGGTGCGATGGCGAGGGTGGGCCCACGACTGCAACAAACCAAACCAAACAAAAACCAAACCAAAAAAGGAAAACACCCCTCCATCTCACAGCAACAGAACAGAGCGCATCGGGGGGGGCCACGATCCTCCACCACCTGGACGTGGCGATGGAGCTCGGGGGGGGGGGGTGGGGGGGCGTGGGGGCAGGGGATGGCGTGGGGGCTCCCTTGTGTTCTCTGCTCGACAGAAATGTTATGAGTAACGCGTTCCACTGCCTCCACATCTCCAGCTCTTCTGCGGAGGACGACCTTCGTGCATCAATGTGATCAGAACAATACCCCGCGTCCCGCCCTCCGCCTGCACGATGCCAGCGGGGTTGGGGGCATTTGAAGCAGAGAGAGAGAGAGAATATGACTATGGGATTTGTAGTTTTTTTTGTTTTGTTTTTGTTTTACCATAATCTGATTTAGGGAAATATGTCGAGCCCTATCCTAAAAGGAAGTGTTTTTATTTGTTGAGTGAACACATTCTTGGTGTATATAGTTTTTTTGTTTGTTTTTTTTTAAACAATTGCTCATGCAAGGATATATCTTTTATCATATTGCTAAATATTTGTAATAATAACGCTCGCTCGAAATGCAAATACACAGTTTGCAAATCATCCCCCCCCCCCCCCCCCCCCCAAAAAAAAAAAAAAGACGAAAAAAAAAAAAGTGAAACAAAGAAGAGAGAAAAGCTCGGGGATGATTCTGGCTAATCTCCTGCGTCGAGTCCACCCTCCCGGCTCCCTCCGAGGGTCCGGGATGTTGGCCTTGGCCACAGACCTGGGATCGGCAAAAACATGATTTCCTTATCCGCGCTGACATTCCGCTGGAGGCAGTTAACCTGATTCTACCCCGCCCACAGCCAGTCCAAGGCCAGCGGAGGAATCCGGTCCGTGCGGATTCATTCTGGTCCCTCCGCGATACCAAAGCCTCTGGCGCCGGCCCCAGTTTGAGTAGCAGGGTGGAACCGAACCAGCTTATGCAGAGCAAAGGAGATGATTGTTGTGATTGTCTCCTTTTTTTTTGTTATTGTTGTCTTTTTTTTTTTTGTTAGCTCGACCAGTACAAAAAGACAGCTTTACCCACGCCTTCCCCTCCCTCGGTCTCCAGCGCCACGCCCCCTGGAGGGCGTGAATCTGGCGTTGAATGCGTTCCTGGTAAGGCAGTGAAGAGGAAGTCCCTGAACAGAGCTCGGGACGGAAATGGCGGCGGCGGCGGCGGCGGATGCTCACGGAGGAGGAAGCGGCGGCTGCGGTCGGAGCTCCGGGCGCTCCGGGATCCCGCGCCACGCTAACGGCTAACGCTAGCGCTAGCGCCACGCGCCCGCTCGACGCCCCCCGTCGTTAAAAAACCCCACCCGCCCGCCCCCTCCCCCACCCACTCACCTACCTCCCGCGTGTCTCACAGACACACACGCCCCCCCTTTTTTTTTTAAGACTTGCGGAAGGTGAAAATATCCCTGGTCTTGGAGCCCCTCTTGCCCTCGGGCGAGGGGGGTGGGCGTGGGGTTGGGGGAGGAGGCGGGGGAGGGCGAGCACGGCTGGGGGACGGGGGTGCCTCCATAGGGGCAGCTCTGGGAGTCCGGGTGTTCCCCGGAACACTCCACGGTGGGGATGTAGCGGCTGTCCCACATGCCGGGCCCACACAGCTTGCACAGGTCGTGGAGGCTGCAAGGGATTCTGGGTAGGAGGCGGAACTGGTAGAGCAGACTGCGAGCCTGTTGGGGCAGGGAAGAGGAAGAGGAGAGGGGTCGTCGGGTTAGGTCGGCGAGGTGGCCAAAAGGTACCTGGTTCGATCCCCAATATTCGCTATGTCTACCTGTAGGTATGGTGCCTTGAGCCGACTAAATGTGAAGTCAGTGACCCTTTGTATGAAAAAATCTCGTGTTAAAAAAGGCTAAATAGTCAATATTAGTGGTGCTACCGCGGATGAGGGTGATGCCTTCATACTGCTGCTTTCACTGCAGTGTACAGATGTGCGGTTCTGATAATCCAGCAAATATTATTTGGGCCTGATGTGCCTCAACTTGAACAGTGAATAGCTGAAATTGTCAGCTATTCACAAGCAAAGCAAACAGAACATTGGGTTGCACCTGTGAGAATAAATCGAAACCTAACCCAAAACCTCCATTAGCAAGACAATTATTTTATTTTGCAGTGAGTCACAGTGAGTCCATTGCAAATGCATTAGAGTAAAAGCATCATTTTCTTTTTCATGTAGTGAAGTCATTAGAAATATGAAAAACTCAAGTGAACCACTTGAGTTTTGTGAGTATGTACAGTTTGCTACTTCACACCACCGGGCTGACCCTGATCTGTTCGGTTACAGTAAAACACGTCTGGTCAAACAGCCGCTGCACAACACTGCCGCTACACTAATGCTGCAAGCTCACCGGGAAAATGGGCCGTACATCTTCCTGGTTGCAATGGTAACACACAAGCACAAGCACAAGCACACACTCACAAACCTCTGCACAGACACACACACACACACACACACACAGACACACACACACATGCAGACGCAAACACACACACACACACACACACACACACACACACACACACACACACACACATGCAGACGCAAACACACATACACACACACACACACACACACACACACACACACACACGCACACACACACGCGCACACACACACACACAGTAGAGTAGAAGGCACAGGAGCCGGGCACGGTAGAGATGCAAACAAACCATAAATCTTGTGCATTGCTAGGAAACCATTCAGCAGTTCAAGGCACTTGATCCATTTACAGTATATCAAGGTTACCCCCCCCTCCCCCTCTTACAGCCTAGACTGGGGCTCTATAGTCCTCTAAAGTACTGTACATGACCTGCATGGGTGAATAACCAAACACATGTTGTGAGGATATTTACAGATTCAGGGGTGTGCAGGTTTACAGAGCAACATACACAACAGAAACACTGAACATTCAAATACGCCTCTTCTGTCGTTTCTATAGTTTTCAGATTACAGTTTACCATATGTGGATCGTACGGGGCCTTGCATGGCTATTACATTTACATTTAGGGCATTTAGCAGACGCTTTTATCCAAAGCGCCTTACAAAGAGTACATTTGTCATAGGAAGGTGAAACATTTCATTGCTACTCATACAGTTAGAAAGTCACCAGAACAAGTTTCAAGCATTTCAATCGCTCGGTTAACCGTTGCTAGTATACAACATATCTGACTAAGTGCCAAATTACCAAGAGAGATTAAAGTACCAAATTACAAAGAGCGATCAAAGTGCCAAGACGTACAACAAATAAAAGCATGAGGGTAGGGTTATGCAGGGTTCAGGTGAACTCTGAAGCTATCAAGGTCCGGGAAAGTCATCAGACATCATCAGAACAATGAAGGCATTTCAAGGTGCAATTAGCATATCTTAGCATATTTTATAGGATATACAGCACAGCATCGGTGAGCATAGGTTAGCATAGGTTAGCAGAGGTGAGCATAGGTGAACACAGGGCGGCTTGCGGGTTACCTTCCGTAGCACCAGCTCTCCGTTCATGTGCATGGACAGGTTGCTGAAGTGCAGCAGCATCTGGTCGGTGGCCAGCTGCTGCTCGGTCACGTCCTCGCCGTACAGCACGATGATGGCCACGCACAGGAACAGGTGGAAGTAGTCCGTCTGGCGGGGAGACACAGGACGGTCAGCCAGCCGCCAGAACGGCACACGCCGCCACAATCGTGACCGTGTTCCGATATCCATACTTACCGTACTCACTATACTTAGTTTGAGTACGTAGGGCGTTCCGATTACCATCGAGGCAAAAAGACATGTACTCATAGGACCCCGGATGTTGCCCTCAAAGCGGTTAGTACACATAGTGTGCAACGGGGTACACTATCCATACTCAACGGCAGCCATCTTAGCTATGTAGCGGAATGGGCGGAGCCAGTCTGAGCCGTGCTCAGTTCGAAAATGGCGAGCCTTCAGTGGGCGTGATGGATTGTGTGTGATGGAGGCGTGTTTGGTGAGTGACGCGGCCGCACAGCTGATAGTAATTTCCGGTAAGTGCACCATTCGGAACAACACTAACATCTGAAAATCTCTGCACTTGGCGAGTATGGATAGTGTACCACGTTTAAAATGTACTCATGGAGTTTGGATATCGGATCACGGCCCAGAACTATCTTTCCCCCCCCCCCCAGCCTTAATGCTCGGAAGACGCTTCAGCCTGATAAAAAAAGGTCAACAGAGTGAATGAAAAGGAAAGCGCTTGAATTAGCGCCAGGTGATACGGTAATGTCCAGTATTAACCGGACGAGCCGTAATGGCTCCAGGTAATTGCTGGTAATGTCCCGGGGGTGTGGTTTCATGTCCCAAACGGAACACTCCGGACATTTCCTCCCTCGCCGTTTTAATAAAAACATTTCTCCCGCAACTGCTTTACAGTTAGAGGGTTTTTTTTGGGGCGAGGGGAATAGTTACAGATAACAATTAGACGTGGATAACAATCTTAATATTGCTTATTGCACACCACATTTCTACAAAGATAAATACACTGATTTTATATTGATTATATTTTACAATTAAAAAATGATGCCACAAAACCCAGGCTCTAAACTTAGCCCCCTCATGTTTGGTAACAGACTTGCACAATATCCACATAAAAGATTTCTTCTTGAGAACAGGAATTAATATCAATATTATTACAACTCAACATCATCAGCATCACCATCAACAACGATGTTAACTCTGATATCAACAGGAATAACAATGGCAGCGTTCTTGCCGTGAATACATTTCGGTGAACCGACAGATAAGGACAAGAAAACCCAGTATGAAGTTCCCCATTCTTCTGTCCTCCTTCCATCTCTCCCAGCCCCATAAGGGAGCTCATTTTGTGACCTTACCTCAAAAATCAAAACACACACACAGCACACACAACAACACAACACACCACGGCGTGATCCCACATCCCCCCCCGTGGGACCCCCCGTCCGCGGTTGCATGAGAACAGGCAACCCTGTTATCACCCACACACCTTGTTATTCCTCCATCCGGCCACAATGACTGCAGTCATTTGTGCCATGAAATCACAGAGGAGAGCACAGGGACAAAACAACACACACACGCGCAGAGAGCAGCAGTATGCCGCACACGCACGCACGTGTGTGTGTGTCTGTGTGTGTGTGTGTGTGTGTGTGTGTTACAGACAGAATGGAAGCGAATGTAACGCACGCCTCTCAGAGCATGTACATGCTATGTACCTTCAGCTCGTGTGGCCCGCGCTCATTTTTCTGGCGTTAAAAACAGCTATAAACAGGATCAAGGATATGATCAGGTATGAAATAGATATGAAATAGAAACCTCCGTATATTCACCATATGGGGGGGTTTTATTTCACTGGAGGATTGATATTGTTATATCTGATATGCATTGTTATTATTGACAGAGCATCTGAGGGGTTGCCATGGTTTGTAGCTCCTCCAGTATCTAGTATTGGATGATTTCACAGTCTGCTGTGCGTTATCCATCTATGCAGTTACGTACTGTAACCGGACTGCGGTACGTCAACTCTGCGCTGTACTCGAGGCAGACCCGAGGACGCGAGAAAGCCTTGAGAGCTTGTCCACAACGTCTCACCCCCCCTGGATAACCAGAGGGTGCGGCCTCTATACGTGATGCACATCCTGTGAGTGACGCTCCCTGCCGTGGGGGGCCGGGCTTTGTGTCCTGATGCAGGGGGGGGGGGAGGGTCTAAACGCAGACCCCCTACGTCTGAGCAGCGCTGCGAGGAGACAGGACGACACAACGGCGAGCTTCTCTTCGCTGACCATCTGCACGCGGCTTCAAACGTACTCGGTATTCAATCCCCCCCCCCCCACGGCAGCAAGACATTTTTTCCCCTCGCTTCCACTTTCTCTCCTTGGCGGTGGAACTCTTTCATTCTTCCCGGTGCCCCGGCGTCATTCCACGCTGTCTGAGCATCTGTCCGTCAGACGGGCTGTTTTCCGCTCGCTCCGAGAGATCATTGGACCACACCTCAGGAGGGTCACACACACACACACACACACACACACACACACACACACACACACACAAGACGCTGCCCACCCTTCAAAGCGCCTCAAACACACAAATCCTCCTCACTGTCAAAATAGAGAAGGGAAAAAAAAAATCACCAGAAAAAAGGCTCCCTCCCCCCCCCCCCTCGTCTCCCACTCACTGAGCCATTTGTTATGTTTAATTTCCCTGTTTCCACATCCTCCCTGTTGCTTCACTCATTACATTCATTTAGATTGATCGCTTCTTGTTGTTGTAACACGCGGGGGTGGGGGGGAGGGCGGGGGGAGGGGATGACCCTGTGCTCCGTTCGGACCTCACTGGAAAAAAAAAACTAGAACGTCCCTGAAACAAACACGAACGATGTGCGGCTCCAAAGGACCAAAATCAAAACAAACACAGCGTTTTTGGGTGCCCTTCGAAGAGATCACCGTTTGGCCCCGCCCCCATCTCCCACCACGCACCAGGACGACCACGACGAGGTTGGCTTTGAATCCTGCCAATCGCCGCTCGTTTGGTCACTCGTTTGGGGGGGGGGGAAACACGGTGTTAACACGCGGGCGTGTCTGACGGCGGCCGGCGGGCGTCGATCCCTGGTGCAACGCGGTGTTTCCAGCGCTGAATTAAAGCCCCCCATTGGTAGTCACGTCAACGTCTGCCTGCACATTCCACCCGCAATTAAGTGTGGACTAGAAAGGCTCCCCTCCGACCGCCCTAATCGGTTCTCTGCCTCCTCTGTTCCATGACAACACGTCTAGACTTAAGCTAGCTGCACCGCGTGGAGCCGTGACCCAGACTTGTCTTCTCGGTGTCTCTGTGTGTGTGTGTGTATACATGTATATCTGTGTGTGTGTGTGTGTGTGTGTGTGTGTGTGTGTCTGCATGCATGCATGCATGTGTGTGTGTGTCTTTTTGAGTGTGCACGTGTATGTGTGAACTTTGTGCGTGTATGTGTGTCTTTGTGCATGTGCCAGCGTGTGCATGCAGGCACATGCACATGTACTTGGGCTGTCAATCGACAAAAAAAACAAAAAACGTCATCAACGTTCAACAGTAACGCGGTGATTAATCACCGTGAAGTGTGTGTGTGTGTGTGCGGTGATGGCTGGTTCAACCCGTGTGCACACTCAATGCACAACAGGTGTGCAGCCTCCCCCCGGCTCTAGAGTCCAATCAGTGCTGGGAAAAGCCCCGAAATTAAGAAATTCAGAGAAGTGAAACTGTTGTGGCAGATGAGTAAAAAAGCACTGAAAAGCATTGACTGCCCCTGGTACGATGTGTTCGAACTGCACCTCTCTTCACCACCACTACTGCATTGTGAGTGTGTATATGTGAACATACATATATTGTGTGTGTGTATTTATCTTAATTTAGGTCAATCTATTTACTGTTCAGTGTTTATTGTCTATACTCAGGTCTTCTATCGCACTCCTCTATCCCCTTGTACTGCTGGTCAATGTGAATTTCTCCTAAGGGGGATTCATAAAGGAATATCTTATCTTATCTTATTTGTGTATATAGAAATGTGTGTGTGAGTGTGTGTGTGTATATGCACAGGCCTGTGTGTGTGTGTGTGCATGAAGCGTGAGTGCGTGCATGCATGCATGTGTGTGTGTGTGCATGAAGCGCGAGTGCGTGCGTGGCTGCGTGCATGCATGCATGCGTGTGTGTGTGTGTGTGTGTGTGTGGGAGAGCAGCTGGCCCCTCCGTGCGCCCAGGAGTTGCCGGTAGAAACCTCGGCGGTGGCGGCCGGGCGGCTGACCTGGTAGTGCGCCCAGCAGGCCTCCCACATGCGCAGGGCGTCGTTGTCGGGGAACTCCCGCTTGAAGCAGAGCAGCACCCAGCGGTGGCAGAAGAGCAGCTGCAGGCCGTCCTCCCCCAGCTGCGTCAGGTGCTGGTGGAACCGCGGCAGCATGAGGCGCAGCAGCTCCCGCAGGTACATCTGCAGGGGTGGAGGTGGTGGTGGTAGGGGGGGGGTGGAGATGGTTGGGGGGTGGGGGGGGTGGAGAGGGTGGTGGAGGTGGAACTTAAAGCCTGATCTCTCAACTTTTACAGACACTACCTGGGTGGTGATGGACGTGCAACATTGTAGAATAGCGTCTTTAATTAACATAGTTGTAACCCCCCCCCCCCCCACCCGGCTCCTATCCTTCTGCACAGTGTCCCCGGGTGGCTTGAAAGTTGCTTTCAAATCCACAGCAATTATCACAAATGATCAACCAGTCACGCAGCATTCACCCCATGCTTTCAACTTTACAGCTTTAGTGCATTTTAAGTATAGGATACTCTTTCCGCCACTGTTGCAAGTGACATGCAAACAAAGGCCGTGCCTGCCACACATGCACACCCTCACCCACACCCACACACACCCACACACACACACACACACCACCCCCACCCCCACCCCCACCCCCACCACCCAGACCGCCCCCACCCGTCAGTACCAGCTGGCGCTCCATGTCCTCGTCGCGCGGCGAGCTGATGAAGATGGTGTTCTCCATCAGGCCCACGAAGCACCAGAAGGTGTCGCTCTCATCCTGGACCTCCGTCAGCAGGGGGGCCACCAGGTCCGACATGCCCTGGCAGTAGCCCATGTCCGGGTTGAACACGGCGTAGTTCAGCAGGATGCGCCTGGAGGGGAGGAGGAGGAGGAGGGGAGGAGGAAGAGGGGAAGAGGGGGGGGTTGGGACGTGGGCCGACAGAGCAAACGTCACTCACCTGCAAATGACATTTCAGTTGGTATTTTCATTATCAGGGAATATCTTCTATTGGTACATTATATATCATAGTATCATATATTATATACGTTATAAATGAGCAGGTAAGGGGGTCAGGGTGCCTTGCTCAAGGACGCCTTTTCTGGGAATTGCGGCTATCGGAGGCCGCAGCCTTTACAGTGTGGCCGCGTGTTGACAGCCACGCTCTGCTTCAAAATGTTCTTTAGAAACCCAAGAGGCGACACCCCCGGCGGTGTTGTTGTTACACGACCCGCCCTTTGTGGCAGGACAACAGGTGCTTTGGGTTACAGCGCCCATGAGAACGCCGCGACGCAAATCCCAAACACGATCAGCAGCCGGCCACTTCCTCAATGACTCCTTCCTATGATTGACAGGATTGTCTTGGCTCGTCTGTCCTCATGAAAAGGAGTTGCTAGAAAACAAAGAGAGCCGACACAGCTTTCGTGTCGACGGTGCCAGTGCTCGGCAATGCACATTAAAAAAAAAAAGGCATATATTTCAGTGTGATCGTGCGCCAGGAGTCTGGCTGGCTGGTTTCACCTTTTGTGATTCCTTCCAGGGGCCGGGGGGGGGGTTTGGACCAGGGCAGCGAGAGCACGTTTTTTGTTGCATCAGATCAGTACAAGCCTCCCCTGTGCATAACCAGCAGCGGTCCACATTGGGCTCAGTGATGTAAAGCCCCAGGTGACCAGAGAGCTCTCCCTCCACAGCACAGCCTAACACACCGACCCCGTGTGACGCAAACACTGACATGTTGACCTTTGTGTGTCTACTGTACAGCAAAATGCTGTCGGGGAAAGACGAATTCCACAAAAAAAAAAAAAAAAAAAGGAGAATTCAGCTTATTTCACGGCGCCGCTTGGCTCCGGATTGCCGTTTACTTCCTGCACTTCTTCCAACTCTGCTGTTGTTGTGATTGTGGTGGCTGCCGATACCATCACGCACAGCCCGGCGGAACCAAACGACAATAAAGTGGCTGTGAAGTGGCAACAAAGGACAAATTCCAAACCTCCCCTTTAAAAAAAAAAAAAAAAAAAAAGGGGTAATCACATTCAGAATAATACAGGCGTTAGCATTTCTACAATCTAAAAATTTACCCGTTTAAAAAATGTAAAAGTCGAACACGACGATCCAAACGAACACGCGGCGAGACCACCGGACTCCCCGACTGATGACACGCGGTGCGTGTGCTTGTGTGCATGTGCATGTGCGTGCGTGTGTGTGTGCGTGTGTGCGTGTGTGTGCGTGTGTGTGCGCTAGCTAACGCCATGTGACGCATATTAAGCAGCTCAGCTAGGTGCTACCAGGGTGGGGCCACGCTAAAACACACCCACGTGTGTGAGCGACGCCAGCCGTCAGGGGGGGGGGGGGGGGGGGGGGGGCGCGGGGGGGGGCACGGCGCCTCGACTCCCTGCGCGTTACACCCGGACACGTAGCGGCGGCCGTAATGAGTGTCGCGTTGCTAATGCGCCTATTCAAATCCTCCCTGTCCCTCCCTCTACATAAATAAAGAAATAAACACAAGCCATTAGCAGTGAGTGTGAGTCAATCGCGGGCGGGGGGCTTAGTTGGACTCAACAAAGCGTGAAGCGCGTTAGTGGCTCCCCCCCCCCGAGGGGTCGGCGCTGTGAGATGGAGGGGTGCTGGAGTGGCAGGGGAAAGGCCCGGCATGGTGGAGTCACTAGGAACAACGGCGAGAGACGCGGAGAACATGGGTGATGGACTGAGAGCCGGAGAGAGAGAGAGAACGAGGGATCATCTACCATTGCTTTGGTCTGAAGATTGTTTTTTTTTTTTTTTGAGTATGCCATTTTTAGGTTTTTTTAATTGGGTTTTTTGTTTACATTATTATTTGCCCTTTGCTTAAATTATACAAAACGGTGCAATAATGCAAAGGTTTATGCCGAGCAAGCGTTTCTTGGGGGTTGAATGAAGTGAAATGCAAGCAGCAGAGAAAAAAATATGAGAGAAAGACAGGGGAAGGGAAGACAGACAGACAGACAGACAGAGATAGGAAGTGTGAAGCTAAGGGGGTGAAAATGTGGCACAATCTAAGTAGGCAATGGAAAAAAAAGGTGACAGTTGAAGCAAAGGGGAACCGACAAAGGAGAGTGAGAGAGTGGAAGTGAGAGAGTGGAAGTGAGAGAGAGAGAGAGAGAGAGAGAGAGAGAGAGATTTCCCCCACACCTCATGATCTCCACATTGGGGTTGTTCTCCCCTCTGAAGAAGAGGTTGCTGCGGTCCGTCCTCACCACGTCCTTGTCCACCGTGAACTGGACCTTCCTCCAGAACTCGCTGTGCTCCTCGGGGGTCATGGACAGCCTGCACAGAACCCCCCCCCCCCCCAAGACCCCCGTCAAAGACACACAGAGGAAACCAGAGTCACTGTGGGGGGGGTCTGTTGTTTTCAGTACAGCTTCATACGCGCGCTGTGAAAGAAAGACGTCGGGCAGTGAATGGGTCTCGGATTGGCATTCTGCGTTGACTGGAAAAATGACATCAAACCGCTCTGACTTTTTTTTTTTTTTTTTCAGAAACTGGAAACTGTGTTGGCGTGTGATTCTTTTTGTTTCAAAACACACACACACATATACAAACGTGGCGATTATGTGCATTCGAAAATAGCCCGGAATGACGTCGCCTGTGCGCTACCGAATCCCGTTAGCTAATTAGCATGAACTGTCATGAGCAACTGTCGACGACGACGTGTCACATGAAAACAGTGGGAAAGTCACAGTTCAGGAATACAGCGAGCTGACGCCGGCTGCCGAGGAAGCAGAAGAATGAATTCAGGAAATGTAAATCCTAAGGAAAACAAATCACCAAATTCTTCAGATACTATGGTGGAATTTCCAAGGAAAACATATGGTGCTACATATGGAGCTATATATATATATATATATATTTATATATATAGAATGGTTTTTGGATGCAATAAATAAAAGTCATAATTTAAAAAAAAGAGGTTGACTTGTAAATGTGACTCTGGCGTAGAAGATTAATGGTGAGCTGGAAGTGCAGAGGTGTAGGAGAGGGGAGGAGAGGGGAGGAGAGGGTGATTGTGTGGGGCTGGAGGTGGTGGGGAGGTCATTTCTCCATCAAAGACACTCCTCAAAGGACAACACCACCGCCGCAACAATACACAGTTATTATTATTGTATTATTATTGTTCACCTTGCAGGTAATAAAGCTCTGCAGTCCTTTGGAGGTGTGTGCGTGT
>JAXIVH010000032.1:1602214-1610219 GCA_036785325.1 Urophycis tenuis
TCCCCCTCTGTCTCTCTCTGTCTCTCTCCCTCCTGCTCACTCTCTCTCCCTGTCTCTCCCTCCCTCTCTCTCCCTGTCTCTCCCTCTCTCTCCCTGTCTCTCTCTCTCCCTGTCTCTCCCTCTCCGTGTCTCTCTCTCTCCCTGTCTCTCTCTCTGATACACATTTAACCCACCCCCCTGCTCCACCATCACCATCACAGACACACACACACCCCCACCCCAGCCCCACCTTGCGCAGCTTGTACTCCTCCTCCACCTGGCCGTTGCGGTTGAAGTGCCTGAGCCAGGTGTTGACGTCCAGCCGGCGGTACAGACGCTCCTCAGGGTGGCTCTCAGCCGACGGCAGCACCGGCCTGCGGATGGAGAACTGCATGCAGGACTTCTCCTCCACCACCTGGAGAGAGAGGGAGAGAGAGACAGAGACATTGTTAAAGGAGAGAGAGAGAGCGAGAGAGAGAGAGAGAGAGAGAGAGAGAGAGAGAGAGAGAGAGAGATACAGAGGGAGAGAGACGTTGAGACGTTGTTAAAGGAGAGAGAGAGAGAGACAGAGAGGGAGAGAGAGCGAGAGAGACAGAAAGACAGACAGAGGGAGAGAGAGAGAGAGAGAGAGACATATACAAAACGTATATATACAAAACGCACAGCAAAAGTGCGTGTCAATATGCTCCCATGTAGACAAGCTGTCTGTCTCACTAAAGGTGCACCAGAATAAAAAATAAAAAGAAATGATGAGTGTGAACAATTCCCCGCGTGGACCGACTCATGACGGGTCCTCTCTCCATCTCCTCTCTCCTCCCTTCTTCTTCTTTGTTTGTTTTGAATGGTGCAAATAGCCAAAAAGCAGACGGTGCGGTGACCCCAGTGCAGAAGGAGAGCCCCCCCGCCCCTGCTGACCTGGTCTTTGAGCTGCGTCTCCCTGCAGCTCTTCCACTGGTGGAAGACCTCGGCCAGCTTGTCCAGCCCTCCGTGGTGGAAGTGCAGGATCTTGTACTGGCTCTCCCGGCTGGCGATCACCAGCTGCCCGCTGGTGCACGCCTCGTCGCTGCCAGGGCGCACACACACACACACACACACACACACACACACACACACACACGCACACAACAGACACACACACACACACAACAGACACACACGCACACACAACAGACACACACGCACGCACGCACACACACAACGGACACACGCACACGCACACACACGCACGCACACACACGCACACGCACACATACACACACATACACATACACACGCACACACGCACACACACACACACAGACACACAAAACACATACACACACACACGCACACAAACAGACACACACGCACACACACACACGCATACACACACACACACACACACACACACACACCAAACACACACACAACGCAGGGCTTCAAAGACTCGCGGCGCGCGCACAATAGTAGCCGCACAGTTTTCTGATGGCACAAAGGCTGCCTTTCTCTGTCCCCCCCCCCCCCCCCCCCCCCCCCCCCCACCGCCACCCGGGCCTGACATTTATGTGCAGGAGTCACGGCTGTGTGCTTGGGAGAGGTGGCCCGCGGTGATGTAGGCCCACGGTAGGCACACAAGCATCGCCCAAGAACATGCCCCCTCCCTACGCATTCAAAAAAAAAAGAAAGAAAAAAAGAATAATTTTTGCGTATTCAATTACATCCAATTACTCCGTCATCAAGATAATGGACCGTAATTTGCCAATTATGAAAATGTGTTAGTTTTGCCCCGACAATTTGTAACCGCACACGTTTTTTTGTTTTCCTGTCCACGGAAAAAAAAGGACACGTTTCCCAAGCATTCTCACGTTTTGCACGACTTTATCGCGTTTCGAGAAAAACGACACACATTTGCACCACGGGGGGGGGGGATAAGTGAAATCCCATGAGGAAGAGGAGGAGGAAGGGGGGAGGAAGGGGAGGGGGTCACTGAGGTCACGAAAACGACACAAGCCCCGCCCTGCCCACCACGACCTTCTCACGACCCCCCCCACCCCCCATGAACCCCTGAGCCCGCTGACCTGAAGAAGAGTCTGAGGGAGCGCATGTGGCCCAGGTCCACCCGGAACACGCCGCACAGCTGCTCCAGCGCCAGCACCTTCTGCTGCTCCTCCCAGCGCACGCCCTGCGATTGGCCGCCGCCCTCCGAGGGGGCGTGGCTGTCCAGGCTGGAGGCGGAGCTCAGCGAGGGCGTCATGGACTCGTCGCACATCTCCCTGCGGGGCGCGGGGGGGGGGGGGGGGGGGGGGGGGGAGAGAGGACATGCTAGCTTGATTGACGTGGAACAAACCTAAAAAAGTGTTTCTCTGTTGGCGTCTCCGGCAGAGTCTCCTCGGGGGTGAGAGTGTCGTCCGAGGATTAGGAGACGACTGCCGAAGAATGTCGTCCCCCCCTCCAGACGGGGGACAACCAAGTCCCCCCTTCCAGAGGGGGGACTTGGTTGTGTTCTACCCCGTATGACAGGTCGTGCTTTGGGGGGGACAGATTCCGACCGTGACGATGGCTCAACGGGGGGTCCCTAAATCGGGGCTCTATTGACGGTTGTCTGGCGCGGACAATGGGCGTCGCCGTCTCGCGGTGGCGGCGGTTTGCGGGTCGAGCCCTCTGATGAGGGCTCAGGCGTATTGGCTTAGCCCGAGCTCGCTGCGGCGGCTGCTGCTGCTGCTGTCCTGTTGTCTTGTGTCTCAATATGGCTGAGAATGGGAGGAATGCATGGAGGCTGCACACACGCACGCACACACACACACAGACACACACACACACACACAAATCACACTCTGTTGCCGTCCAATTTCCTTGTCATTCCCCCAAGGCGGGCATGCTGTTCCCGTCATTGAAACCTGAGCTTTGGGTTCCACTGCTGTAGGAGAAGAGACATGTGCATGTGCATTTACACACACACACACACACACACACACACACAGGCACACACACACACACACGAGGCCTGAATGTCTTTTGAGGCCAACGAATGGGAATTCGCAGGAAGAGAGCACACAGACACACACAAGTTGTTATTTTTGAGAACCTCTGTGTGCTGATGTTGTGTTCCTTTGTGTGTGTGCATCTGTCCTACAGTTTATTAGGACCGTGGTGATAAACTGTCGCACACATGCATGCACACACACACACACACGCACGCACACACACACACACACACACACACACACACACACACAAACACACAGATTTGATAGAGCATGGCTAATGACCACTATGGAGCCTCACACACGTCTGGGGGATGCGTGGGCAGATCGGCAGTGTGGAGCTGTCGGGGAAGCCTTTGACCCTCCAGGGGGGCGTGCAACAGACCTGACCCCCGCGCTACGTCTGTACACTGGGGCCCTGATCTCCAGACGCCCGGCGGCCAACGCCACCGCCACCGGTTTGAGTCAAATACCAAGGGAGAGAAAAAGCTCCCGCGGAGCAGATACTGCAGACATTGCAGAGACTGCGCGGAGCGCGGATCAATGGGCGTTTTACAGCAGCAGCCGCCAGAGGAGTCGAGCGGTTCAACTCGTCCACGGCGATCCTTAAATCACACTCCCTGAAATAAAGGTTGGCAAATAAAAACACGCCCTGCTGAAATAAATCAGAGAGCACAGCCAGACGAGAGAGAGAGAGACATATACACACACACACACACACACACACAGAGGTAGAGAGAGACAGGGGTAGAGAGGTGGAGAGAAGTGAAAACAGAGGGATAGGAGGAGAGAGAGCAAAGTAGCCGAGAGAGAAGTAGGAGACACGAGAAAGAGAGAGACACACACACACACACACAGAGGGAGAGAGAGAGAGAGAGAAAGAGAGACCGAGAAAGATGCAGAGAAGGAGACAGGGCGGAGAGAAAGAGAGAGAGAGTGAGGGATAAAAGAAAAATGGGGGGATTGTCTGATTCCTCCCACCCTGAATCAATCATGTCTTGCTAATCATTTCCTTGTCGGCAGATGAGAAGCTAACAAGGCTGATCAATCCAAGCTGCAGCCTGGTTTACTGGCCCGCTTCCCGCTGCGTCAAACCACACAACCAACCACTTAGCGGCGGGGGTGGAGCCCGGCGGTGAGGAGGCCCACGATGGAGCCTGGGGGTGAGGAGGCCCAGGATGGAGCCTGGGGGTGATGAGGCCCACGATGGAGCCGGAGAGGAGGCCCACGATGGAGCCTGGGGGTGAGGAGGCCCAGGATGGAGCCTGGGGGTGATGAGGCCCAGGATGGAGCCTGGGGGTGATGAGGCCCAGGCCTGGAGCCCCGGGGGTAAGGAGGCCCAGGATGGAGCCTGGGGGTGATGAGGCCCAGGCCTGGAGCCCCGGGGGTAAGGAGGCCCAGGGATGGAGCCCGGGGGTGAGGAGGCCCAGGCCTGGAGCCCGGAGAGGAGGCCCAGGATGGAGCCTGGGGGTTAGGAGGCCCAGGATGGAGCCTGGGGGTTAGGAGGCCCAGGATGAGATGCGCAGGGGGAGCCTGGAGGTGAGGCCCAAGCCTAGAGCTCGGGGGTGAGGAGGCCCAGAGCCCAGGGGTGAGGCCCAGACCTTGAGGCCGGGGGCAGAGGGGGTTGGGGGCTTGAGTGAGATCAAATACGGACGCTAAACTTATTCTCGTTGTGTGTGTGTGCGTGTGTGCGTGCGGTGCGTGCGTGCGTGCGTGCGTGTGCGTTTCAATCCCATTCCCTGCCTGTAGACCTGCGGGTCGTCCAAGTTGTGGCGTTGTGTCTACGAGTCCAAAACAGGCTGCTTCTAGACAAGAAAGCAAGAATCAATACCAAATACATAGAGCGGTAAAAAGCGCGCTCTCTCTGGGGAGCTCTGTGTGCTTGTGGAGGCGCTGCGTTCCCCGTGTGCAAAGTTTTTGATTCCGTCAACCCCCGTGAAAGAAGGTGTCATGTGACCGGCTCTGGTCCCCATCAAGACTGGGGGGGGGGAGAATAAATAAAACAAACAGTTTGAAAAGAGGTTGGAGGAGGAGGAGGAGGAGGAGGAGGAGAGAGGAGGAAGAGGGAGTGGGGTAGGGGTGAGTGTAAATCGAAAGGACCCGTCGTGTAAACAAGCTGTTTTGGAAGCGGCACGGCAGCATGAAATGGCTCGGTCCCTCCAGGACCCGAGGTGTGACTGCCCTGAGGCGAGCCTCTCTCTCTCTCTCTCCCCCCCCCTCTCCTCCTCTCTCTCACTCTCTCCCTCCCTCACTCTCTCTCTCTTACTCCCCCTCCCTCTCTCTCTTACTCCCCACTATCCCTCTCTCTCTTACTCCCCACTCTCCCTCTCTCTCTTACTCCCCACTCTCTCTCTCTCTCTTATCCCCCCCCCCCCCCCGAGAGACCCGACCGGCCGTGGTGCTCTCAGAGCTACCGGGGGCCTGGACCGGGGAGGTCTGGTGGTGGTCTCCTGGGAAGCCCCCCAGCATCCATTCCCCCCTGGGATGAACAGACCGTCCGTCCCTGGAAAGTGGACATCTGGAATCTGTCAACAGGTTGTTGTTTTTTTCCCACCAAATGATTTAGTCTTGGATACAGATTTGATTTGTGAAAATCATTTAAAAAAAATAATAATAAATCGAATATATCCCAAAGTGTGCACGCACACGTGCAAGTCGCACACTTGGGTCGTGTCATGACGACTCGCACGCCGGCCGCATTGTGGATTCACCGTGAACGGAATCTGAACCATCAAGTGAAACTGGCCAAATCAAATCTAGTTCTCCCTCTCTTCCCCTTTCGCTGTATTATCTCGGTGCTCGCTCGCTCGGCTCCCTCTCTGTGAATGATTCCAAGTGACATGTTTCCATTTCCTGGCCGCTTAACAGTGTCAATTAGAGAGAGGATAGAGGGGAGAGAGAGACAGAGAGAGAGAGACACAGAGAGAGAGAGAGAGAGAGAGAGAGAGAGAGAGTGAGAGAGAGTGAGAGAGAGAGAGAGAGTCAGCGAGGGAAATAATATGAGAAGGAGAGAGAGAGAGAGAGAGAGAGTCAGCGAGGGAATAATATGAGAAGGAGATAGAGAGAGAGAGGGAGAGTCAGACAGGGAGAGAGGGAAATACAGAGATTGAAAGACAGATAGGAAGAGACAGAGAGACAGCGTGTCAGACAGAGAGAGAGAGAGAGAGAGAGAGAGAGAGAGAGAGAGAGAGAGAGAGAGAGAGAGAGAGAGAGAGAGAGAGAGGAGAGAGAGAGAGAGAGAGAGAGAGAGAGAGAGAGAGAGAGAGAAGAGAGAGAGAGAGAGAGAGAGAGAGAGAGAGAGAGAGAGAGAGAGAGAGAGAGAGAGAGAGAGAGGGTTCCAGGGGCTTTGGCTGCTGCAGTGCTCTCCTCAGTCCTCTAATCCGGAGAGCTGACATTCAGCCCAGCACAGTAACACACACACACACACACACACACACACACGCACACACAAGCACACACACACACACACACAGAGTCAGTGTAGAGGGGGGGAGGAGGGAGAGAAAGAAATAGAGGAGAGGAGTTGGGGGAAAGGTAGACGAGAGAGAGAGAGGAGAGAGAGAGAGAGAGAGAGAGAGAGAGAGAGAGAGAGAGAGAGAGAGAGATGAGGGGCACGTTGAGGGGTTGTGATTAAAATGAAGGGCAGGAAGAGGAGGGAGGGATGATGGAGATGGAGAGCATGGCAGGACGAAGAATGAAAGTGGAGAGAGAGAGAGAGAGAGAGAGAGAGAGAGAGAGCGAGAGACAACTGAATGGAGCTGCGGGAGGAGTGAGAGTGAGGGATAAATGCTTGGTGCCAGCCAGGGTGCTGGAGGAGGAGGAGGAGGAGGAGGAGGAGGAGGAGGAGAGGCCTGACAGTCAAACGGGGTCGCACAGCAGTGGGAGGAGGAGGAGGAGGAGGAGGAGGAAGAGTTTGGAGAGGAGAAGCTGTGCACCGGGGGAGCAGGGCTGCCAAGTCACACACTGCCTGCACTTACAGAGAACCAGGCTCTGAGAGTAGTTAAACCCCTCCACACACACACTCACAGTAAGACACACACTCTCTCTCACGCACGGAGAACCAGGCTCTGAGAGTAGTTAAACCCCTCACACACACACTCACAGTAAGACACACACTCCTCTCTCTCTCACGCACGGTAATACACACTTCACTCTCTCTCTCACGCACGGTAATACACACGCACTCCTCTTACACACACTAATACACACTCACTCTCTCTCAGACACACTAATACTCTCTCCTCTCTCTCTCACAAACACACACACACACACATACTCACACTAAAACACACTCACTCTCTCTCTCTCTCACACACGCACACACACACACACACACACACACACACACACACACACAGAGGGAAGTTCCTCGGCCAAATGGCTGTGTGGAAACAGGCTATG
Organism: Urophycis tenuis; assembly: GCA_036785325.1. Classification (NCBI taxonomy): domain Eukaryota; kingdom Metazoa; phylum Chordata; class Actinopteri; order Gadiformes; family Phycidae; genus Urophycis; species Urophycis tenuis. The sequence continues at coordinate 1,609,558 of JAXIVH010000032.1, forward strand.
AGGGAATCGTAAAGTCAAATGGCTGTAAGGTCAGAAAAGCAAACCCAATAGCCCATCCAGATGGTTCCCTTGATTAGGAAACAGAACCCAGCAGCGGAGAGACTAAGCGCTCAACGCCCCAGTGGGATGCAGGCGGCGAAGACCGAATAAACATTATGGTGGGGTGATTTTTTTTTGGGGGGGGGGCATGTTTTTTTTTTTCCCTCCAGAAAGAATTGTTACAGTATGGACCTAATCTCGTCAAATCAAACCAACATTGTGTGCATCTCTCGATGACTCATCGCCGTGCCTGTTATTAGTCACACGGCACACGCCCTATGGTGACTAAAATCCCCAGCGAAGCATGATCCGCCACCATGATGCAGCCGAAGACCGTACCACAGGAAGCGCCGCGACTGCACGCCTCTACTAGCGTCCATTCTACCCTCTTTGGCTCGCCGTGTGGTAGCAGGGCGGAACTGCAGCGAGAGCCGCATGGGGAGTTAGTGTCGTGATGAGCGCCACCGTGCGGTGACCTGCGGTTGAGTAATCGGGGTGTAGATAACGTTCAAAATATAGCAGTTGGTAACTAAAAAAAAAAAAGAGTTACTATCGACTTAAGTTGCTGGAAAAGAATGTCTGAAATCGCCCATGTGTAACCATCAAAGCGTGAACTGCTAAGA
>JAXIVH010000032.1:1610419-1612919 GCA_036785325.1 Urophycis tenuis
CGTCGAGATGGACCGTAATTTGCCAATTATGAAAATGTGTTAGTTTTGCCCGACAATTTGTAACCGCACACGTTTTTTTGTTTTCCTGTCCACGGAAAAAGAAAGGACACGTTTCCCAAGCATTCTCACGTTTTGCACGACTTTATCGCGTTTCGAGAAAAACGACACACATTTGCACCACGGGGGGGGGGATAAGTGAAATCCCATGAGGAAGAGGAGAGAAGGGGGAGGAAGGGGAGGGGGTCACTTGAGGTCACGAAACGACACAAGCCCTGCCCTGCCCACCACGACCTTCTCACGACACCCCCCCCACCCCCCATGAACCCCTGAGCCCGCTGACCTGAAGAAGAGTCTGAGGGAGCGCATGTGGCCCAGGTCCACCCGGAAACACGCCGCACAGCTGCTCCAGCGCCAGCACCTTCTGCTGCTCCTCCCAGCGCACGCCCTGCGATTGGCCGCCGCCCTCCGAGGGGGCGTGGCTGTCCAGGCTGGAGGCGGAGCTCAGCGAGGGCGTCATGGACTCGTCGCACATCTCCCTGCGGGGCGCGGGGGGGGGGGGGAGGGGGGGGGGGGGGGGGGGTGGATGAGAGGACATGCTAGCTTGATTGACGTGGAACAAACCTAAAAAAGTGTTTCTCTGTTGGCGGCAGAGTCTCTCGGGGGTGAGAGTGTCGTCCGAGGATTAGGAGACGACTGCCGAAGAATGTCGTCCCCCCCTCCAGACGGGGGACAACCAAGTCCCCCCTTCAGAGGGGGGACTTGGTTGTGTTCTACCCCGTATGACAGGTCGTGCTTTGGGGGGGACAGATTCCGACCGTGACGATGGCTCAACGGGGGGTCCCTAAATCGGGGCTCTATTGACGGTTGTCTGGCGCGGACAATGGGCGTCGCCGTCTCGCGGTGGCGGCGGTTGCGGTCGAGCCCTCTGATGAGGGCTCAGCGTATTGGCTTAGCCCGAGCTCGCTGCGGCGCTGCTGCTGCTGCTGTCCTGTTGTCTTGTGTCTCAATATGGCTGAGAATGGAGGAATGCATGGAGGCTGCACACACGCACGCACACACACACACAGACACACACACACACACACAAATCACACTCTGTTGCCGTCCAATTTCCTTGTCATTCCCCCAAGGCGGGCATGCTGTTCCCGTCATTGAAACCTGAGCTTTGGGTTCCACTGCTGTAGGAGAAGAGACATGTGCATGTGCATTTACACACACACACCACACACACACACACACAGGCACACACACACACACACGAGGCTGAATGTCTTTTGAGGCCAACGGAATGGGAATTCGCAGGAAGAGAGCACACAGACACACACAAGTTGTTATTTTTGAGAAACCTCTGTGTGCTGATGTTGTGTTCCTTTGTGTGTGTGCATCTGTCCTACAGTTTATTAGGACCGTGGTGATAAACTGTCGCACACATGCATGCACACACACACACGCACGCACACACACACACACACACACACACACACACACACAAACACACAGATTTGATAGAGCATGGCTAATGACCACTATGGAGCCTCACACACGTCTGGGGGATGCGTGGGCAGATCGGCAGTGTGGAGCTGTCGGGGAAGCCTTTGACCCTCCAGGGGGGCGTGCAACAGACCTGACCCCCGCGCTACGTCTGTACACCCGGGGCCCTGATCTCCAGACGCCCGGCGGCCAACGCCACCGCCACCGGTTTGAGTCAAATACCAAGGGAGAGAAAAAGCTCCCGCGGAGCAGATACTGCAGACATTGCAGAGACTGCGCGGAGCGCGGATCAATGGGCGTTTTACAGCAGCAGCCGCCAGAGGAGTCGAGCGTTCAACTCGTCCACGGCGATCCTTAAATCACACTCCCTGAAATAAAGGTTGGCAATAAAAACACGCCCTGCTGAAATAAATCAGAGAGCACAGCCAGACGAGAGAGAGAGACATATACACACACACACACACACACACACACAGAGGTAGAGAGAGACAGGGGTAGAGAGGTGGAGAGAAGTGAAAACAGAGGGAAGGAGGAGAGAGAGCAAAGTAGCCGAGAGAGAAGTAGGAGACACGAGAAAGAGAGAGACACACACACACACACACAGAGGGAGAGAGAGAGAGAGAGAAAGAGAGACCGAGAAAGATGCAGAGAAGGAGACAGGCGGAGAGAAAGAGAGAGAGAGTGAGGGATAAAGAAAAATGGGGGGATTGTCTGATTCCTCCCACCCTGAATCAATCATGTCTTGCTAATCATTTCCCTTGTCGGCAGATGAGAAGCTAACAAGGCTGATCAAATCCAAGCTGCAGCCTGGTTTACTGGCCCGCTCCCGCTGCGTCAAACCACACAACCAACCACTTAGCGGCGGGGTGGAGCCCGGCGGTGAGGGAGGCCCAGGACTGGAGCCTGGGGGTGAGGAGGCCCAGGATGGAGCCTGGGGGTGATGAGGCCCACGATGGAGCCCGGAGAGGAGGCCCACGATGGAGCCTGGGAGTGAGGAGGCCCAGGATGG
>JAXIVH010000032.1:1617919-1627919 GCA_036785325.1 Urophycis tenuis
CGGAGCCGCTGCTCTCGCAGAGCGCCTCGCTGACCGGCGACAGGCAGAAGGGCGAGGAGAAGGTGTCCGAGTCCGAGCCCATGGTGCTGTCCCGGCTCACCTCGTCCGACAGCTCGTCCCCCTCCTCCGCCGGCCCCAGGACGGGGCCCGGTGCCGGGGCGGGGAGGGAGAGGCCCCGCCGGCCTCCCCCTTCTGGCCCTCCACTGGGGGTGGTGGTGGTGGTGCTGCTTGCTGCTGGTGGTGCTGATGGTGGTGGTGGTGGTGGTGGAGGAAGAGAGCGCCCTGGTGACGTTCTCTCCCTCGTCCACCACCCCCTCCTCCTCCTGAGCGGTGGGGGGGGGGCGGGAGTGAGGCCTGTGGAGGGGGAGAGAGGGGGGGAGAGAGGATTTGGGTTGGGAGATAAACATCATCTGAAGTTCCCCCCCCCCCCCCCCACCGACATGCAGAAACAATGTAAAAATAGTTAGAAATCACAGGAAGCCAATCTCTGTGCAGCGGACAGGAAGCAGCACAGCAGCGGTATCCCTTTAGATTTAGCGAAAACTGCTGCAGTGCTGTATTAGGAATATTGTTTTCGCAAGCGATTGCAAACTCTCAAGCAGAAGAACACACACACCCAGAGGAGAACACCCCCAGCATAAACATGAAGCACTTGTTCGGATGCCTTCTCCACAAGCCATTTGCATTCCAATTAAAAGTGGCTGATTTCTCTAACAAGGACCTTCCGTGAACCAACAAAATCCAACCAGTCCCACTTCAGGAGCATGCCGTGCGTTCCCCACATCCCAAACCAGACAGGACCCCCCCCCCCCCCCCCCCCCCACCACCCCCACCCCGTCCTCACCGTCGCCCCCGGCGACGGGCGTTGCGGCGCACGGGGAGCTCTCTGGGGTGATGTAGCGGGAGGGCCTCCTCGTCCTGCCGCTGGATGCGGGAGTTGGGCACCCAGGTCAGTATGAGCGTGGTGCCAGGCTGTCGTCCTTCTCCACGTGCACGCACAGGTAGCCTGCAGGGGGCAGCACCACCACCACCACCACCACAGGTAAGGTTATAGAGTGACGTGACAGGCAGGGAACAGTGACACATAGTGGCAGTCCAGGAACCCAATATGGAAGGTGTCCGCTTACTAGGGCGAGCAAAGCATGTGGCCAGCGGGGGGAGGAGGGGGGTAGTTGTACAAGGATAAAGAGTGTTGCAATCCGACGCGCAAAGTACTGGGGTTGATGGCCCGAATGTCCACCGCTTATTGCATGCCTATCCACTGCCTGCTCGTCACTGCTGTGACCAAACTGTGAGGGGCCTTTGATAGAAGGGTCTGAAAATATGACCTAGTTTAAGATGGGGGCACAACAACAATAATAATAATAATAATAATAATAATATAATAATAATAATATAATAATAATAATAATATAAACATTATATAAATATATCATACTATTTATATTAAATAAAAATCTAAATAATCATAATAAAAATAAACCACATCTTCCAACTTCTAATAAAAACAAAAGCAGCTTTTTATCAGATATTATGACATAACAACCCTTTGACCTTCCGTTGAAAACAGAAAAGGGAAATGGTGGAGTGGCAACAAGGTTTCTGCAAGTAACAAAGTTATTTACAAGTTGACCTTATAGAAACCCATTTTGACACCAGAACCCTAGATAAAACATCATATTTGCATTTCCCTCACCATTTTAAATGGGATCAGCAAGTCACCCAGTAACATTAGTAACAACAAGTAACACAACAAGAAACATTAACAAGTTTACTACAAATCGTTGAGCAACAAACGGGAGACTAGACTGATTGTCTAATACAGATAACTTGAAGAACAGCTTCCTCCTGTATGATAAACTGTGACTCATCTAATCATGTGGTTTTTGGCCTCCAAGGGGGAGTTAGTATGAATTGCTAAAGGGTAAAGCAATTTGCACAGTAACCGAGAATACACAGACACACGCATTCATGCCTACCTCAAAGAAAGACATCAGCACATGTTTGCAAAAGGTCATTTTGTCTGCTCAGAAAGTTCCGTTTTGTAAGTAAGTTGTAAGTGTAAAGGTAGGCAGAGCCCCTTTAAAGTGTGTTTATTGGTAGCATTTATGTATTTAGGCAATCCAAGACCAATTAAAGCAACACTATCCCTAACCCTTCTGAGGATGTTTTGCACTGCAATACAATGCATTGATGTACATGTTATTAACTCACAGGTGATATTGTATGTTGCCGTGGCCCACTCAGACCCTGCAGCGCTGCTTTAAAAACCATTATTCAGTCATTTGGTGGAAATCCTGATTGGTTTGTATTTTCATTGCATATTTCAAAAACTCTGCAAATGCTACAGCGGCTCAGCAATGGTACTTCATTGACCCGCTAGAAACATTAAAATTAGTGTGTGACCCTGGCAAGCCATTCAAATTCAAATGTCCAGGTAATATATTCTACCAAATTCACCCAATTTACTAAATAACGGTATGTACTACAAATCAAAGACTCCGACTGCAAAAAAATAACAACATGGTTTTGTGTCACATGCGTTCGTCTCAAGGCAGACATTGAAAGAGGATCTGAGTAAAAAAAAAAAAAAAAAAAAGCTCAAACGTGCTTCCGAAAAAAAGAGTTACTCAAACGCATTTCAGCACAAAAATCAACTGTACGCCAAAGTTGCACGTTTAAAGGGACACAATATCGACACCGGCCGTTTCTCTGACAGAGAGAAACGATGACGTAACTCTTGGTGGGGGGGTAACCCGCCAGGCCCACAACACACAGCGGGCAGCGAGGCGGCAGAACCCTACCTGCATGGTTCTCCCCCAGCCCGAGCAGAACCCTACCTGCATGGTTCTCCCCAGGCCGGGCAGCAGAACCCTACCTGCATGGTTCTCCCCCAGCCTGGGCAGCAGAACCCTACCTGCATGGTTCTCCCCCAGCCTGGGCAGCAGAACCCTACCTGCATGGTTTCTCCCCCAGCCCGGGCAGCAGAGTGGCAGAACCCTACCTGCATGGTTCTCCCCCAGCCCGGGCAGCAGAGTGGCAGAACCCTACCTGGATGGTGTTCCCCCAGGCCGGGCAGCAGAGTGGCAAGAACCCTACCTGGATGGTGTTCCCCCAGGCCGGGCAGCGGCTCGGCGGGGTGCACGCACACGTTGTTCTTGGAGAAGATGATCTCCCCGTCCAGGCCGGAGCGCGCCGACGAGCCCCCGGCGCGGGGTTGAAGGTCAGGAGGTCGGAGGCCTTGGAGGAGGCGCGCCGCAGGAGCCGACCCAGAGACATCTTCTCCACAGGTCGCCGGACCCTGGGCCCATCCTCTGGGGGGGGGGGGGGGGGGGTACGGAGAGGGGGAGACAGAGAGAGTGAGAGTGATAGACAGAGACAGAGACAGAGAGAGAGAGAAATGGTGGATGGAGGTATAAAGAGGGAGAAACAGAAGGTTTGGAGATAGAGCGAGAAAACAAGGAGGGGAGAGGTAGGGAGAGAGAGAGACAGACAGACAGACAGACAGACAGACAGACAGACAGACAGACAGACAGACAGGACAGACAGACAGACAGACAGACAGACAGACAGACAGACAGACAGACAGACAGACAGACAGACAGACAGACAGAGAGAGAGAGAGAGAGAGAGAGAGAGAGAGAGGGAGAATACATGGTTAAGGAAATCGAGAAAGCACAGACGGGATAAGCATTACAACAGTATCAGTTTGTCCAAAACTATAAATGCATTCTCCTCTGGCACACACTTTTTTTTTGTCCTCTGCTTACTGCAGCATCCTCCGTCACCAGAGGCCTAGCCTGGGACACGTCCTCGTAACACAGTCCATAACGCGCTTTTAAATGAGACTTACAAAGTGTCAAACAAACAGAAAAACAAACAGACACACCAGCACAATGCGAGAGCCGTTAGCGCGCGGCCCGCCTTGTATAAACACCTGAAGCCCTCACACCTGACAGCCTCTGGAAGACGTTAGCAAACAAGGGCGCCCGTGTGGCACCTGCGCAGAATCCCAAGCGCTTATCAGGGAAGACAAGGTCACCGCCGCGGACACTGAACCCTGTGCTCCGCTCGGCCCCCCCCCCACCCCCAAACGTGTTGCGGTCCACTGAGACGGCAGACCTCGGCAGTGGACACTTTGTCCTCATGAGCTCAAAGAGGAAGACTCCCGGGAGGGGGAAGGAAAAGGCGTTCGATCCCCAAATGTCCAACAAAGGCTTGCCATGGGTATGTGTGAAGCTCAAACCCCTCCACCCCAAGCTGCTTACATATCTGTACTGTACATTGCTGTGTTTGAAAGAGTCTGCAAAAAACAAAATAGTAAATAGTAGCTGAGACGCAAATTCTCTCTCTCTCCTTCACCTGTCCTCCTCTTCTAGCCTGCCTCTCTCTCTCTCTCCTCTCTCTCTCTCTCTCTCTCTCTATCTCTCTCTCTCTCTCTCTCTCTCTCTCTCTCTCTCTCTCTCTCTCTCTCTCTCTCTCTCCTTCTCTCTCTCTCTCTCTCTCTCTCTCTCTCTCTCTCTCTCTCTCTCTCTCTCTCTCTCTCTCTCTCTCTCTCTCTCTCTCCTCTCTCTCTCTCTCTCTCTCTCTCTCTCGTCTCTCTCCTCTCCCCTCCCTCCTCTCTCTCTCTCTCTCTCTCATACAGTATGTGACTGAATGACTGCTGAGCCAGTCTTCCACCGACACGTCCAACCTCCGACGACGACGTTATCACCATGTGGGCCTGTGGAATGCTTCCTCATGTTCCGTGTTTACCTTGGTCTGATTTAAACAGGCTGGCCACTTCCTGATGCCAGACAGGAAGTGGATACAGCCGTGGAGCCCAAACACAAGACAGGGGGAGAGAAAATAAAAGGGTTGACTAATTGAAGAATTTGGAGAATCCTACTCAGAACATAGAACATGCTGTCAAGATGGCCGCTGATGTTAGCAAACATCAAATGAATGGGTTTGTTTCAGAACTGTCATAAGAAGTCTTTATTTTGAAATGGAGACGTATGGTGTTTGTCTTGTAACTGGTTTGTTTGATGTTCCAGGGTGACAATGTTTACCACAATGTTTACAAAAACTCCAAGTGCCAACTGACAAAGGCCTGAAGACAGAGATAAACTGGTCACACTGGATAATCCAATCGCTACAATAGTCCCGTTCCTGGCTAATTACATCAATCCAAATGCACAGGCCAACACACAATGGGCTTAGAGGCCCTGATAACAGTCCCAATGTGCTCCACTCTGCCAGTGCAGATAGACCGTTGGTTATTTTGGTCTCTATATGACCCAAGGCAGTAAGTAGGTGATTTTGATGGGCCACCACATCCAGATGCCAGCCCTGTGTAACACAGTATGAACTCTGTCTCCCTGACTCAAGTCTTCACACGTGATTCCATCATTTAAACTGACAGATTTATTTATGTGCAAAATATTACATTCCATACATTATATGGAATACATTATATGCAATGTTATATTCCCTCACTGGGGGGGGGGGGGGCATGTTCTCTGCTGCCTCAGATTACTGTTGTTGCAACCGCCTCGAAAGGCTGTATAGGTTCATTTTCCCATGTCAATCTGCAGATTAGAGAGAAGAAAGACCTCAAATCCTCACAATGGTGATCGGCTCTAAGCTTCTCTTGTTACGCTGATTACACCTCTGGGCAGCAGTGAAATACTTATATTTAAGTAGCGCCATTCCGTCTTTATATTACTGTAGACGGGGTGGGACGCCTCAGGGGTCCGGAAACACAAACTTGGGGGAAAACTACACTCGACTTGTGAATGGCTGAACACGAAGGCACACGATGTGTTGCACAGCCTGCAACTCCCTTAAGGCTTCTCATACATACACGTGTGTGTCACCTATAAAATGTTTCATTTAATTGTGCTGGGTTACGCGTCTCCATCGTGAATACATTTTCACCATTAAAATGAAATATTAATACAATAATAACAGAAATTAAACATCACAGAGTGGCCTATATATTAGCCACTGGATATGCTTAGTTAAAAAAACACAAACAGGGCTGAATCAGCCATAAACACATGCCCATACTCTTCTGATGGAATAGTATTGCCCTAAATGTATTAGGCCACGTCTATCATTGTCGTCGTCATAGTAGTAGTAGTAGTAGTAGTAGTAGTAGTAGTAGCAGTAGTAGCAGTAGTAGCAGCAGCATCTACTTTATCTGGAAGGCAGCATTCGTTGACAGCAGGCTCTGCAGGACAAGGTTTCTTTCTACCTTCATGTTTTCACACCGTGGGTTGCAGCATGCAGAGAGGCTTCAAACCATCTCATTCCACGGTGGCTTTCCTGCTCCTAGGCGTGCAGCTGGCGGAGTTTATCTGTTGCTTTTATGCATCTTGGAACATAAACATTTGAGTTAGCCAGCTCGACCATGGCCGCACTGTGTTTGTATATATATATGCCACACAACCCATGGAAACTTAAGTTGAAGCACCGAATTTGAGCAGGGCATTTGATAACGATCACACCGACTCGGACCGAGCGAAACGTGCTATGTCGCCGACACGGACACGCACCGGTGACTTGACGGAAGAATGAATGAAATGGCCCGACACATTGGACGAGTTGCCCACACACACACACAACACACACGCACGAACACATACACACACGCACACACACACACACACAGGAGAGAAGCGTCAGAGCTCTCACCTTCAGTCCCGCCGGAGAAGTCTACAGTCCATGGCTAACGTCCATCTTGCTGGTGTGTGTGTGTGGGGGAGCACTAGCTGGCTATCATGCAAACAAAACCCGGTTGTTGCTTATTGCAGGTACGTTCCCTCGTGTTGTGTTATTGGTGAGATGAGAGTATCCCTGTGTGTGTCGGTGTGCTCTGACAGTGACACCACACGTTTAACGCTGCTGCTCCTGCTGCCTCAGACCCAACCCCCCCCGAGTCCCGCTGCTTCCGGAATAGAAAAAAAAAAGAAAGAAAAGGCGAAGACTGAACAGCCGCGTAATTTGCTATTTAATTATGAACGTTTAAAAACGTGCATTTGTTTCCTAAATAATATGTGATCCACCCTTGGCAAACTGAACACACGTGAAACATGTAGCGTATTTGCTTTAGAGGTCACGGGGAATGTGGCTGGAGTGCAGTTGGTTGTCTACCCCTATGCGCATCATCAGGACCACTGCTGCTGAGTCTGAGCATCACGTCACGGGCACGCGGACACAGGAGACCATCATCATCATCATCATCTCGGCCGTTTTGACTTGTTGAGACCACGCAATGAATCCACGCCCGGAATTACTTATTTAAAAAAGAAAACAACAATATGGCGGGGCCTTTTATGTTTTACATTTTCACGATTGTGATAACTGATATTAATCTTGTTAAAATGTATAGAAATATGTATGGCAACATATAGAAAATATATATGTCAAGGGTCAATTAATGAAATAAGACACAACAACCAATGTGCTAAATTAATAATCCAACAAGGACCAGATTTACAAATATTTTATTGACATTGCAATTATTCATTTAATTTAGAAAATCAATGGCTCAGTATTACTTTTTTCATTGCATCAGTGAGAAGCAGTCATTGCTAATAAATTGACCTAGATAAATAATCATGACGATAATTATTTTTCTCGCAATAAAACAGACAGATTATGTTCATACTAATTATGTAGATAATATTTCTTCTTTAACTCGGTAGCAAGTGTCCCGTAGGTAGAATTATAATCATGGTAGCGAGAAAATAATAATGTCTAGATTTCCTGTGCTCAAGTGGCAGTGTTGGCCGTTGGCAAATTGGGTTTATGTGTGGAGGGGAGGGAAACAGTGGACAGATTTCATAGTTAACAGCAAAAAAACAGACAATGTTATATATTGCTCCCTTAAAGGGAATTCAGCTCCTGAAATAGATACAATTATACATACATGATATATACACATGCCTTCAGTCATAACCATTCTGTCACAATATCCACTCGGTATGTAATTCCAACCATGGCGATTGCTGCACTGTTTCCATAGCCTGGGGTCAAAACAAATGACATCAGGTAACAGGTGTGACAACGGGTGATGAGGGGGAACGAGGGGTGTGAACGAGGAGGCTTCTCCTTTCTGGTGATTCACAGAGCCCACCGGACTGTGAAAACCTCTGACATGGGCAGAGCCAAACCCTTCACGTCCAACGCCTTCACAGAGACAGAGACAGAGAGAAAGAGGGAGGGGAGGGGGGGGGGGGGCGGGACAGACAGGGCGACGAGCTGTTTTCAGTCTAAATCCAATCAAGTCTTCCATGATTCAAAGGTCTAAGAATAGATTCCGCCCTGGCAGAGGTGTAAAAGAGACGATCATGAAATGAAGCCTGAACAAGGCTGACATGTCCTCAATAGGGTTTCCCCCCCATATGTTTGTTCCTGGTTTGTGAAAACACATAGTTCAACATAGCTGAAGTTCTCCTGTGTGTCTCCTTAATGTGTGACACTTCATTAGAGGCACACAGCAGAACTTTAGCAACTGTTGTCAAAGTCATCTTGAGTACTATTAAAGTTTTTTTTTTAACTATGATCTGCTTAATAAATGTTTTCTATGTGTAAAAGAAATCAGTATGTTAACTGATGATACAATATAATGTTTACAGCTTATTTCAGCATGTTTGCCTATTTTTGCATTTGACGCAATATTCTAGTATCATAATGTGTACAGTTATTTTAGCATGTTGTGTATTTCTTTAATGTTCCCTAGTGCTCACAGAACGATGACCTAAAGTGTTTTGATGGATGTATTGATCTGCTGTTTCCTTGTCCCACCTGGTAGACTGTTTTACTGCTCTTATCATGCTTTGGCCTCACTCCTGCTGCCTGGACCTGACACTTTCTTGCATGACACTTCCCTCCTTTCTACTGCAGATGACTATCACGCTGTCGAGCTGTGCTCTTACAGCACGCTGGGGTCATCCACTCTGAGGACTAGAGCTTTGTCATCTCCCCTGCTTTCAGAAGACACACTATACAGCCAAGGCTTGCCCGGTGAGTCAGAGTGGAGTCACTTTAACGTGATACTTTGCAACTTTGCACTATTACATGAATACACTGCCATTTAATAACAATCATCATCATCATCATCATCATCATAGCAATCATCATAATCATCATAATAATAAATCGCTTTCATTATATATATACAAAGTGCAAAGTGCAAACAGTGATAAAACTGGCATTGCTGGTATCGCAGGTAAAAATAAAACACAAAGACCAGCAGGTAAAACCGCACAATGGCATCAAATAGAGGTAAAAACTAGGCAAGTGCAAAATGAGACTCAACCGTTCTTTTTAAAGACGTAATGGATGGAAACATCTCAGTGAAGACAGCAACGCCCCCCTCGGGTCCAGCCAGGGCCCGGGCTCACCTTGGTGTCCGTGCGGTAGCTGAAGTCTGTGATTCTCAGCCCGTTGGCCCACACGGAGACGGGCTCAGACGGCACCCCGAACACCCTGAGGCCCCCCAGCACCAGGCCGCCCAGGGCCCCGTTCTGCCGGACCGGGTCGCTCACCACCTGGGACTGGGGCGGGGCGGGACAGCCGGCGGGTCACCAGAACAGGAACACGATGAAGATTTTCCTCACATTAAAAGGAACTACTTATAGTTTACATGCATAAATTGCTTTAAATTGCCATAATATGAACAGGTTGTAATTTCACTTACTCACTCACTCACTCAAAAAAAATATACATATTATTTTTATAATTATAACTAACATTAGTTTATGATTGTTTTTGTCTCAAACCACGGGGCAAGCACCCAGTGCTCTGAATGCGAGGGCTTGAGCAAAGAGTAATGTGAAGGAATTTCAGATTCTTACACATTGTACCTTCAAAGTGAACTTTTGACATTTGTTTTATCTTAAAGGGACTCGCTTATGACTTGATAGGATGTGTACAATTTTAATTCAAGACCCTTCATGTTCTGTTATTGGAATGGTTATCGACTCAAGGTTAACAAAGTGCAACCAAGTCT
>JAXIVH010000032.1:1632919-1655419 GCA_036785325.1 Urophycis tenuis
AGTGATGGTTTGGAGTAAAATTCACCCTGAGGTAATTTCCACCAATAATCCAGCCAAATACCCCCTCAGATGCATTTTTAGCGATGGTCAATATTTATCAAGTTTAGGGGTATCAGCCGAATGGCTTAGTATTGGAGTGTCCGGTACAATGTGTATATCTCGTAAATTACCCCACTAATAATGCATGGATTGTTACCCAACTTCTGTAGTAGTACATATATGGTCTGTACTCACAAAACGAGGCATTTTAAAGTTTGTAAGCACAGCAGGAGTTTATCTAAAAGAGCACTTTTCTGATAGCTTCAACTCTCTGTTGCTAAGGCTACCGCTGCGTCGACGTCTCTTCCGTCTTTCCGGATAAGTTCGTAAAAGTCCTCTTCAAAACTCACAAGTGTAAGGAAAAGGTTAGTGAATTCAACACTCCATCTAATTTCAAGTATTCGATTATTCCAGTTGTCAATACATTTCGATGGAGTGTTGAATTCACTAACTTTTTTCTTACACTTGTGAGTTTTGAAGAGGACTTTTACGAACTTATCCGGAAAGACGGAAGAGACGTCGACGCAGCGGTAGCCTTAGCAACAGAGAGTTGAAGCTATCAGAAAAGTGCTCTTTTAAATAAACTCCTGGTGTACTTACAAACTTTAAAATGCCTCGTTTTGTGAGTACAGACCATATATGTACTACTACAGAAGTTGGGTAACAATCCATGCATTATTAGTGGGGTAATTTACGAGATATACACATTGTACTTTTCACTACAATACTAAGCCATTCGGCTGATACCCCTAAACTTGATAAATATTGACCATCGCTAAAAATGCATCTGAGGGGGTATTTGGCTGGATTATTGGTGGAAATGACCTCAGGGTGAATTTTACTCCGAACCATCACTTTAATGTACATTGTAGGGCTTGTACATCGCAACATCACATTGCAATGACCACCATCATTTTGGGAGCATTGGGATGTTAGTCACCATGTTAGTAGTAATGCTTTTTGTCATTGTTCAGCTATTAAGTGTGAAATGATTTGTCATTACGGGAAGACATTGGGCCTCATTCACCAATATCTTCTTAAGAATCTTCTTAGATTCTTTCTTAAGTCCTTCTTAAGAAGACTCTTCAATTGAGCGCGCGTGCCAGGTGAGTCTAATCAACATAGGATTAGCATAGGCAACCACCCATTAATGCCCATAGAAGGGCCCATAAAAGGGACTGCAGGGCTGTGTGTAGACGCCACATAGAGGAAACAGCAACAGAATGCCTAAAGCAAAGAGTAAATCAGCTGGAGCACAGGTAAAAAGAAAAAAAAGCTTTAGCAGTTCAGAAATAGACGTTCTGCTGCAGGAGATCAGTCAGAGGAAGAACACTATATATGGCCTTAGTGCGGGTTGCACTAACACAAACAAAAAGGAGGCCTGGGAGGCAGTTACGCGTGCAGTGAATGCAGTGTCGGGAGAGGAACGCACATTAGAGGAGGTCAAAAAGAAATGGTTCCACATTCGATATGAAACAAGAAGAGACATGGCAAAACGCGGTCGGGAGGCGGAACAGACTGGAGCGGGGACGGCAGACACGACACCCATGTCTGAGTTGGACCAGCACACCGGAGCCAGCGTCGGGGAGACGGCACTCTTAGGTAGGCTATGGGAAACATCAAAATCACTAAGAAAATCACTATCATGTAACTTATTTAACTGATGATTCAATTTTCCCACCTTAGATTCTATGAGTAGCCTATCATCAACTGAGTCTCTGTCACCCTCTCCCTGTGCCACTGCTACTCCAGAGGAATCGGAAGGTAATTTATTTATTTTCTGGAATAATACCTTTTATATATATATCTATATATTTAAAACGTGTGCCCTGTAAGGCAGGAGTTTACCATAGTGTGCAAGCTCAGAATACGTCTTTAGTATTGAGGGGTTGAGGGGTTGCAACCTTGGCTTGATTTCATTTATTTATTTATTTATTTATTTAATTTTTATCAGAGTACTACACAATCAGGAACGGATAGCGGAGACGCTGGAGAAGATGGCCTCAACACTGGGAACCATCACAAACACTTAATTTGAAATTAATGAGAATTTCAAAAGAAAATAAAGATGTGCACTGAAACTGGTCTGTCCTCATTTTTGAAGTGAATTACAGTAGACTGTTTGTTTAAACTTGTAATATTGCAACTTTATTCACAAACGGGCAATTAACTGCTCTCGAATGTTAAAGCGTTGGCACATTTAATTTCATTAAAATTAAAAAAGAAAAAAAATGAAATGAATATATATATATATATATATATATATATATATATATATATATATACAGTATATATATATATAATATATTGTATATTTATTATTATATATAATAATAATATATATATAATAAATAAATATGACAGAAATGTCACTGTAATGTATTTTATTGAACTTAACAAATAGGACTTAAGAACAAATTTGTTCTTAAGAACGGTTTGTGAATGAGGCCCATTGTTGTGTTTGAAAGTGCCACAGCATTTCTCATGCAAGATGTGGCAAAAACAAAATGTTCATTAGTTTAGGTTATGGTAGAGCACCACGACTACTCTCTTGAGTCCTCTCAATATGGCGGATTATCGCCACTGGCCAACAAAAAAAATCCCATGATGCATTCTGATGTTCCAGCCCGACTCCAGGTGGAAACAAAGGTGGAAATAATAATAATAATAATAATAATAATAATAATAATAATAATAATAATAATAATAATAATAATAAATACCGGTAATAATAATAATAATAAACCAGATTCACCGCATCCACCTTTTCTTCCCATGCCTGTTCACAGGTTTATGATATGAACTCTCACTCTCTGGCTGATATCATCCTCCATATGACAGATAAGGACCACTGCCTGTGTTGACCTAACTAACCGTACGCCTCACTTGAAGTAAACGTCCAGTACTGGGGAACATCCTGCTCGCAATGTTGACAGCACGCCATCCACGGTGCCTGTGTACACACATGTCCGTCAAGCGTCTGCGACGTCCCAACGCCTGTACTTTTACTGTTTTCATATCTACCTTTCAGATATTGCTGATACCAAAGCCTTTTGGGGGGGGGTTTCAGAATGTAAAGGGTAAAGGGGGCATTTAGCAGACGCTTTTGTCCAAAGCGACTTACAATCAGTACATTTGTGGGGTTCGACATGTGGACAGTTGGAGGAGGGGGGATCAAGGGGATCGAACCACCGTCCCTACGGTGAGTGGACGACCCGCTCTGTCCACCCGTTCTACCCACTGAGCTAGTGCATAGACTACAAACAAGTAGTCCAGTGAGGCATGGTGGTACTACAGAACTGTGACTGAGAAAGTGCACCCCGGCAAAGATAACTGCTAAACGGCTGAATGGCAAAGATAACTTCAAAAGCTTCCAGATGGATCTTTAAAGAAAATAACCTGGCATGCACATGGTGACTGGCCAAAAGAAGATTTTATCAAGTGCTTAGGGTCATGTCACACACTCGCTCCCTTTTATATCTGGTGTATGAAAAGGGAGCGTTTGACTTTGTCCCTTTACAGTTAGTTACAGTTACAGTTACAGTTACAGTTAGTGACCTTACAGTTACGATCTGTGGTATTCATCGCAAGAGTCCGTCGTGAGACTCACTGAGACTGCTCAGCGGCAGTGATCCAGCAGACTTACTGGGCGTATAGGGCGGGGCCTCCAGCTCGCTGTCTGGACAGCCGTCCACCGAGCCCTGCACGAAGCTGGCCGGCTCGTTCATGTCCTGGGAGGAGAGGGCACGAGACCAAAGCACGTTTGTGTTTCAAATGAAAAGAACCACATGGGTCGACCAAATGGCTTCTGTGTATACATCAGTGGAGATGCACGGCACTCCAGACATGAGCTCATACACACCCCGTGTGTGTGTGTGAGCGAGCGAGCGAGCGTCAGTGTGTATGTGTGTGTGTGTGTGTGTGTGTGTGAGCGAGCGAGTGTCAGTGTGTGTGTGTGTGTGTGTGTGTGTGTGTGTGTGTGTGAGCGAGCGAGCGTCAGTGTGTGTGTGTGTGTGTGTGTGTGTGTGTGTGTGTGTGTGTGTGTGTGTGTGTGTGTGTGTGTATGTGTGTGTGTGTGTGTGTGTGTGAGCGAGCGAGCGTCAGTGTGTGTGTGTGTGTGTGTGTGAGCGAGCGAGCGTCAGTGTGTGTATGTGTGTGTGTGTGTGTGTGTGAGCGAGCGAGCGTCAGTGTGTGTATGTGTGTGTGTGTGTGTGTGTGTGTGTGTGTGTGTGTGTGCGTGAAAAACAAAAAAACCTACAATCCAGAGTCCGTCTACGTTGACGGCAGAGTGGAAGCGCTGGATGCAGTCTCTCCACCAGGCGACCGTCTCCGGGTTGGTGAAGTCCGGGAAGGCGGTCCGGCCCGGCCACACCTGGAACACGTGGGATATAAATACAGACGCAGGGACGCGGGCCCGGAGAGAGCCTGCTCAGCACTCCCCTTCTGCTGCGTTGGCGCGCGGGCCGCTCGGTGCGGGGGGACACGGTTCAGGAAACACGGAGTAGTTTAGCGAACGCAGCCCCATTTCAGGAGCACAGAAGTCGTTTCACCGTCACGACGCGCCTAACAATGTTTTGCTGATTTGTGATGAAAAAAAAAAAAACTGTATGGTAATGAAAAAAATCATGGTGTAAAACGGAAAAAAAAATACTTTTCAATTTAAATAATATAATTATATTAATTAAATTATATAAAAAAAAACTACTGACTACTAAAAAACAAAACTAAAAAACACTTAAACACATAAAATACCACTTAAATCACAGCATTCTCAATGTCTCATGCTAGAGATGTCTGTTATGCATGCAATCATTTCAAAATATCACAGAAACAAAAAGAAAAACTGTTGCGCCCAACCTTCCCGAAGAGGGTCTGTCCGGTGGCGTTCCTAATGAAGACCCCTCTCCTCTGCCCCTCCTCATAAGGAGGGTAAGTCCCTTTAGGACTGGTGCTGCTGATACCAGGATCCTGAGGAGAAGAAGACGATTGACTGTGGAAGGCGAGTTTTGTCTGAGAACACTGACACCTATTGGCAGATTGCGGGAACTACATGGCTCTCTGCATGTGTTTACAGGTTCAGTGTAAACAGCTCCATAAACGGTGAAACACTGTGTGTGACAGCTGTTTGGCCACTGTGGTGCCCATGGTCATAAAAGGTTATACTAAGTAAACATGACAGTTAACGTGTGTTTTTACAGTTTAAAGAATAGAGTTTGTGTTCATGGGTAGAGTTGAAACAGGGGTCCTATGGGTTTGAAGATATGTACAACGACAGACCAGTATGAGGATGTACTTCATCCCTCGGTGGTGGAACTCCTCCACCATGTCTGGTAAATCCCCGAATCTCTGGGGGTCAAAGGTGAACACCCGGCCCTTGTCTGCGTAGTCCAGGTCATTCCACTGCACGTCCTAGTTGAATCACGAGAAACAAATCAACTCACAACAATAGAGGTCAACAATAGAGGTCAATGATAACACTACACAGGAATCCCCAGACCACCTGATAGATGTTTGCAAGATTATTCATTTTAATTTGGAATTCGAACCAAGTTTGAGAAGACAATGTTTTCAAATCAACCAAAGTACACAATCTCGCTGCTCGTATCAAGTCAAGTCAAGTCAAGTAAACTTTATTGTCAGTTTTCATGAATGTACAGGACATACACAAAAACAGAAATGCCGTTTCCCTCGATATACGAGGTCTTGAAATTCTAGAGAGCAAAGCCAATCGTTCTTATGAAGATTATGTCACAATATAAAAAGTTGTAACTGTATAAAATACAACGTGAAATACAGTAAACTACATGATGTCAATGGCCATATTTACCAGTGGGAAGTTGTCCGTGTGCATGCGCTGTACCACCGCTCTTGTCTCATTGGTGGAGTGATAGCCCCATCGACACAGGTGGAAGCCCAGCGACCAATAGGGAGGCATCATAGGGTAGCCTGGGGGGGGGGGAGGGGTAAAGGTCAACCAATCATATCTCCTATCACAGAGACCAATAATAAAAAAAAAAATCCTTTAACATACACAAAATGTGTGTGTGGGCCCATTATTGTGATTCATTTGGATCCTGAAATTAGACTAAGGAATGTAGTGCAAAACAACAGTCAACACAAAAAGAAACAGTGTTGTGAACATCGTGTCACTTCATCATATGCATTAAGGCAAAACCTTGCAAAAACATCCCAACATAAAACAGTTTGGATTAATGGGAGCCCCATACCAATGACCTGGAGGTACTGTCGGACCACACTCTGGGGGTCTGGGCCCAGGAAGACGTACAGGTCCAGGATCCCCCCGACCGACACCCAGGTGAGGGCAGGTGTGGGCTGCAGGGCCACCTCTTCAGGGCAAAGAGAAACACACAGTGAGGGTAGCTACAAACATGGGAGGCCTGGGTGCACTATGGTGTCTTTAAAGGGCCCCTTATTCTACCAGCAGCAGATGTGATGTGGATCAGCCATCACAATCCCTTTCAGAATCTACACTACTGACCTCCAAGACCCCACCCAGGTGTACCCTGGACAAATCAGTCAATACCAGTGGGTTCAGTCCACTGGTATAGACTGATCTGCCTGGGTTCAGTCCACTGGTATAGACTGATCTGCCTGGGTTCAGTCCACTGGTATAGACTGATCTGCCTGGGTTCAGTCCACTGATATAGACTGATCTGCCTGGGTTCAGTCCACTGGTATAGACTGATCTGCCTGGGTACAGTCCACTGGTATAGACTGATCTGCCTGGGTACAGTCCACTGGTATAGACTGATCTGCCTGGGTTCAGTCCACTGGTATAGACTGATCTGCCTGGGTACAGTCCACTGGTATAGACTGATCTGCCTGGGTTCAGTCCACTGGTATAGACTGATCTGCCTGGGTTCAGTCCACTGATATAGACTGATCTGCCTGGGTTCAGTCCACTGGTATAGACTGAGCTGTTCAGTCCACTGAGCAGGCTGGTGGTTAGAAGGTAAAACAAGGGCCCGTCAGACCAACGGTGTGTCAGATACCAATGGCGTTGCTGTTGAGCAGGAAGACGCCGTGCGCCATGCCGTCTTCCTCTTGGACCAGGTAGAACGGGTGGGACCCATACATATTAGCATTAGCCTGTTGCAACACATACAACCAGATGGTAGGCGTAGATTAGCATAGTAGTGAGAGAAACAACAACAACCAACACCCAACCACACTCATCCCATGCCGGGTTCTGGTGAACTGACGTGAGGCGCCATGTCTCTGTTCCACAGCGTGAGGCTGGTCCAGTTGAGGTCCAGGCCCAGCAGGGTGTAGTGCTCCCCAAGGCCAGACAGCACAGGGGAGGCCAGGGAGGTGGACAGCTGCAGGTACTGGTCCGAGAACAGCAGAGGAGCCACGGTGGTGTTCATGCTGGACAGTAAGTGAGGGGTCATGGGGTCATGTCAGTGGAGGGCAATGAGGTCATTGAGGTCATTTGGGAGGAGAATGAGGTCCTATCAAACAGAGGTTGGTGATATAATGGGCAGGTTGTTAACAAGCTGGGGTGTGACTTGTTGCAAGTCACACCCCCCTGTAGTAGATTTGTGGTTATGAATTCCTAAAAATGTTCTAATTTGTCATTTGAGTTGTGTATACCTGTTGCTCTTAGGCACTGACAAACATATAAAACACAGAAGATGTAAGTAAGTAATTACAAAGCACATTTTGTGTTGCAGGAGCAATTAACGGAAAGAGAAAAACTTTATTTAAAAAGGACAAACTCACATTACGCGGCCATTGGCTTTACGGTGAATGATGAAACCAAAAGGGTCTGCCTGGAACTCTGCTGTGTAGAGTGCGTCCTGGCCATCCCTCGGGCCATGGAGGTCACCGGCTGGGAGAGGAACCTCATATCGCTTCGACGACGGGTCCTTCAACTAAAGAATACATTCAATCAGTGATTTATGTGGACAAAGTGATAATACCCTAGTTCATATTTTGCATTGTGTTTTTCTTCAGAGGACTTTAAGTGTGACTGATCATGAAATGCAATGTAGAATGGGGGCAGGATAGTGTAGTGATGGGTAAAAGGTAGTGGGTTTGATAACCAATGTTCACAACCTACCAAGCATTTTGAGGAAGATGCATATATCCCCTATTCTGATAAATGGCATACTGTATATCTGTATATCAGCGTTACCCAAAGAAGAAACTAACTAGCAATAGTAAAAAAAAAATACCTCATCATTTAAATTAGGTACATTTGTTTCGTTTAATTTTAAATATTAAAATGCCTCATTTAGAGAAACTCACAGTGACATGGAGGCAGTTTGCTGTCTCCTCTATGACCTCCAGGCGGAGAGTGGAGATGTCCCTGGGGAGATAGGAGGGGGTCGGCCGTACCAGAGTGGCCCCCCGGCCTCTCTCGGTGGGGGTGAGCGGACCCATCTTATAGCCGCTGTATGACCGTGGATAGTAGCACCAAGGAGGGCCAGATGTGAGCGCCAGTGGAGCATAGCAACACCCTCGTTCCTGACACTCACCCCGACTCAAAACCCGGTCTCTGGCGCAGTCGAATCTGCTCTCCAGGGTCATGAGACACTTGGAAGACCCAGCGTCCAGCGGTGGTTGGGATATTCCAGTGTGGTCCGTCCATGTTTTCACGAAAATGTTCCGAAGTTTTTCGACATGGTTTACAGATGCTGGAGGACTTCCTTCGGATTCCTCAGAGTGGAGTGTGATCGGATGGTCAGACACATGGCTGACGTACAGACAGGTTAATAAAACAGGGATAAAGAGGAGCACAGCTGAGGGGACCACTCCAGATGTGCCTGCCATCTGTCCGCACCATCAGCTATTATGGAACTAGCGCTGAACAGTATCCATGGGGGCCGCTTAAGATGCACGTATAAAATGTTACAGCGTGTGTAGGCCATACAACTTTGCCAGATGTACTTATTGTGTACTTACTGTTTAATAAGTTAGGCGTTGGAAGGAACTGCATTCAACTCAACGGGAGTCTAGTTTACTGGCGAATAAAGCTATACAATATTATATTACTGCCAATGTTATTGCTCTTCCTACAAAGTTCTTAGCAGTAATATCATAAACCAGTTTATATCAGTTATTCGCTTCATAGACAGCATTCAATATTAAAAACATTTCCGTAGTACCACCATGCCTCCCTTGCTGGACTACTTGTTTGTAGTCTATGCACTACGGAAAGCCTGCTAGGACAACTCACACATTCCGCAAACCCCCAGAAGGCGTTCTGTCAGTCTTCAAGGTCTCACCTTTTTTGCCATGGCAAGCGATGGTATAAAGTTTAACCATGGATATGCTGCAGTTGCACTATCGGCAACTTTCAGACACGGCGAATGCTGACGTAACTCCCATAGACTGCATAAAATGGTCATAAATCATATTAATATTTAATTTGTAGTTATTTAATGCATTTTATTGAATGCAGCTCATCCTCCCTGTAAAATGTACTTAACTCAATCATAGGCCTATATGTTTTTAACAGATTTAAATGTGTCTTTAATCATTATTTACCAAATAGTTTTAGTATCACTAATTTATCATTCACGTGCTTTATGAAGACCTATATGAACGTCATACCCCATTACCTGTGTCATGATCTTCAGGCTGAGCACACGGTGAGTATAAACAGGATGTGACTAAAGTGCTGATGTGCAGATTAGTAGGTAGCCTACGTCACTCGTAACAGACTGAGCTAAATACAAAAGGTGACGCATGGAAATAAGTATGCTTTCTAAAGATTCTACTAATACTTTTCACAAATGATAAGCAATTCATATGTTTGTATAAACCTGTTGCTGAAAAGCCAAATAAACACACGTGAATCACGAGATGTAAAATAGAATAAAAAAAAGTTTAATATGAGCTTTCAAGTTAAATTAGACGACATGCGTAAGAAGTCAACGTTCTTCTTAATTATTTCTTTTTTTTAATAAAGACTGCTTCAAAGAGTACGCCTTTGTACTCTGGTTCACGTTGACAACACACCAAAGAAAAAAAAAAAAAGATTAAAAAGGAAACTGCTGGATTCAGACTGCGCGTCTGAACTGAACGCCCTTTGGAACGACGTCATCCCCGCCGAGGAACCCACTACAAAAAGCTTTTGATTTAGAGAAAGAAAAACAACGAAAAGAAGAAAAAAATACAAAAAACGACAGCAGCATAGCAGCATCAATGGAAAAAAAAAAGCGGTCCGGAGCATAATTCACTTCAGCAACACGTACCCCTCACAGCACAGTGTTAATCCCAAGGCACGGCGGCCGTGACAATATCCCGACTCTCAATCATTCCATAGAAAAATATACATCTCTGCAGTGAACAGACTCACTGAGTATGACAACCACGACGACAACGGCAACAACATTGCACGATAAAACATCCAATTGCAACACAGTGATTTTGCCCCTTACAATACGAGCCAGGTATTACTTTTTTGGGCGGTGGGGGTGGGGGGGGGGGGGGAAAGAACACTGTTGGTGTTGAAGACGCCTCGGTAAAATATAAAGTACAAGATGGCGTCCGACAGCATAACCTTTAATGCCTCTGAACCTGCGAGACCGTCCAGAACAACAGTGTGCGCGTGTGTGCAAGTGTGTGGTTGTGTGGGCGGATCCTTTTTGGGGCCGCATTTGCAACCCGGACTAACGAGCAGAAGGCACTTAATTTCAGGCTGCTGCTGCTGCTGCTCTGCTTCCCCTGGTGGTGAATTCCAGGCACTGCAGGCCTGGTCCTCCCCAGCTCAAGGCAGCAGTGACAGCAGCAGAGCCCCAGGAGGTGTCTACCCATAAACTCCATAAACTCCCATAACCCCCCCCCCCCCCTCCCCCTCCCCGCCACCTCCCTTCATCCTGCTATATCAACTCCTCGATCTCAGGGTCCCGGGTCCCCCTTCAGGCAGGCTGCCCCGTGCAGGGGCAGTGGAGGGGAGGAGGGGGGATTGGCTGAGTCTCTGCCTCTCTGCTCTGGGAGGAGTCCGTTCCCTCAGAGGCGGAGGTGAACTGCGGGGTGACCGTCTGAGCTGGCGAAATCGTCACGGTGGGCGGGGCCTTGTGAACCGGCAATGCTGCGGGAGCCGCCGCCACCGCCGTCGGCACCGCCTCCGCCGCAGCATCCTCCTCCTCCGCGGGCTGTGTGTTTGGCACTGTTGCCGCGGTTACCGTGTCGGGGACCGGCGCCGGCTGCTGCGTGGGTTGCGCCGTGGGCGGAGCTTGTGTCGTCGGCGATTCGCCGTCTGCTTGTGTGACGTGCTGTAATGTCTGTGTCGGTGGGTGTCGTGACGGCGGTTCTTGTGTATTTGGCGTGCCTTGTGTGTTTGCTGGGCCTTCTGTGTTTGCTGGGCCTTCTGTGTTTGCTAGGCCTTCTGTGTTTGCTGGGCCTTCTGTGTTTGCTAGGCCTTCTGTGTTTGCTAGGCCTTCTGTGTTTGCGGGGTCTTGTGTGTTTGCTGGGCCTTCTGTGTTTGCTAGGCCTTCTGTGTTTGCTAGGCCTTCTGTGTTTGCGGGGTCTTGTGTGTTTGCTGGGCCTTCTGTGTTTGCTAGGCCTTCTGTGTTTGCTAGGCCTTCTGTGTTTGCTGGGCCTTCTGTGTTTGCTAGGCCTTCTGTGTTTGCAAGGCCTTGTGTGTTTGCTAGGCCTTGTGTGTTTGCGGGGCCTTCTGTGTTTGCTAGGCCTTCTGTGTTTGCTAGGCCTTCTGTGTTTGCGGGGCCTCCTGTGTTTGCGGGGCCTTGAGCGTTTGCGGGGCTTCGCGCGGCCGGCTCATCGTGCGGCCTCTGCGGGGCCCTGTGCGTCCGTGCCAGCTCCTCGGCGCTGGGGTAGTAGGGCAGGAAGGGCCTCTCGTGGGCGCAGGTGCGCATGGCCAGGTAGGTGTGCTTGAGCAGGTGGGGGAAGCGGGAGGTGAAGTAGGAGACAAAGTCGTCGGGGATGGTGCCCAGGGTCTCCTGCACCTCCGCAGGCAGCTCTCTGTAGTGGTGCTTCTGTTGGCGGCCACAGGTAAGACACGGGAAGTCAGCGGGGGGTGAGGGAGAACAGTTGGGGACAGTGTAGGCTTTCAAAAGAGCGTCTCCGTGACGACTGACACCTCACCTTGTTCCGCATCGCTCGGAGGAGGTCTCGGACCGAGCCGCCCTTGTAGGAGCGGAATTTGCGCAGATCTGGCGGAGATTAAACAAAAAAGGAAAACGTGTATAAAGTCAGTCCATCTGGGGGGATGGAATTCCAAAATGTTGGCACGTGAACGGCAGCTGGCAGTCTCGTAACAACTACATTTTCAATTTCAACACTGGATGGAGAGAAAAGCTTTTTTTTCTTCGTCTGAAGGACGAAGCAGCTGCTCTTGGCAGGAGTTTAATCAAAATTTTCCAAGAAACATCAGCCGAAAAATAAGGACACAATCCTTGAAGCGCCCCCCCCCCCCCCCCCATCCCCTGTTCCAGCCTATCCTGTATAACCACAGGCTCATACCTGTTTGTAGAGGCACGGTGATGTGTTCTCTCCAATCCAACTTGACGACAGCCCGCCCCCCTCGCTCTAGCTGCCTCACGATTGGGCCATCCAGCGGCTCCTTTTCTATTCGGTCACTGACGTCCTGCAGAGAGATCAGAACAATGGCAGGGATCAAACATTTGACACAAGGATCTTTACACACTTTACACGTACCAGCATGTCATAGATTCCTACTGAAATCTATTCTACTGTTACTGTTTTGATTCTTAACCGACAAATGCAAATGACAGAATATCACAAAAATAGCTTTTGTGCTTTTGAAGGTACCCCTTGAAATTAAATGCCAAATACATTTACTTAAAAAAACAACAAATTAATTTGTAATTATCTTAAAAGTCGATATTCAGATTCAACAATTTCAATTAAGACGACCTTATTTTACAATTGTTCATAAGCAATCAATCAACAAAAAGGACACACTTTAGAGAAGGTCCTGCGATACCTCACAGTACACCGAACACACCGGCTGCATCTGTACACACTACAAAATGGCGGCTGTGTGAGTTCGTGACCTCCCCTGACCTGGAAGAACTGCAGCTCCCGCTCCAGGCTCCAGAAGAAGGGGTGTTTGAGGACACTCTCGGCGGAGGGCCTCTCCTGGGGCTCTGTGCTCAGCATCCGCTCTATGACGTCTCTGGCCACAATGTCCTCTGGCGGAGGGGGGGGGGGGGGGGCGAGAACAACACAGGAGGATGTGAGCGGGTGGCCTCCAGCTAGCAAAACATCTCCGGGAGAGTGTCCTGTAGCGCGGTGTGGCGTGATGTAGCGTCGCAGTGCAGCAGACATTAGGGTGATGGGAGGCACTGAGTTCGATCCCCAATGCCTGCAGGTTACCCGAAGGCAGATTTGAACACGATGTCCAAACCTACCGGCTCCTGCTAGTATGCATCTGAAGTCAATATGAGTCGCTTCGGACGCAAGCGTTAAATAACAGTAATAAGTATTATTATTATTAACAATAATAATAATAATAATAATAATAATAATAATAATAATAATAATAATAATAATTATTATTATTATTATTATTATTATTATTATTATGATTATTATTATTGTTATTATTATATACTAGTATAATGGTAAATCTAAAAGTAATGTCTTATGAGCTTTGCATACATGTCCTGCATCCATTAGACCTCAAAAGGACAACACAGATGTAGAACTCATTCGAACCCGCTGTGTTTCTCCACAGCGCTCCTGCTGCGTGCCAAAGACAGAACAGCGCGCTGCAGCTGAGGAGGACGTGACGCTGTGCTGCCCTCACCGTGTTTGTCGGGCAGCAGCTTGTCCAGACTGTAGGCTCCCAGGAAGATGTTGGCCTGCCGCTGCAGAGACTTGCCGAAGGGGTGGCTGCCCTGGGACACCACGTAGTAGAAGACACAGCCGGCGGAGAAGATGTCCACCGTGCAGGTCTGTGTTGAAAGACAAGAGGCGTCGCGTGAGGTGGGTGGCGACGAGGACAGGAATGGACTGACCATGTTGGTCCTTCACACGTGATGGTAGAGAGACAGAGAACAGAAACAGAGGGAAAAAGGGAGACAGAGACACAGGGCGAGAGACAGACAGAGAGCTGAGAGAGAGAGAGAGAGGGAGAGAGAGAGAGAGAGAGAGCTGAGAGAGCCAACAACAACGAGAGACAGAGCGAGACACACAGATAAAGAGAGACACAGCAAGAGAGAGTTGCGAGAGAGCCAATGACAGTGAGAGACACAGAGAGACACACAGAGAGACAGAGAGAGAGAGCTGAGAGAGAGCCAATGACAGCGAGAGACACACAAAGAGACAAAGAGAGACACAAAGAGAGACACAGAGAGAGACACACAGAGAGACACACAGAGAGAGCTGAGAGAGAGCCAACGACAGCGAGACAAAGACAGACACACAGAGACACACAGAGAGACACAGAGAGACACAGAGCGAGAGACAGAGAGACCCCTCACCGGGTTCTCCTTGCAGTCCTCGCTGAGCACCTCGGGGGCGATCCAGCCCTCGGTGCCGGGCACCCCGGACCTCCGGCTGAAGCTGTGGCGGCCCACCGCCAGCTTCTTGCACAGGCCGAAGTCAGAGATCATGGCCCGCACCCGGCCGTGGGCGTTGGGCATGGACACCAGGATGTTGTGGGGCTTCAGGTCCCTGTGGACTGGAGGCCGGACACCCAGGGAGACTCAATACACAGGCTGAGACATCCAGCGTCACTTAGCACGACACAACATGGAGGATGTTGAAAGCCGGTTTGTGGACTCCGCTGCTGGTGGGGTGGGGTGGTGCTGGTGGGGTGGGGTGGTGCTGGTGGGGTGGGGTGGTGCTGGTGGGGTGGGGTGGTGCTGGTGGGGTGGGGTGGGGTGGTGCTGGTGGGGTGGGGTGGTGCTGGTGGGGTGGGGTGGTGCTGGTGGGGTGGGGTGGGGTGGTGCTGGTGGGGTGGGGTGGTGCTGGTGGGGTGGGGTGGGGTGGTGCTGGTGGGGTGGGGTGGGGTGGTGCTGGTGGGGTGGGGTGGTGCTGGTGGGGTGGGGTGGGGGTGGTGCTGGTGGGGTGGGGTGGGGGTGGTGGGGTGGGGTGGGGTGGTGCTGGTGGGGTGGGGTGGTGCTGGTGGGGTGGGGTGGGGGTGGTGCTGGTGGGGTGGGGTGGGGGTGGTGCGGGTGGGGTGGGGTGGGGTGGTGCTGGTGGGGTGGGGTGGGGGTGGTGCTGGTGGGGTGGGGTGGGGGTGGTGCGGGTGGGGTGGGGTGGGGTGGTGCTGGTGGGGTGGGGTGGGGGTGGTGCTGGTGGGGTGGGGGTGGTGCTGGTGGGGTGGGGGGGTACCTACCTATGTTGAGGGAGTGCAGGTGAGCCAGGCCTGACATGGTCTGCTGAAGTACGGCGATGGGTTCCAGTCCACAGCGGTCAAAATCCACCCTCTCCACATACTGTGTGCGTGTAGGGGGGGGGGGAGGGGGGGTGACAGTTAATACAACAATGAAACCACAATTGAAACGCAAGACAAGAGGATCCACCCTGGTGGTGGTGGTGGTGGTTCTGGCCTGGCCCGGTACCTCCTGCAGCGACGCGGCGCACAGCTCGATGGCGATGTACTGGAACTGCCGGTCCCGCTCGGTGCAGAAGTAGCGGATGACGTTGGGGTGCTCGTCCGACTCCCGCAGCAGCTGCACCTCCCGGTCGGCGAAGCTGAAGCATTCTGGGAGGATCCTCTTCACCGCCACCTGCCGGTTGTCAAACTGACCCCTGGCGGAGGGCGTTCGTGTTAGCAAGTTGTTGTTGCGGTGTTTTTGTTTTTAAAAGCGGCGTTGTTAAATGACACAAAAAATTGACCCTTATTTCCCCTACTTATTTTATAAGAAACTTTTTAATTACATTTGTCTTTACTTTCTATGATCAAGAAAGTAGATCTTATCATCATTCGTTTTGGGCGTACCGGTGTCTTCTCATCCACCAATGAGTTGATCAAAAACCACAGATATAGGCATGTTCACATGCACACACACACACATGTTGATACACCCACATACACATATTCACATGTACACACACAGACACACACGTAGATACACACACACACACATATGTACACACACACACACACCCCCACACACACACACACACACACACACACACACACACACACCCTCACATAATCACACCAGCAGCTGCAGAGCTGCGAGTGAAGGACTCACTTGTAGACGATGGTTCCCTCAGCCCCGTGGCCCAGAACGTTCCTGGGGCTGAAGGTGATGTTCCCCACTCGGACCGTGTTCAAGTCCTCGTCTGACGCGTCCACACAAAAAAAAAAAACGCACCAAAGACACACAAATCAACCAAAGATGCACATAATTATGACATTAAAATGATTAATCTTTATATCAGATTTGGGAGTGACAGC
This sequence comes from Urophycis tenuis, assembly GCA_036785325.1. Taxonomy (NCBI): domain Eukaryota; kingdom Metazoa; phylum Chordata; class Actinopteri; order Gadiformes; family Phycidae; genus Urophycis; species Urophycis tenuis. Next base: position 1,649,328 of record JAXIVH010000032.1, read on the forward strand.
GGTGGAATGGTTCTGTGACTGTACAATTAGGGTATAGTATACCGTACAGAAATAAAATTCAGGCACACCTGTGCAGTTGTTACACAAGTCGGTGTGCGATCGCGTGCACGTGTGTGTGTGTGTGTGTGTGTGTGTGTGTCAGTGTTGGGTATTAACGCGTTATTAGTAACGCCGTTACGTAACACCGTTATTTTTTTCAGTAACGCGTTAAGTAACGCGTTGTTTTTTTTAAATTCAGTAACTCCATTACCAAACGCTACATTACATCGTTCCTTTTGATGAGGTTTTACAACGGCACGCAGTTCCCGATCAATAAAGTTTAATTGAATTGAAAAGCTGTCGCCTCTAGCGTCACACACGCAATCAAACACGTGCCCCAAAGATGACTGGACAGGTCAGTGCACGGCATGATGGTGAGCGAGAAGGGGAAGATCAGTTTCTACTCTTGGAAATACTAAAAAAAAATTCAACTCGAGAGCAAACTGTGCCCCGGGTCAAAAATCCTCTGTACGGTGAAAAACAGCAACAGCAATCTGCTGAAGCACATCGAGATGCGGCACACACACACACACACACACACACACACACACACACACACACACACACACACACACACACACACACACACACACACACACACACACACACACACACACACACACACACACACACACACACACACACACACGCGCAGCGCTCCGAGGAGGCGGAGCGAGGACGCGGCGGAGGCATGGCCGACGTTGACGTCAGAATATTGTTGTCAGTTATTTATATCAGAATGTCTGTATTTGCTTTTAAGCCACTTTAATTTTTGGCAGTTTGTTTTTGAATAACAAATAAGAAAATAGCCTTGTTTAGCCAGTTTATAGCCTATGGCCTGACTGAAATAAATAGACATGTTTGTGTTGGTGCACAACAGATCAGCTTGGATGATTAGATTCAGTGATGTGGATGCAAATGAATTGAAACGGTTGTATTATTTTGTATTATTCAGCATCAGCACAGAATTGAAATGACGGCTAGAGGGGAACTCAATCAATCAACCTTTAGAGCATTGGAAGAACGTTTTACAGTAACTAAAAAGTTACTTTCTCAGTAACGCATTACTTTTTGGTTTAAGTAACTGAGTTACTAACTGAGTTACTTTTTTACAAAGTAACTAGTAACTGTAACTAGTTACTATTTTTCAGTAACTAGCACAACACTGGTGTGTGTAAGAGTGCGGATCGGGCCAGAATTTTCTGTCCGAGCCCGCCCCCGTCTGACAGAACAGTAACCGAACCCGACCCGAGCCCGACGGGCATCAAGCTTTTTTACGTCAACTAACAGATGAGCGCAACATGCGCGCGTTAACACGCGGGTAAATAAAAAATGTCTAATCGCGCAGACGTGACCGAGCCCGACCCGAACCCGAAGCACAATTTCTAAATATTTGTCCCAACCCGACCCGGCCCGTCGGGTACCGTCGGGTGCCGTCGGGTGGCGTCGGGCTCGGGTCGGGTATCCACCCTCTAAGTGTGCGCCCCTCTGGATCCCGGGCCTGGCCTACCTCCCTCGTCGTGCTCGTTGGCCGAGCTGCCCAGCTCCGACACCGACATGTTGGAGTGGTTGGAGGCGCGCGGCGTGACGTTGGGGCTGCTGTGGTCCGAGCTCTCCGAGCGCGTGCGGGCCACCTCCAGGTAGTCGCTGTCCGGCGAGAGGCCCAGGCCCAGGCTGGGGTCGCCCAGCGGGGGGAAGGGCTGCTGCCGCTGGAGTAGCTCCAGCCTCTCCTCCATCTGCCTCTGGAACTCCTGGTGCTGCAGCTGCTGCTGCTTGTGGACACTCTGGGGAGTCAGGGGAGAGAGGGAGAGAGAGGGAGAGAAGATCAGGTTTCTGTAGAGAGGAGGAGTAGTTCAATTCAGGAGAGACCAGAGGAAATGTAGATCAGGTTTTAGTAGAAAACGGAGGAAGAGTAGATCAGGTTTTAGTACAAAATGGAGGAAGAGTAGATCAGGATTCAGTAGAGACCAGAGGAAGAGTAGAACAGCATTCAGTAGAGACCAGAGGAAGAGTAGAACAGCATTCAGTAGAGACGAGATGAAGAGTAGAGCCTCAATGTTGTGTTTTTGTGGTACTCTTTGTTTCTGATCAATTGTTAATAATTCTATATTTTGGTATATCATAGGTGATTACAATCTAGCTCCAACAATATAATTGCTATTCCAAATGCCAACACACAGTGAACACAGAGACAGAGGGTCGGTCTGTCGGGACCAACCGCGCCTATAAAACTAAAGCAACAAAAAAAACAAAAAAACAGTAAAACCTAAGACAGGCTTCAAAAAAAAAAAAAAAAAAACCCAGCCTAACTCGGCTGGCCCGAGCGCCCACCTTGGGGTAGATGATGACGAAGGCCAACCAGCCGGCCAGCAGGAAGGTGGAGAAGATGATGGTGGCCAGGTCTTTGAGCATGGAGTCCACGGGGGCCTCGGGCCTGGCCGCCCGCCCGCCCGAGGCCTGCTCCTGGACGGAGGTCTGGGGGGGAGGTTGGCCGTCCTCCATCTTGCTGTCGTTCACCTTCTACCGGGAAGAGGAAACCAAGAAAAGGCCAGAGAGAGAATGAGGTGGGAGTCCTTCAACTCCCGGTCAGCCAGAGGCCAGTGATCCACCGCAGCTGTGGAACGGCTTCCCGGTTTGTATTTAAAAGGTAGGGGAGGTCATGGTGGGAGGGAGACGGACAGGTTTGCCATCCAAATCGTTTTTCACTTGGGGCAGCTGAGATAAATGATGGTCAATGGTGTCGGTTTGTGTCTGCTGGAGGTGAGTGGGATGGAGACACCGTACCTCCTCGATGGTCTTGTCCGCGGAGGGGGGGATGACGTTGCCCTGGTGGCGGGGGAGGTTTCTGGGGAAGCGCTCCAGGATCTTGGTGTGGGCCTCGGGGGGCGTCTCATGGTGACCTGCAGGAGGGAGCAGTACATTAACCCCTCGTTAGAACGACGAGGAACCGAGAAGAACCTCCCGTCAACTCCTTGATCTGGAGCTCCACAGGCTCTCTCTCTCTCTCTATGTCTCTGTCTCTCTCCCTGAGAAACCATTTCTCAAAAGATCACCCCACCGACCCAACATTCACCCCAGATACCCCACAGACACCCCCCACCAGCGCCTCACACAGCGACGCGTCACACTCTCTGCATCATGAATTCCACATTCAGCGAAATTGTGATCGTTTTTTTTTGCCCCTGCAACAAACTAATCGTGAAAGGTTGCAAATATTACAGAAAACAATCATACACAAAATTAGCAAATCAGATATTGCACGGCCGTTACATTAAAATGAAATTACACACCATAACAACACCTACGTCCCTCGGGACGTAGGTATCGGACACTGAGGTGTGAGAGGGCCCGCTTTGGGAGAAGCTTGGTCCCCGCAGCTATTGCTGCCCTGAACAATAGACCCCGGTGATCAGGTTTGGGTGGGCGGGTTTACTGCATGTAGTTCTGTCCTAGTATGTTGTCTGTCCATGTACAATGATGTTGTCCTTGTGCCTGTCTAATGTCTATTAATGTAAACAGTCTGTGGAAATAAATTTCCCCTTGGGACAATAAAGTATATATTATTATTAAAGCAATCGCTTTGCAACATTTTTGTGATAGAGCCGTTGCTTTAACTTAGGAGCCGCAGGATGTGAAGTGAACCGATAATGAATGATCCCAACGGGTAACACGCTTCCAGCCCCATAAAGCCAGTCGGTCAGAGAGCCAGTGGCTCACCGATGAGCAGCAGGTAGTTCCTCATGAAGTTGACGTGGTGGCGTTTGCGCAGGCCGGCGTTGAACTTGACGCTGGTGCTGGGGGTGATCACGCACTCCTTGTCCTCATCGCTCTCCTGGCTGCCCGGACCCTCCAGCATGGGGAGCGTGCTGCCGCGAGGCTGCACACACACACACACACACACACACACACACACACACACACACACACACACACACACACACACACACACACACACACACACACACACACACACACACACACACACACACACACACACACACACACACACACACACACACACACACACACACACTTAATTATAATTGTAAATATTAAAAGGCTAGCAGATAACACTGGGTGTACAGTATCCACGGTTGTTAACCCTAAGTAAAGTAAGTTATACAAACTCTGAGTTTAGTTTCAGTCTTTACTTTGTTTTAGTGTGTGTGTGGGGGGGGGGGGGGGGGGTGTCATGTTAACACAGTTCAACACACACTTGCTGACACGAAGTAGAAAGTGCAAACGCTTCCTTCCTGGGGGCGTGACCCCTGTGACCTCGTGAGAGGCCTACATTAGTCGGCCGCAGACGCATCCCTATGCACATATCGCCTCCCATGCACTGAGGCAGAGCACACGTGCACACACACACACACACACACACATGCACACACACACACGTGCACACACACGTGTACTCACACACGCAGGCAGGGTACCTGCCGCGGCTCAATACAGCCTCCGTGTTATATAAACGAGTAGGATGACTTGTGTGGCAACGCAGGAATGCTGCTCCACTCACCACAACAGTGACTCCATCGTGCACCAAGGAGGGAGAGGCGTACAGGCTGGATGAGTGCTTGCCCACGTACAAAGTTGGCCTGAGGGGAGGGAGGGTGAGAGAGAGAGAGAGAGAGAGAGAGAGAGAGAGAGAGAGAGAGAGAGAGAGAGAGAGAGAGAGAGAGAGAGACATACAGACAGACAGACAGAGAGAGAGAGAGTGGATATAATACATGTTTGTTTTCTTAAAGTGAGGTTATCTTAGAGTAAAATCCATCTGGTGATGTTAATCAACGATAAATAACACCATGCCCTACATTTCCTCACTCGGTTTCTGAAAAAAACTTTTTTTTTTTAAACCTAAAAGAAAACGTTTCCTCTTTCACAGCTCAGACATGGTGTTGCATTTGCAGTGGTTTTTACGGTCAGAAGTGTGCTGCGAAAAATAACGTTGGAACAAGAATTTGCTGCTGAAAGTGAGAAACAGTACTGCAGACTGAAAGTACGGCCAGGGGCGGACAGCTGTGCCCACTTCTCCACCCGGCCGACCAAACCGAGTGCATTTGAGGGCATGCCCACCACCACCACCACCACCACCATGAGTAGCCTTGCACACTTTCCTGTCACTGATTGCGCAACTCTGCGGTCACTAGGGATACATGAGTCGCTGGTTGGCCAATGTTTTGTCCTCTGGGCGGTGTGTGTGGGAAAAAAAAACAAACGCTTCTTCAGAAAGGTGAATTCACCATCTTACTATGGAAGCATCGGGTGTCGTCGTCGTCACGCGTGATTTTGAGAACACCTGGACCACAAAGGCACACGTGTGCTTACACACAGGCGACCGCTGAACGGACACGTGACTTGAGAACGAAATAGATTGACAACTATAGGCTGTTCAGTATCGGCCGAGAGCATACAAGGAATTGTTAGAAAACTCCCAAGTGGGGTTTTTGAGGCGAGGCTGAGCCACAACGTGATCAAAACGACACCGTCTCGCATTCTACAGAAAAGAAACAACCCGACCAATCTTTAACGCGGTTTCCCCACTTGATTCCAATTACCCTTGCATTTCTAATCCAGGGAACCCATTCTCCCTTATAGACTCCCAAAGGCCCCTCCCCTCCAGCCTGGGCTTACACTAGCTTGTCCCATTCTCCCTTATAGACTCCCAAAGCCCCTCTCTCCAGCCTGGGCTTACACTAGCTTGTCCCATTCTCCCTTATAGACTCCCAAAGGCCCCTCCCCTCCAGCCTGGGCTTACACTAGCTTGTCCCATTCTCCCTTATAGACTCCCAAAGGCCCCTCCCCTCCAGCCTGGGCTTACACTAGCTTGTTCTTGGCCTTCTTCTCCTTGGGGAAGGGGTACTTCCACTGGGTGATGCGGCCCACCTCGCCGGACATGAAGGTGAGGTAGCGCAGGGTCTCAGCCGCCACGTTGGTGAGGGGCACCTTGCGCAGGCCCTCGCGCTGCCAGATGTACATGGCCACCACCGGCGAGTTGTAGTTCTCGAACCAGTGGACACTGCCCGACTCGCTGTCCACCGTCACCACCAGGC
>JAXIVH010000032.1:1660419-1685419 GCA_036785325.1 Urophycis tenuis
TCAATTACAATGCAAAACCCGGACAGAGGAGGCTGCCAGGATTTAAGCAAAATGTTAAACATGTTGAGCTCGTTATGCTGTTAGCCAAAGACAGGCCTCCCTGTGGTGAGAGGGCTGGGTGTTGTGTTTGTGTGTGGGGGGTATGTGTGTAAGTGGGTGTGTGTGTGTGTGTGTGTGTGTATGTGTGTGTGTGGGGTGTGTGTGTGTGTGTGTGTGTGTGTGTGTGTGTGTGTGTGTGTGTGTGTGTATGTGTGTGTGTATGTGTGTATGTGTATGTGTGTGTGTGTGTGTGTGTGTGTGTGTGTGTGTGTGTGTATGTGTACGTGTGTGTGTGTGCGTGTGTGTATGCGTACGTGTGTGTGTGTGTGGGGGGGTGTTCAGGGGCTAGCAGTGAGGTGTCACACGAGATGGGCGTGAGACACTGTTGTGCTAAGGTATTACACACACTAATTGTCCAGCGAAGGGTCCGGACATACAATAGAGACAATGGATTGGTGTAAAAGAAACAAAACTGTAAGAAGACCTTCATTCAGGGGTCGCTCCACCTGGGGGGGGTGGGGGTAGAAGGTGGGGGGAGGGTGGGGGTGGGGGGGGTTGTAGGTTGGGGGTGGGTGGGTTGTAGGTTAGGGGGGGTGGGTGGGGTTGTAGGTGGGGGTTGGGTGAGTGGGTGGGGATGGGGGGGTTGTAGGTTGGGGGTGGGTGGGTTGTAGGGGGGGGGGTTGTAGGTGGGGGTTAGGGGTTGGGTGAGTGGCAGAGGTGTATAGTAACTAAGTAGATGTACTTCGTTACACTACTTAAGTATTTTTTTTGAGGATTTGTACTTTACTACTTGAGTTTTTTTTTTAATCAGGACTTTTACTTTTACTTCACTACATTTAAAAGTTAAACAATATACTTTCACTTCGTTACTTTGACATTTGTCAAAGTAAATTTCCAAATTAAAATAGTCAAAAAATTATCTGGAATGTGCGGGTCTGAGAGGACGAGAAGAACCATGTACGGTACTCTCGCGAAGTTGATTGAATGCGGGCCCAAAAAGCCCAAAAAGAGCACGGCCAGCTGCGGACAAATCAGCTTCTGCTGAGGATGAACCGCAAGTTCAACTTCTCCACTTGAACCAGAAAGTTTATTTGTGTGGTGTTACTGTGCCTCAGCTCATGAGGATTCCCCCAACATAGTTAAAAAGCGAAAAAGTGGTTCTTATGTTAAATGTTAAAGACATTGTTTATTTTTTGAGTGGTATTCTATACAACATTTCATTCACCTGATAAACTTAAATAAAAAACAAGGGGGGAATAATTTTGGGTTGTTTTGCTTCTTTTCATGCGTACTATTAAAATACTTGTACTTGTACTTTTACTTTTGATACTTGAGTATATTTTTTCACAAGATACTTTTGATACTTAAGTACATTAAATGTGAGCTACTTTAAGACTTTTACTTAAGTAATTTTCCTTTAGGTGACTAACTTTTACCAAAGTCATTTTCAGTTATGGTACTTACTGGTACATACTTTTACTTAGTTATTTTTTTCAAGTACTTTATACACCTCTGGTGAGTGGGTGGGGATGGGGGGTTGTAGGTTAGGGGTGAGTGGGGGGGGTTGTAGGTTAGGGGTGAGTGGGTGGGGATGGGGGGTTGTAGGTTAGGGGGGGGCTGTAGGTTGGGGGGGTGGGGGTAGGTGTGCTCAACAATACAACACCGCGGTAAGTGGGTGAGAATCCCTTAATCCGAGCAGCAACTCGGGTGCAACTTTCGACACAGCAGGTGGGTGTGCACCTAGCAGTCGCCCGCGTGGGCACGACAACAGGTCTGGGCCAAAACATTCAACCATTACCGGCTCTCCAGGTTACCGGTCGATAGCGACCTGGGTATTAGGTTTACCCAACCGCAGCGGCTTGTCCTGGATGCTACCTTTGTTGTGTGTGTGTGTGTGTGTGTGTGTGTGTGTGTGTGTGTCTGTGTGTGTGTTTCCCCCCCCCCACACTTTCCACCCTCCACCGAAAGGCTGCGGTCAGTCTGACTCAAAGCGTGCCCTTTACGCTGGAATCGCTGATGTAATTAGCCGGGGCGCAGAGTGGCAGACATCAACATGCTAATCGCGCTCAATGCTTACACAGTCACACTGTGTAGACAGGAGGGGGGTGGGGGGGGGGGGTTGAGCATGCTTTTCCACCGTGACCTTCACTACTGACACTACCCCCCCCCCCCACCCTCCCCCCAGCTTGCCACTCGCTTCTGCGTTAATGATTAGCTCAGGAAACGAGTCAACATCAACGCAGTTCTCCCGACAAAGTAGTCTGGAGTTAAAAAAAAAGAAAAAAAAGAATGACAAAAAAAAAGAAATGTGCGGCAATGGAGTCCAAATACATCCCAGGGGTGATGGGCTGGTCTAATCGGATCCAGTTATACAGGTGGCCAAGCAGGGAAACACACACACACACACACTAAAAAACACTTCCTTGTTCCGCTTGAGTGCTGCGCTACGCTACGGTGCACGCCAACGGACCGGCGATTCTATCCCGCGCCTCGCCAGGGGGTTCGTTTTATTTTGGGGGGGATTTTCACTTTCAGAGAGCAGCAGCGCGGGAACAGAACCTCCTGGTCCGGCCTGGCGGGCGGGGGGCACATAAAGGGTGCTGTTGTTTCACGGCTGAAATCCAAATGCGGGGAGCGACGCCTTCAACGCAGAGAGAGAGAGAGAGAGAGAGAGAGAGAGAGAGAGAGAGAGAGAGAGAGAGAGAGAGAGAGAGAGAGAGAGAGAGAGAGAGAGAGAGAGAGGAGAGAGAGAGAGAGAGAGAGAGAGAGAGAGAGAGAGAGAGAGAGAGAGAGAGAGAGAGAGAGAGAGAGAGAGAGAGAGAGAGAGAGAGAGAGAGAGAGAGAGAGAGAGAGACTCTCCCCTTACCTTCTTTCAGGGTCCACTTGATAGAACCCGATCTCTTGCTGACGGCGTGCAGGTCGCCGTCCAGCGTGGACACAAAGAGCAGGCTTTCAGTCAGGGACACCGTGCTGGCGGCACAGAAACCCTGCGGGACACAAGGGCCAGAACAAGAGGCCGTTGATGGTGGTGGTGGTGTCTCACACACACATACTATGGATGAATGAATGGGAACTGAGGAAAAAGAAAACTGCTGTAAAGCACGCACACACACACACACAGCTTCAGACACATGCACGCCGCGCACACACACACACACACACAGCTTCAGACACATGCACGCCGCGCACACACACACACACACAAGGGTCAGGTCAGAGATGTGTGTGACATCGTTGCACTCGTGAATAATCGCCCTGGCCTCTTAATCACACGGACACATGTCTGCTCGTGTCCCCCACTCACCTTCCACCATTCAGAGACAAGACTGCTGCTGCTGCTGCTGCAACGCACTCCATAGAAATACAACCAGACAAAAGGAGATGCATGCTGGCTGTGCTGTACTCCCCTGGCCAGATTTTATGGCCCGAGTGGAATGCCACAGATGCAGACGTCAGGGCTGGTTCCCACATCACCCGGACATGGCTGACCGAGGGTGGGGGCAGGAGGGAGCTGCCTGAGGGCCTTGATTGCTAATCGATGAATCCCCCCCCCCTTTATCGTCTACCTCCCTCGGGGACGCAAAGCTTACCGTGGTCGTAAAGTGTGCAAACGAGGGGCTAGCTCCCAGAGAGCTACCCCGGAGGCAAGTGGGGTGGGTTATCTAGATAAGCACTCAAAGGCACAGGGAACAAAAGCGTAAAGGGTCAACAGCAGTCTGGGTGATCACACCATCATAACCCCCCCCCCCCCTCCCCAGGGTTCACTAGAACATCTGTTAGCGATATAATTAGCCAAAATTACATTCTTGAAACCGATGTTGCTGAGGAACGTTTACACTCGCCTGCTGCAAGTGTAAACGACGGGAAAAGTCGCTCGGCGCGGCAGTTTTGTGGACAAAAATAACAGTGAGGTTCCACGCGTGAGCTTCACAAAGCGTCACATCAGGGCTAAGACCAAAGGGCTGCATTGCCATTACATATACACGTGTACCTAATGCAGAATGTGTATTAGGAAGTAATGCAGTCAAATGACATCGCCGGGCCTTTGCATTTTCCGTGACAGCCCTGCTCGACTACCACCGTCCTCTCCCTGCGGATGTCAGAGAGGATGCTTCACGGTTGGTTGGTGGTGACGGAGGGTGGGGGGGACATTGTGCAGACGGCCGGTGGGCCGAGAGCCGGGCGAGCGGCTGGGGAAGGGGGCGGGCGGTCTCGTGTACCGGCGCCGCTCCGAGGAGATCCGACTCAGGCCAGAAGGTCTTGGGACACGGGGAGCGCGCACACAAACGCGGCTTGAAAACGTTCGAAAACGTGCCCATGGGCCATACATTCTCAGCCGACGGTTAGAAGGCCACGAATATGCAAAGCAAATAACTCTTCACGGGAACAAATATCCAACCACAAACACAACAAAAAAACACACACACACACCTCCAGTTAGTTGGGATGTGGAAAGCTTTATTTCACCTGGAGTGTTTCTATGACAAACATCTCCCCGGCGAGTTCTCCGACACTACTGAGAGCAACCCACGGCCACCGACCAACGGGAAAAACAACCGAAAAGGTACAGTCACGGTTATCTTTTACTGCACAACTTCTGTCTAAAGCTGCTCCAACCGTTTGTTTACACAGACCTCAGACTGCGGCTGTGGCTGCTAGTCCACAGTGTGGGTGGCTAGCAACAAGGGCCACTTATAAAGGCAGGACAGTGTGGAGGGCAGAGGCGAGCTCTTTGAGACGGCTTTTCACACAACGGACGCCACCTCGCAGCGCTGACTGAAGAAAGTCATTTGGCGGCATTTGCAGTCTTAACACCCTCGCCCGCCTGAACGTCATTCTATAAATAAAAGATGCGTGTTATTCCCCGAAGCAACTCCACAAGTCACGATTGACAAGTTCAAAGTTTCCTGCGGCAACCGAATGAGCATTTTTACTATAGGACGGACTGTAGCGTTAAAACAAGAGAGCCACTGCTCTGACGAGGGTCTCTTCTTCTACAGTTGCCCACGGCGCGGTGCACCGCCCGGCTCTACAGTGGCGTGTCTGTCCGTACAGCTGGGTCTGTTCCCAGGGTCTGACACCAGACCAAATGGTGTGGTGTGAAGCAACTGTAGTAGTAGTAGTGGTAGTAGTGGTAGGAATAATAGGAGTAGAAATAGTCATTCATACCCGCGACAGACCTCTTCGTTGGGCAACATTCGTGCTCGGGCTGGTTTTCTGTTGCAACTCATGACCGATGCGATTTTTGCTGAACTATTAGTTGATTCGTCGATGAGGCAATCGGTTGCATTTCTCGGTCTCAGATCGTTCACACTGAACTTGTACTTTGGGGAGTAATAAAGTATTTAACTACTGAATCACTTACTTATGATGATTGAGTCAATAGCATATAATAGTATTTCTTGCCTGGTCAGACTTTTTTTGTTATCATGATAAATTAGTAAATTTGAACATCAGGGCAAAGCAACGAACGCATCCATTTTGGAAGCATAGGACCATTTGGAATGTTAGGAAATGTGTTGTTCATGATGAGTTTTTGGTCATTGTTCAGTAATTCATCGTAATTATTTCTCACTATGGAAAGAAATGGTTGTGAGAAGTGCCACAGCATTCCTCATGCTAGACTTGGCACACCAAGTTTCCATTAGCCTATTTTATGGTACATTTACATTGATTAAGGATCTCACTGTACTACGACTCTCTTTTGTCTTGTCAATATGGCACGAGTATCGCACGCCAATACTCCCATGATGCATCCTGATGCAACAAGTCCCTTAATGGTGGCTTAGAGGATCAGAGGAGCAAAGAGCATTGGATGTCTGCTCCGAGTTACCGGAGCAGCCGAAACTCTTCCATTCGTACAAGCAGGAGAGCGAGCGGGGGGGACAGCGGCAGGGCTCACTCCCCTGTGCTTGTTTTCGCTTGCTTTTTGGACAGACGAAGGAAGCCAGACGTTGCGCAAGCCTGTTGCATAATGGAGCTACATCAGAACTGGGAGGAATCAAATTCTTCCCTGGTTATCCCACTTTACCCCCCCACCCCTCCACTGGGCCCTCGGCAGCGAGGGCCAGATGGACATGGCATGAAGGAGCCCATGACTGGAGAGCACATGCTGTCGTCAGTGGTGGTGGTGGTGGGAGGTGGTGGGAGGTGGTGTTGCAGCAGCAACATGTGGAGGTATCATTATGTGGATCATGTCAAGCACATCTTTAAAAAAAATAAAATAAAGCCAAACAGCACTTGAGAGATTTATCCAAGCCTCTTATTGCAAACCTGAAGGAACACCAGCAGCGGTGTAAGGGATGTTATTGAATGTCACAGGCCTGTTTATCTGAGTCACTCTCAATGGAGTAGATAGAGGCACAAAAGGACAGATCGTCTGTCTTCCTGTTTCTCTCAAGTATGAACACTAGTGGACATGTGACCGGCCAGACATATGAAATGGAAAAACACAAGAAGTGTTCCTTTTGGATTACCTGCTAGTTCTTTTTTTTTTAAGCCATCTATCTCCATGACAACATGGAGGACAAGGATTCTGGTTCTTGCACACTAGTTTTGTGAAGAAGAAGAAGAAGAAGAAGAAGAAGAAGAAGAAAAAAAAAAAGAATTCAAACTGCTCCATCTTTTAGGCAAACATGCTGTAGCTCCTTCTGACAGGTTAGTAAGTCAACCTCAAGATAAAAAATATCTTATTTTGGAAAGCATCAAACAAGTATGTGCACACAATCATGTAAGAGAACAATCGGTTATTGGCGTCTACTGTTCCCTGGCTCTGCCCAGGCAGACAGCCCAACAACTAGTTTCCACAAGAAAATAAAGACATGCATTGCAAGTACAAGTAGAAGATCGAGCATTAAAAATAATAAGATAATAGACATACAACAGAGCACCTGGTTTTTAAGTGGAACACATCTTTTTTTTTCCCCATCTTGAAATTGGGTTGCAAGTGGTTACATTTAGTATTTATTGCTTTGAGTTTATGTGCTGCTGGCCTGCAAATCAGATTGCTTGCTCTGATTAGCAACCTGTATAGCACAATAACCACAGAGAAGCCTCATCGCTTCCTTGCAATTTCTCATAAGCTGACAACAAAATCTGTCAGAGAAAGAAGCTAAGTGCAGCACAAATACCAGCTGGATCACTTTGAACAATAGTTTGGTTAACCATGCATCACAACTCTGACTGGAATTCTTCATTGTCCTACCCCTTCTGCTTTAGAGATACATAACATATGTTGGTAATTTCTCCAAATTGTTGTCAACGACATATATACCATTAACCCTGCTCTGGGAAGTCTAGCAGAGAACTCATGTGGAAGCTTCAGGCACATGACAATCTACTGAGATAAGATAGTGCAAGTAAATAACTTACACATACAGGTACACATGTCGTTTAAACCCTTGAACGCTATTTCATTTAGAGAAATTCATTTAAACTGTGTAATGTGCAATCAAAAAGCACCTTTGCACAAACTAGACTCTACATTACAAGTCTGTCAAAGACGTTATTAGCTTATAAGAAACATGTGTAGGATAGACAGACATTGGCTGCACCAGTACAGTTGGGAATGTATGTTTATGTTGTGCAATATATCTACAGTCTACTGGAGAAGTATGCACTCACATACACGCGTTAGTATACATCTACAACTGCTGATAAACAGACATTTCTTCCACACCTGAATAGACATTGATCTCGTGGTCTAATTAATATCACACCTAGCATTTATAATTAAATTAAGTCCATTTAGTGATTGTTGTCAGTGCTGTTTTTCCCCTCTCGAATTTATCGGTAAATACATAAACAATGCCAAATGTAACCACTATTTTAAGCAGTCAATAAAGAACCTGGGACGTGTGTAATGGCTATGGCTTACTGGGTTAAGCCTGCATTCACCAGCCTGGATTTGAAGTATTTAACGTTAGTGTTGCTGCAGCCTATTTCTATAAGAAGGCTGCGTTTTACTCCACGATCACAATAGAGCAGTTAAGAGATTACTAACAATACTACTAATGACACATCTAGTGTACCCATCTCATACAGAATATGGGACTGAAAGTCGACTTGGTTGTATCGTTAGCATTGTTATCGTCAGGTCACAAACTCAACAGAAAGCAGGTACCGATCATTGTAAAGCATTGTGTGGTTCTCAGTTGGCATGTGCCATATGTTGACCATTGAACTCCTACACTTAGCTAGCTTATCCTGCTAGTCTACTTACCACCAGCAGTAGGTTGATAATGTACCACACAAGGGCCCGACTGCTAACTGTCCAGTCCATCGTTTGAGTCACAAACACCGGCTTTAGAGTGGGGTTTCAGTGTCAAGGGTTCCAGTGGGCTTCATAGAAAACGCCAGCTGGATACAACCAAACGCAACACACAAAACACGAGCGCGATATAAAAACATTTAGTCAGATGTATCTCAGTTGTTAGGTGGTTAGAAAAACTGCTTTCCTTCCTTCTTCCTGAAACGACTGATGTGAGGGTTGGACTTTGGGATCGAGCTCCATGCCAGTGGAGGAGGGGAACATGTGACGTTCCTCTTGACCAATGAACGTCCGTTAAATTAAAGGATGCACTAGAAAGCACTTCCGGGCGACATTTTCTTGCACTGTAGCAGAGCACGCTGGTCTAGTGCTTACGGCTGTGCGGGACAGCGATATTAGCGATTATGGACAGATTACGAATGGGTCTGTCAACGGCCATATGTCGTTTTGGATGTTATATATTTACAAATATGAGATGACGGCATGTTAATTTTGACCAGAATCGTGGTTTTAATTAAACAAGCAGCACTCGTTTGCGCGCTTGGAGCAACGTGAGTAGGCCTAGAGGTCCACCACATGGGCGCCCACGATATGAACGACCGGGCCGGTACAGCAAATAATGAGGTAATATTGAGTTCGCTTACCTGTTGTAGGGGGGCCATCTTTCTTAACCTGATATTGTGTTTAACCTTATTTTTTTCTTACTTTTATTTTTTCCTAGTTTGTCGAAGAAGCGACTTGAAGCTGAAGTCACTTGATTTCTGCAGCGTGCCCCGAGCACCCACAAATACGAGACGAAAGTATTAAATTGGGTAAGAGAATAGGTTTACTTGTACTGTTTATGACATGTTCATGAATGATGTTATCAATGCGTTAGACTTCTGAAAACACATGAAGTCAATCTTAAAAACTGACGAACCATTTCCCCGAAATATTACTAGTTTTGTTTAAAATACTTGTTGACTCATTTGAATTTGTTCTCCGAACAGGACTGATCGCTGGATTGCGGCCCTGAAATATAGTAAAGCCATGAAGAATATATTTCGATGTGGTTGTCTACGCCCCATTTCAGTACATGTCCAGCTTCAAAGCCAACCATGGCCACAATGCATATGGATCTATAGAATATGTACAACATGAGTACAAATAAATGGATTCTAGAACAATCAGTGTCGTCTGGTTATTGGGCTATACATCTTCCACGGTATGATTATTGAAGCACTATCTTTGAACCTGCACGACCATTCCCATGGACACTCAGGCCAAGCTATAGTGCAAAAGTATACCATGACTTGTTATAACTGGGGTCTCTTGGCTCCTCCCAAGTTTCTCTTTTAAATGCAAGTCACATTCTCGTCATTGCCCTATAAGTGGCCTAATTGCATCCCTTTTAGTAAAACCTTAAATTAAGTATTTTGGAGTGGGAACTATGTACAATCAGTAGGAGATAGTTGTACCCTGATAGGTCTTTAGTAAGAGGATTACGTGCTCTAAATGGGCAAGTTAAAAAAAATGACTTTCAAGCAAAAATGTTCTTTAATAACGATCCAATCTAAACATTCTGTGGAATTTGCGCACAATGTTGTGATAATTCCACCGCTGTGCAAATAAACCACACGACCGAGACTGAACATGAGCACATTCGCAACAGACGATGGCACAATGAACCTCACTTTTAGACGCGACGCAACCAAGGCCATCTGCTGTGGATGGAGTGTTTGGTCATTAATAAAGGCACTTGTGCCTTGTACTGTCACCCAACATCCAGACAGAAGGAGCGTGTGAAGTAGAACTAAAAAATCACTCGTCTTGGCAAATTAAATCATCTGAAGCTAATGACGATTGGTTCAAACGAAGTAGGTAACGACAGCATTAGACAGGCAGTCAGTCTCCTGGGGACATTGGACAATATGGCTGAATCCACTGATATCTTTTTTTTTCTTTAATAAATAGTATGTCAACCATGATGTTCTTGTCTCTTGGTCCCTTAACAACTTGACTGTCATGACAGAGCGCACCGTGCAGACACCTAATGGTCTTGGAATGGTGAAAACATCCAAAATGTGGGTTTTTTACCTAAGCCAAACATCACAACGACATTAGGCTACGGTTCATTATACATTCATCGTTTGACCGGAAACGGACGTAACTGTTCACAGCTATCGCTTCACTTGTACAGACAGACTACAGTTGGTTTCAGATCTCTAGAACAATGAATGATTTTGACCAAGAAGTACCTGCTTAGATTTAAATAATCTTCCATAGACGAGATGAGATTTTGCTTTGCAAGAGTGATCTTGCGTGTGACAACTTGACAGCCTAGGTAGGGATCTCCTTGCATCCAGATGGAGGACGGAGGAGGAGCAGTACTTATTTGCCAGAGACTTCTCTAATGAGCAATGAAAAATGCAGAGGCCTATAAAAAAAGTTTGTTTTTACCAAGTTAGTTTCGACACCTCGACTTAAAATCAACCTAGATTTGATGGGTAAATAGGCCATAATCACACCAAGCGTCAGGGTGTTTTAGCAGACTAGCGTTTGGTTTAAACTGTACATCACAGGTATCATGGTTCTCATTTGGGTAGATTCGTTCCTCCGACCGTTCTCGATCATATCTCACCTCAACTGACTAATGACCCAATGAAAGTATCGGGGTGGGGTGGGGGGGTTTTACAGCATTTATGATCGGCGTACAGCCTCAGTAACAATGAACCTGCCAACTCGTAGTCATGGTAACTAGGCCAGTCATTCAGCCCGGGATGGGGAAACACAGTCATGAAGCGCGGACGGTTTGTCCACTTAAAGGTTGTGGCGGCGGCGGCGGCGTGGAGGACGCGGCACAAGGTGTCCGTGTCACTTGGTCAACAAACATCCAGCGACGAATGCGTTAAAAATATATACGTCTTCACTCGGAGACTTCGGACTCTGTGGGTTCGGGGTCAGTCAAGGCATCGTTTGTCTCCGTAACCCAGTTGGCATTGGAACGCGGGTCCATGGCAGAGTGCATTATGGGTAGCCAGACGTCGTCCATGTTTGGCATCACAAATATTTTCTGTTGGGACAGCAGACACACAAAAAAAGGGGGGAGGTTTGAAGTGCTGAGCAAGTTACACGATAGATAAGAGCAGGTGTTTTGTGAATCTTTCCATCTCTTGTCTCCCCTTTGAAATATGAGTGTGCGACATCCCTTGACTGTCTGAGAAATAACTTGATTTATGAGCTGAATTGCATCTGAAAGATATAATGCCTCATAATGAGAATCGTAGGGATGGCAGTACATCTTAACAGTGCACTCTCTGAATTATGGCTGAAGCCACCAAGACTGCTGAGCTGACGATGGCAGCGTTTTGGGGTACATATAGCACTCCTATAGGTGACGACGCAAGGCATTGTGGGCCCTTGGGTTCAACTGGAGGCGGATCTCTTAAGTGATGACACAACGCTGATGTCGTTGCATCACAAAGAGATACATACAGTTCCACTGCAACACAGAGAGAATAAACCACCAGTCTTTGCCTCAGGCCTGTTATGAGGGGGAATAGTGTCACTACTGGGACTATATAAAGAGCAGGGTGGAGCTGCAGGCACATTGCTTAGTAAGGCTATGCCGGAGGCAAGGCATTCAATCATCCCAAAGTCCTTGTTGTATTAGCCAATTATCATTGGAAAAATACCTATCCTTGTCCCCCCTTGCAAAGCAACAAAATTAGACGCTGTCTGGGTGATTCAGTATTATAATACCAACGGTGTACAATTCCTGTATACATCTCCAAGATATTCCCTCAGTTGTACTGCTACATCCAGCTTTGAGGAAAACAATGTGTCGTTCACCTGAAACTCCTGGTCCAGTTTCTTCTCGATCCAGTCCGTCACATTGGCAAACGTGACCTCCCTCTCACCCAGCTTTGGCCGCGCTTTCAGCTCCAAGTGTGGGGGATTTCGAAAGCCATACCTGGCAACCGAAAGGGAACATTTCTCAGAAGAATGTCTTCTAGAGTTACCTCTTCAAAGGATTTGTTCGACGTGTGAATGGACACCAGGAAGGTCCTTGGGTTTTTGCACACATGTCTTTGGGCTATAAAGAGTCAATTTCAAATTTGAACCTTAAGAGTGTAAAATAGACTACCCTTTGTTTATTTTGAAAGAAACTATCCTTGTTTATCTGGTGTAGCTTTAGGTGCACATGTAATACAAGTCATCGCAGTGCTGAGACTGTTTGCTTTGGGAAATGTGCGTCATTTGACACCTGGGTGTCATATCTTAACTCTGTTTTCTTTGGAACGTATTAATATTAACTAAACATTAAACAATGTTTAACATTTGCAAACCGCAGCAACCCCTTCGAGGAACGGTTTTACTGACCAACTACTCACAGAGCATCATATAACCCACAATTTATCAGCGGGCATTTTTCATTTGATCAATATTTCCTTCAGCCCATTGGGATTCTTCTTCTTCACCGAAATAAACTAAGGTCCCCCACCTTATGAGATGACGAAAAGCACCCTCTCCCCTTTTGTGAGTGTATTCCGCCAATAGGGGGAAGTATTGCGCCCTTGCCGCACTAAAATGACCCTATAATGATAACGATAACGAAAAACTCGATCCACTACCATATCCTGTCCGTGGGGGGTGGGGGGATGTTGACGGCCAGCGTCCCACGACACTCCTGCACCTCCACTGTGAGCAGCAGGGGCGTGTTGGACATCTCCTCCATCTTCTTCTTGATGAACTCCGTCTCCGTGGCCTTCTGGAAGTACTTGGACTTGGCGATCTGGTTCACGAAGCGCATGATCTTGCTGGGCCGGTGGCCTCCCACGTACCTGAGGAGGGGGAGAGCGGAGGAGGAACAGGAGGAGGAGGAGGAAGAGGAGACGGATGGATGAGAGGTCGGGAGTGAGTCAGAGTCATCAATTATTCATAACAGCATCTCTCAGCTTCAGCCATGGAGAGGATAAAGTGTGCGTGTGTGTGTGTGTGGGGGGGGGGGGGGGGGGGGGGGGGGTTGGTAGCTCTCAAAAATCGAATGAGAGTGGGGGAATATTATATAATATAAGATAATATTGTGTACGTGCTGCGTTTCTAACAGTTAACGATTAGCAATCACGTGACTGTGATGATGGCGATGGTGATGACTAAGTATAATGAGTATGACAATGATGAAGAATGAATTATAAGTGAATGAAGTATAATGAGGATAAGTGTGATGAGTATAAGTATGAGGACTACGACTATGATGATGAGCGTAAGTATGAGGAGTATGAGTATGATAATGATGATGATGAGTATTAGTATGAGAAATATTACTATGATGAGGAGGAGGAGCAGGAGGAGGAGTATCAGCATCATGTCAATGGGTATGACGATGACGATGACGACGCGGCGTGCTCACCCCTCGCCGCCCGGCAGAACGGCGGCCTTGTCGGCGAGGAGTTCGGCGGTGTCCTCCTCGTCCGAGGAGCCGGCGCTGGACGACTCCTCATCGCTGTCCGCCAGACAGTACGTCCGGGGTCTGGCCGCTGGAGGGCACGCAAAAGAAACACGCACACGCAGCGTTCGCTGTCAAACACCCAACACCCACCCACCCGCGGGTGCTACGCCTATGTGGCGGCCATGGAGGGTGACACCGAGGGTTCACAAAGGGTATCGGGGTCAAAATTCAGTGTTGGGAGAGATTTTGCTCCCCCCAGCCCTCCTCCCCAGACTCAAAGCTCACGTGGGTGCCAGCAGGTTGCATAGTTTTAGTGCAATTATTTTATTTCGGCAATGACAGGCTGTGACGTGCGCTACACTGTAAGTTGAGCAGCTTATCTATCTATAAAGCAAGAAACCTCAGTATATGTGTCTGTGGCTCGCATATCTCACTGACTGTTTGTCCGATCGACCTAAGATTGTGGATGTGGGTTTGGCATGGCACAATGGTGTGCATCCTTGATTTTTAAGTTTTTTGGAGTAATTTAAAATTTCGCTGATTTTCCCACTACGGCCATGCACACTT
The DNA here is from genome assembly GCA_036785325.1 of Urophycis tenuis. NCBI lineage: Eukaryota > Metazoa > Chordata > Actinopteri > Gadiformes > Phycidae > Urophycis > Urophycis tenuis. The sequence goes on from JAXIVH010000032.1 coordinate 1,674,726, forward strand.
GCTACGAACGGGCGAGGAAAAGCACAAACTTGAAAAGAAAGCATGGCATTAGTTGTAATCAGATTAAAATGACTTATACTGTGCGTTACTATTTTTCATATAATCAGGTTGTTGCAGAGACAGACCCACCTCTTCATTGTGTATTCTTGAGGTGAGTTGCGCACCACGGCGAGGCTACGCTCTGACAAGACGTCTTTCTCCAGTCCCGTTAGCATGGTTCAAATGCTTAAAGCTAAACAATCTTTAGCGTAATATTCCAATAGCAGCAGGATGTAGGCTACCAAAAGTTTAGATAGTCTTCCGCTGAGAATGGGAAGGCTACATATTATATCCAGTTCAGTTAAAGCAGATGAGCAAAGCATCTGTTTAAAGGCGGCTACACAGCAACCCGACGATGGGTGCCGTTGGCGTCGCTTTTCTGCCGATTCAACGTGTGTTTAGGCTACGTTTCGTCGATGAACGGCAGAATTCCATTATGGCAAGCCTTTTTAACATTTTACCTCTTCACAGGCTATGGCCCCATAGGCCTACGTGTAATTTTAGATAGGCCTACATACATTAAAAGATCTATATAAGCTCCCACTTTTCTATAGGAATACATACTTCCTACGGGCACTGCCCTAGTGTATATAACGTATATTATACGGCCATCCTAAAATCCTGGAACTACTCCTACTCTGAAAATACACAGGCTGAAACAAAAACAAAAGGTTCTGACCTGGTATGTTCAAGGGTGAACATACTGGCTGTAGCATTGTGGTGGAAGAATCCAGAATTTCCACTTAGCATGTTTCCCTCATCTCTGATGACATAGCATGGTTTACTATTTACCGGTAGTTGTTTGTAAGCCAGTTACAGTGAATTGACACAGGTCATTAAGGAGCAGGTAGGGGTTTGGGCACATATTTTGCATGTAGAATCTTGAATCATGTTAAACACCTTCACCACTACAAGGTCATTCTGTCCCCAAGTCAAAGTTTGACAACAGATGCTATTTCCTGAGAAGAAGTAAAATAATCGCATGTCTCAAACTCACCATTCAGAATAAAGCCAAACAGCACTTGAGAGATTTATCCAAGCCTCTTATTGCAAACCTGAAGGAACACCAGCAGCGGTGTAAGGGATGTTATTGAATGTCACAGGCCTGTTTATCTGAGTCACTCTCAATGGAGTAGATAGAGCCACAAAGTATGAACACTAGTGGACATGTGACCGGCCAGACATATGAAATGGAAAAACACAAGAAGTGTTCCTTTTGGATTACCTGCTAGTTTTTTTTTTAAAGCCATCTCTATGACAACATGGAGGACAAGGTTTCTGGCTCTTGCACACTAGTTTCGTGAAGAAGAAGAAGAAGAAGAACAAGAAGAAGAAGAAGAAGAAGAAGAAGAAGAAGAAGAAGAAGAAGAAGAAGAACAAGATGAAGAAGATGAAGATGAAGAAGAAGAATTCAAACTGCTCCATCTTTTAGGCAAACATGCTGTAGCTCCTTCTGACAGGTTAGTAAGTCAACCTCAAGATTTAAAAAAAATCTTATTTTGGAAAGCATCAAACAAGTATGTGCACACAATCATGTAAGAGAACAATCAGTTATTGGCGTGCACTGTTCCCTGCATGCCCAGGCAGACAGCCCAACAACTAGTTTCCACAAAAAAATAAAGATGAATTGCAAGTAAAAGTAGAAGATGGAGCATTAAAAATAATAATAATAACAAGATAATAGACATATGACAGAGCACCTGGTTTTTAAGTGGAACGCATCGTTTTTTTTTTTTCCCATCTTGAAATTGGGTTGCAAATAGTTACATTTAGTATTTAGTGCTTTGAGTTTATGTGCTGCTGGCCTGCAAATAAGACTGTTGATTGCTTGCTCTGATTAGCAACCTATATAGCACAATAACCACAGAGAAGCCTCATCGCTTCCTTGCCATTTCTCATAAGGTAACCTCAAAATCTGTCAGAGAAAAAAGCTAAGTGTGGAACAACAACCTTTTGGATCACCAGTTTGAACAATAATTTGGTTAACCATGCATCGCAACTCTGACTGGAATTCTTCCTTGTCCTACCCCCTCTGCATCGGAGAAACATGTTGGTAATTTCTCCAACATTGTTGTCAATGACATATACCATTAACCCTGCTCTGGGAGGTCTAGCAGAGAACTCATGTGCAAGCTTCAGGCCCACGACAATCTACTGAGATAAGATGCAGAGATAAGTGCACGAGATAAGCTAGTGAACGTTAATAACTTACACATGCAGATGCATGTGTGGTTTACGCTATTTCATTTAGAGAAATGGATTTAAATAGTGCAACGTGCACTACTATCACTAGAATTACTAGCATTACTATCGCACCTTTGCACAAACTAGACTATACATTACAAGTCTGTCAAAGACGTTATCAGATTATAAGAGACATGTGTAGGATAGACAGACATTGGCTGCCCCAGTAGTTAGGAATGTATATTTATGTTGTGTAATATATCTACAGTCTACTGGAGAGGTATGCACTCACATACACTCGTTAGTATACATCTACACCTGCTGATAAACAGACATTTCTTCCACACCTGAGTAGACATTGATCTTGTGGTCTAATTGGGACAGATATAGGAAATCCTTCCTGCCACATGCCATTACACTTTACAATAACAGCTAATAACTCTGGCCATAACAACACAGTCTCCAAGCACCTTATATGTTTGTACATAATTGTTCACTGCACCTTATATTTATATTTTTGATATTATCTATCTCGCACTACAATTCATTCATTCAGTCAGTCAGTCAGTCAGTCAGTCAGTCAGTCCGTCCGTCTAATTAATATCACACCTAGCATTTATAATTAGATTAAGTCCACTTAGTGATTGTTGTCAGTGCTGTTTTCCCCCTCTTGAATTTATACGTAGATACATAGATAATGCCTAATGTAACCACTATTTTAAGCAGTCAATAAAGAAGCTAGTACGTCTATAATGACTATCTTACTGGGTTAAGCCTGCATTCACCAGCCTGGATTTGAAGTATTTAACGTTAGTGTTACTGCAGCCTATTTCTATAAGAAGGCTGCGTTGTACTCCACGATCACAATAGAGCTGTTAAGGGATTACTAACAATAAAACTAATGACACATCTAGTGTGCCCATCTCATACAGAATACTTACCACCAGCAGTAGGTTGATAATGTACCACACAAGGGCCCGACTGCTAACTGTCCAGTCCATCGTTTGAGTCACAAACACCGGCTTTAGAGTGGGGTTTCAGTGTCAAGGATTCAGTGGCTGGATACAACCAAACGCAACACACAAAACACGAGCGCGATATAAAAACATTTAGTCGTATGTATCTCAGTTATTAGGTGGTTATAAAAACTGCTTTCATCCTGTGAGTGACCATGACTGTGAGGGTTGGACTTTGGGATCGAACTCCACGCCAGTGGAAGAGAACATGTGACGTTCCTCTTGACCAATGAGCGTCCGTTAAATTAAAGGATGCACTAGAAAACCACTTCCGGGCGACATTCTTGCACTGTAGCAGAGCACGCTTGTCTATTGCCGCTTGTGCGAGACAGCGATACTAGCGATTATGGACAGATTACGAATGGGTCTGTCAACGGCTATATGTCGTTTTGGGTGTTATATATTTACAAATGTGAGATGACGGCATTTTAATTTTGACCAGAATGGTGGTTTTTATTCAACAAGCAGCACTTGTTTGCGCGCTTGGAGCAACGTGAGTAGGCCTAGAGGTCCACCACATGGGCGCCCACGATATGAACGACCGGGCCGGTACAGCAAACAATGAGGTAATATTGAGTTCACTTACCTGATGTAGGGGGGGCATTCTTTCTTAACCTGGTATTGTGTTAACCGTATTTGATTTTTTTGCCTAGTTTGTCGAAGAAGCGACTTGAAGCTGAGGTCATCTGATTTCTGCAGCGTGCCCCGAGCACCCACTATTGCAAGACGAAAGTATAAAATTGGGTAAGAGAATAGGTTTACTTGTACTGTTTTGGAATTGTTCATGAATGATGTTATCAATGCGTTAGACTTCTGAAAACACATGAAGTCAATCTTAAAAACTGACGAACCATTTCCCCGAAATATTACTAGTTTTGTTTAAAATACTTGTTGACTCATTTGAATTTGTTTTCCGAACAGGACTGATCGCTGGATCGCTGGATTGCGGCCCTGAAATATAGTAATGCCATGAAGAATATATTTCGATGTGGTTGTCTACGCCCCATTTCAGTACATGTCCAGCTTCAAAGCCAACCATGGCCACAATGCATATGGATCTATAGAATATGTACAACATGAGTACAAATAAATGGATTCTAGAACAATCAGTGTCGTCTGGTTATTGGGCTATACACCTTACACGGTATGATTATTGAAGCACTATCTTTGAACCTGCACGACCATTCCCATGGACACTCAGGCCAAGCTATAGTGCAAAAGTATACCATGACTTGTTATAACTGGGGTCTCTTGGCTCCTCCCAAGTTTCTCTTTTAAATGCAAGTCACATTCTCGTCATTGCCCCATAAGTGGCCTAATTGCATCCCTTTTAGTAAAACCCTAAATTAAGTATTTTGGAGTGGGAACTATGTACAATCAGTAGGAGATAGTTGTAACCTGATAGGTCTTTAGTAAGAGGATTACGTGCTCTAAATGGGCAAGTTAAAAAAATGACTTTCAAGCAAAAATGTTCTTTAATAACGATCCAATCTAAACATTCTGTGGAATTTGCGCACAATGTTGTGATAATTCCACCGCTGTGCAAATAAACCACACGACCGAGACTGAACATGAGCACATTCGCAACAGACGATGGCACAATGAACCTCACTTTTAGACGCGACGCAACCAAGGCCATCTGCTGTGGATGGAGTGTTTGGTCATTAATAAAGGCACTTGTGCCTTGTACTGTCACCCAACATCCAGACAGAAGGAGCGTGTGAAGTTGAACTAAAAAATCACTCGTCTTGGCAAATTAAATCATCTGAAGCTAATGACGATTGGTTCAAACGAAGTAGGTAACGACAGCATTAGACAGGCAGTCAGTCTCCTGGGGACATTGGACAATATGGCTGAATCCACTGATATCTTTTTTTTTCTTTAATAAATAGTATGTCAACCATGATGTTCTTGTCTCTTGGTCCCTTAACAACTTGACTGTCACGACAGAGCGCACCGTGCAGACACCTAATGGTCTTGGAATGGTGAAAACATCCAAAATGTGGGTTTTTTACCTAAGCCAAACATCACAACGACATTAGGCTACGGTTCATTATACATTCATCGTTTGACCGGAAACGGACGTAACTGTTCACAGCTATCGCTTCACTTGTACAGACAGACTACAGTTGGTTTCAGATCTCTAGAACAATGAATGATTTTGACCAAGAAGTACCTGCTTAGATTTAAATAATCTTCCATAGACTAGATGAGATTTTGCTTTGCAAGAGTGATCTTGCGTGTGACAACTTGACAGCCTAGGTAGGGATCTCCTTGCATCCAGATGGAGGACGGAGGAGGAGCAGTACTTATTTGCCAGAGACTTCTCTAATGAGCAATGAAAAATGCAGAGGCCTATAAAAAAAGTTTGTTTTTACCAAGTTAGTTTCGACACCTCGACTTAAAATCAACCTAGATTTGATGGGTAAATAGGCCATAATCACACCAAGCGTCAGGGTGTTTTAGCAGACTAGCGTTTGGTTTAAACTGTACATCACAGGTATCATGGTTCTCATTTGGGTAGATTCGTTCCTCCGACCGTTCTCGATCATATCTCACCTCAACTGACTAATGACCCAATGAAAGTATCGGGGTGGGGTGGGGGGGTTTTACAGCATTTATGATCGGCGTACAGCCTCAGTAACAATGAACCTGCCAACTCGTAGTCATGGTAACTAGGCCAGTCATTCAGCCCGGGATGGGGAAACACAGTCATGAAGCGCGGACGGTTTGTCCACTTAAAGGTTGTGGCGGCGGCGGCGGCGTGGAGGATGCGGCACAAGGTGTCCGTGTCACTTGGTCAACAAACATCCAGCGACGAATGCGTTAAAAATATATACGTCTTCACTCGGAGACTTCGGACTCTGTGGGCTCGGGGTCAGTCAAGGCATCGTTTGTCTCCGTAACCCAGTTGGCGTTGGAACGCGGGTCCATGGCAGAGTGCATTATGGGTAGCCAGACGTCGTCCATGTTTGGCATCACAAATATTTTCTGTTGGGACAGCAGAAACACAGAAAAAGGGGGGAGGGTTAAAGTGCTGAGCAAGTTACACGATAGATAAGAGCAGGTGTTTGGTGAATCTTTCCATCTCTTGTCTCCCCTTTGAAATATGAGTGTGCGACATCCCTTGACTGTCTGAGAAATAACTTGATTTATGAGCTGAATTGCATCTGAAAGATATAATGCCTCATAATGAGAATCGTAGGGATGGCAGTACATCTTAACAGTGCACTCTCTGAATTATGGCTGAAGCCACCAAGACTGCTGAGCTGACGATGGCAGCGTTTTGGGGTACATATAGCACTCCTATAGGTGACGACGCAAAGCATTGTGGGCCCTTGGGTTCAACTGGAGGCGGATCTCTTAAGTGATGACACAACGCTGATGTCGTTGCATCACAAAGAGATACATACAGTTCCACTGCAACACAGAGAGAATAAACCACCAGTCTTTGCCTCAGGCCTGTTATGAGGGGGAAAAGTGTCACTACTGGGACTATATAAAGAGCAGGGTGGAGCTGTAGGCACATTGCTTAGTAAGGCTATGCCGGAGGCAAGGCATTCAATCATCCCAAAGTCCTTGTTGTATTAGCCAATTATCATTGGAAAAATACCTATCCTTGTCCCCCCTTGCAAAGCAAGTTTGAGTGTTTGAACAAAATTAGATGCTGTCTGGGAGATTCAGTATTATAATACCAACGGTGTACAATTCCTGTATACATCTCCAAGATATTCCCTCAGCTGTACTGCTACATGCAGCTTTGAGGAAAACAATGTGTCGTTCACCTGAAACTCCTGGTCCAGTTTCTTCTCGATCCAGTCCGTCACATTGGCAAACGTGACCTCCCTCTCACCCAGCTTTGGCCGCGCTTTCAGCTCCAAGTGTGGGGGATTTCGAAAGCCATACCTGGCAACGGAAAGGCAACATTTCTCAGAAGAATGTCTTCTAGAGTTACCCCTTCAAAGGGTTTGTTTGACGTGTGAATGGACACCAGGAAGTTCCTTGGATTTTTTCTCACATGTCTTTGGGCTGTAAAGAGTCAATTTCAAATCTGAACCTTAAAAGTGTAAAATAGACTAACCTTTGTTTATTTTGAAATAAACTATCCTCGTTTATCTGGTGTAGCTTTAGGTGCACATGTAATACAGGTCTTAGCGGAGCTGAGACTGTTTGCTTTGACAAATGTGCGTCATTTGATACCTGGGTGTCATATCTTAACCATGTTTTCTTTGGAACATATTAATATTTACTAAACATTAAACACTGTTTAACATTTGGAAACCGCAGAAACCTTTCCGAGGAATGGTCTTACTGACCAAATCATCACAAAGCATCATATAACCTGCAGTTTTTTCAGCGGGTATATTTTGTATTTAATCAATGTTTCCTTCAGCCCTTTGGGATTCTTCTTCACGAAAAACTAAGGTCCCCCACCTTATCAGATAACGAAAAGCAGACCACGACAATAGCATTTGTATCAAAACACAACCCTCTCCCCTTTCATGACTGTATTCCACCACTAGGGGGAGGTATTGCGCCCTTGCCGCACTAAAATGACCGTACAATGATAACGACAACGAGGACACGGTGAAAAGTCGATCCACTACCATATCCTGTCCGTGGGGGGTGGGGGGATGTTGACGGCCAGCGTCCCACGACACTCCTGCACCTCCACTGTGAGCAGCAGGGGCGTGTTGGACATCTCCTCCATCTTTTTCTTGATGAACTCCGTCTCCGTGGCCTTCTGGAAGTACTTGGACTTGGCGATCTTGTCCACGAAGCGCATGATCTTGCTGGGCCGGTGGCCTCCCACGTACCTGAGGAGGGGGAGAGCGGAGGAGGAACAGGAGGGAGGGGGAGGAAGAGGAGGAGGAGGATGGATGAGAGGTCGGGAGTGAGTCAGAGTCATCATTTATTCATAACAGCATCTCTCAGCTTCAGCCACGGAGAGCACAAAGTGTGTGTGTGTCATGTATCGCATTAGCAGTTAGCTTTCAAAAATCGAATGAGAGTGGGGCAATATGATATAATATAAAATAAGACAATATCTGGTGTACGTGCTGCGTTTCTAACAATTAACTATTAACAATCACATGACTGTGATGTTGAAGATGGTGATGCCTGCAAGTATAATGACTATGACAATGATGAAGAGTTTAAGTGTGATGAGTATGATGATGATGATGACTATAATTATGAGGACTATGACTATGATGATGATGAGTATGATGATGATGATGATGATGAGTATAATTATGAGGACTATGACTATGATGATGATGATGATGATGAGTATGATGATGATGAGTATAAGTATGAGGAGTATGACTATGATGATGATGATGATGAGTATGATGATGATGAGTATAACTATGATGATGATGATGATGATGATGATGATGATGATGAGTATGATGATGATGGGTATAAGTATGAGGACTATGACTATGATGAGGATGATGATGAGTATAAGTATGAGGACTAAGACTAAGATGATGTGGAGGAGGAGGAGGAGGAGGAGGAGGAGGAGGAGGAGTATCAGCATCATGTCAATGGGTATGACGATGACGATGACGACGCGGCGTGCTCACCCCTCGCCGCCCGGCAGAACGGCGGCCTTGTCGGCGAGGAGTTCGGCGGTGTCCTCGTCCGAGGAGCCGGCGCTGGACGACTCCTCATCGCTGTCCGCCAGACAGTACGTCCGGGGTCTGGCCGCTGGAGGGCACGCAAAAGAAACACGCACACACGGCGTTCACCGTCAAACACCCGATACAACACCCACAGGTGGGTGCTACGCCTATGTGGCGTTCATGAAGGGTGACACCGAGCGTTCACAAAGGGTATCACGGTCAAAATTCACAGAGTCAGGAGAGATTTTGCTCACCCCTCCTCCCCCACCCACCCCTCCTCCTCCCCAGACTCGAAGCTCACGCGGGTGCCAGCAGGTTTCATAGTTTGAGTGCAATTATTTTATTTCGACAATGACAGGCTGTGGCGAGCGCTACAATGTAAGTTGAGCAGCTAGTGTGTATAACATACACGGCCGTCCTAAAATCCGAGCAGGCTTCAAGCCGTCTCCAGCTTTCAAATGCACCTCAAAGCTGTGGTTATGCAGCCTTTTTCGAAAGAGGACGAGGCTTTTTTTTTTTAGGTCGGGTAGACTCTAGTACAATTGTACTACGCTGTGTTTGTGTGCCAATTTGTTTCATATCTGGCAACCAGGGGGTACTCTGAAAATACACAGGCTGAAACAAAAACAAAAGGTTGGTATGTTCAAGGGAGAACATATTGGCCGTAGCATTGTGGTGGAAGAAGCCACAATTTCCACTAAGAATGTTTCTCTCATCTCTGATGACATAGCATGGTTTCTATTTAGTTATTCGTAGGCCACTTATAGTGAAGTGAAACAGGTCATTAAGGAGCAGGTAGGGGTTAGGCACGTAGAATCTGGGCAGTAGGGATCAAACCCAGCGCAGTTTTACTCAGTTAAACACCCTCATCACTACAAGGTCATTCTGTCCCCAAGTCAAAGTTTGATTACAGATGCTATTATCCGAGAAGAAGTAAAATAAGATTACTCGGCATGTCTCAAACTCACCATTCACAAACCCAATCCACAGGAGGCGGGAGGGAGGCCCCAACCAGAGGACCAATCAGCACATCCACAGGGGGGGGGGGCCGTCCCAGCAAGTGCCCAACCAACACGCAGGCAGGGAGCGAGGCGAGCCAGCAGAAAGAGCAGAGAAATGGAGGACAGCTGGTTTAGTCGTGCGATACGGAAAAAAACCCTCCACCCCCCACACGGCTCTCAGAGCATCGGTCACATCGAGGCGTTCATCTTGTTTCCTCCTCCAACCCCTCAGCGGTCTTCACCGCCGCCACTGGATGTCCCTCGTCAGTATTAGAGATTTCAGAAATCACAAGACGTTTTCGAAGCCCGTTTCCAAAATCGGAGGAGCCAGACGCAAACCCCCCCCCCCCCCCCAATAAAGTAGTTCACAAAGAGCAAGGCCTCACCCGTCTTTCCCCGGCTCCCCCAGACCCTCACCCTCCTTCCCCAGCCGGGCCAGGTTCATCTTGGTCTCCAGAGTCATGAGGAAGGAGCCGCTGTAGGATATCTCCAAGTCAAACCACAGGCCTGCAGGACCAGGCAGAGAGACAACGACAAAGAGTTAGAGAGAGAGAGAGAGAGAGAGAGAGAGAGAGAGAGACCGTGAGCAAGAGAAAGAGAGAGGTAAAGAGACAAAGTTCAAGAGAGACAGTGAGCGACAGAGAGAGAAAGAGAGAGAGAGAGAGTGTAGGCGGGCAGGAGACAAAAAGACCTTAAGGTGAGGTACAGCGTCAATAACTATAAATACCTCAAGATCAATTGCTGTTGATAATGAACTGGGATCTTTTTACACCAAGTCCTTTTCCTTCCTCTTGCTGCTAAGACTCTACAGGGGGGGGCACTGG
>JAXIVH010000032.1:1687919-1695419 GCA_036785325.1 Urophycis tenuis
CAGATGTATGTACATGCATTATCACATGCATCTGCATTATGCATGTTCAACAGTTCCGGAGGCAGGGAAGTTGTTAGCATCTAATTGGTATTCTGACATCCAGCAGAGCAGTGCGTCCTACAGCAGTGCCCCCGTATTAGCATACCTTGTGTTGGATTACACACAACATCCTTTCCCTGACTCATGCAACAATAATCGTAGCTAGCCCACGCTTTCACATTGTTTGGTTGTGTACTAGCGAGGCTACATCCCCAGGTAAAATACTGAACACGACCGTGCTTTGGGGGCGGCAGTAGCTCAGTGGATAGAGCGGGTGGACAGAGCCGGCCGTCCACTAACCGTAGGGTCGGCGGTTCGATCCCCACGATTCCCCGCCTCCAACTGTCGCCATGTAAAAGTGTCCTTGAGGAAGACACTGAACCCCCAACTTGCTTTCCGGGTGCTGAACATAGCAGCCCACTGCTCCCTATGTACCATAGGATGGGTCAAATGCAGAGAACAAATTTCATTCCCATATCTAAAAAATACTATAGATAGAATAGATTGACCGAAAGGTCCTCTCTTCTTCTACTAATCCGTTGCGCTGCTAACCCTAGCATGCTAGGGGGCCTGCGTCCTGTGGGTGAACAGGTCCATCCTCATGGACCTGCTGGCTATGGCCAGAGTACTTTGGGTCCCCAGAAAGTGACCTACAGATAGATGCCTGCGCTGGTCTGATGGCCCCTTGCAGGTTCCGGGTACTGGGAGGCAGCGTGGTACCGGCAACGTCAGGGGGCGTGGGTGTTGTGAGAAAGGATGTGACAACCTGTTGTGTTGAGTGTGCGCCCCTGTGTGTGTGTGTGTGTGTGTGTGTGTTAGAGGATGGATACCCGACCCGAGCCTGACGGGACCTGACGGTACGCTACGGGCCGGGACGGGTTCGGACAAATATTTAGAAATGATGCTCGGGTTCAGGTCGGCGCATGTTGCGCTCATCTGTTTGTTGACATTTCCAAATGCCTTGCAGTCGCTTAATAAAGGCGGGGCTTTCATAAACACAGACGTAAATGTGTCATTAGTATGAAAAAAGAGAAGACTTTAACTGTGTCGGGTTCGGACATAAAAAGCTTGAAGCCTGTCGGGTTCGATTACTGTTCTGTTGGACGCGGGCCGGGCTCGGACAGAAAAATCTGTCCCGATCCGCTCTCTAGTGTGTGTGTGTGTGTGTGTGTGCGCACGTGTGCATGTGTTTAAAGTGTGAGGAGAGAAATAGAAGCAAACAATGTGTGTGGGTGTGTGTGTATGTGTGTGTGTGTGTGTGTGTGTGTGTGTGTGTGTGTATGTGTGCATGTGTGTGTGTGTGTGTGTGTGTGTGTGTATGTGTGTGTGTGTGTCACAGATGCATTGAGGGTGCTGCAGGAGAGCGTGGTGGATAAGGCGTTCGACCCCCCTCCCCAGTCAAAAGGTATTGAGTTCCATCCCCCAACGTGTGCACGCTTTGAGCACGATGCCCTGACCCCTGACCCCCCGGTCCTCAACGGCATCTGAATTCCCTGTGGCGGCGAGCGTCTTCCGGATGAGCGAACAGAACAATGTGAAAGAAACCGCGTGCGTCGTGTGCTGTGACATCTTCAGCCTCATCGCCCGCACCGCCGTGGAAACCGGCAGCGACTATATTTTCGACACGTAGAAAAAAAAAGAGACCTCCGACTGGAGGTCATTATATTCACGGTGTGTTCACCTGCCACTTATTCTACCTCCTCCCCAGGGGGGGAGGGGGGGGATTCACATCGACCGCTGGCTCCAGCCCTGCCCTCCACCACCGGCCCTGGCCTCGCCGCGCTGCTCATCATTCTGCTCGGGGACCGATGGCAGGAGCTGGAGTAGTAAACTGGGATAAACTACCTTTTTTTTTTTCTACTCGTCCAAGATGTCTGATTATACAGGGGGGACACCCCCCCCCCCCCCGCGTGTGGTGGGGCAGCGAGCGGCGTGCACCTCTGTACGTGTGATTAACTATTCAGCCGCTCAGCAGATGCTCTTTATCCCAGAGCCGCGTGGCGCTGAATACCGATACAGGTGCACAAGGACCAGGCGGAGGAGACGGCGGAGTCTTGCTCGAGGATGCTCATGAGTGGGGAAGGGGGGGGGGGGTGTGGGGATGTCGGGGGATCGAACCCGGCTTGGAGCGAGCCATCGTAGCCGCGTCTCTCTAGCCTGTCTGTGGTTTGTTTGGCGTGGAAAGTGCGTTCATGGGGGAGGGGGGGGGCTTCAAGTGAAGTGAGAACCGGTGCGTGGCTAACGTTTGCGTGGGGACTCACCGCTCTTACAGGCCCCAGAACCGGAGCCGGAGCCGCCGGCCCTGCCGTCGCACCGCAAGCCGGACGCCAGCAGGAACCTCCGGAACCACTCCTCCTTGTCCCGGCCCGTCCTCCCGAACAGGTAGATGGTGAGGCCTCCCCCGCCCGTAGCCCCGCCCCCACCGCCGCCCCCTCCCACAGAAGGGGGTCTCTTGGGCTCCTCCCCCTCCGCCCGCTCCCCACCGTCGGCCTTGTCCTCCCTGGCCTGGGGCCTCTCGTCCCCAGCCTCGGGCCGCTCTCCCTGGGCCTTGGACATGAAGTCCTCCTGCTTGGCCAGCTGGATGCAGACGGGGTACTTTTTGTTCCACACCCTCTTGCGGGCCAGGCTCTGGGGGACCAGGTGGATCTGCGGGGGGCGGAGGGAGCTACGTCAGGACACGCGGGTACACGCGGTACACCCCACCCCCATTGTTACTTTGGGAGCATTTTTCCTCACAATAGAACGTCCACACGTCATTCATCTCATTCTTCATTCATTCTGTCCGAAACGGTATCGGTATTCAATAAAACACTTAGGGTATGAATAATGTAAAGCATAATAAAAAAAAATCATGTTCAGCATAAATTATTTTTTGAAAAAAGCGCTGATGATTCCGATGACCTCACGTCTCCCGTTCAAATCGTTAAGTCTGAAAGAAAAAAAAAAAAACTGAAAAAAAAAACAGTCTGTATTTTGTATTTACTTCAAACGTTCCCCGTCCACCCACTGCGGTAGGGGCTTACATAAGCCCGAACCGAGCTCATCTGTGGCTGCTTGACGAAGCCACAAGACAGCTGGCACCAATCAGCCCTGCGGTGGTCCGCACTCAGGGGGCTGAGCAGATGCACTGAGCCCCTGCAGGGGGTCGCGGCTATCAGTGCTCGGTCAGTGACCTGGGATGTTCATCTCCAGGGGGTTTCGGGTTTTTTTTTTTCCGTACGTTGTGTAAGAGTGAGCGCGTTGCTGTGGCGTTGACGTGAAAGCGAGATGGCACGCTGCCTCGTGTCACTGTCCAGTTGCTTTACGTCCAACGGCTCAAAGCTCATGCGGTGCCTGCTGACACCGGCATGCCCCACCAAACAGTACAAAACAGGTTTTTATACGTGCAACACACACACAACATATTTCACATGGCAACGCAGGCCTACGACAGACATGGCCTCACTCGAACACTCACTCACTCACTCACTCACCCACTCACAGCCTCACAGGCTCACTCACTTGAACACTCACCCACTCACTCACTCACTCACTCACAGCCTCACAGGCTCACTCACTCGAACACTCACCCACTCACTCACTCACTCACTCACAGCCTTACAGGCTCACTCACTCACTCAACCACTCACTCCCTCACTCACTCACTCACAGCCTTACAGGCTCACTCACTCACTCAACCACTCACTCCCTCACTCACTCACTCACTCACAGCCTTACAGGCTCACTCACTGACTCACTGACTCACTCACTCACTCCCTCACAGCCTCACAGCCTCACAGGCTCAGAAATGACATGAACATCAATGCAACTGAGACCACCGTACCAAACAACCAAGCTCAAACAACAAGGCACCCACCCACCCACAGACACACACACTGACACCCACACCCACACGCGTGTGAGGACCCACCTTGCTGTGGGCCAGGTCGTAGATCTTCTGGCTGATGTAGGTGACTTCAGGCTTGGGCTCGTTGTGCGTGGCCCGCCTGGCGATGTTGTGGTTGGGCTTGGACAGACGCAGGACGGAGCCCTCCAGACGGACGTAGACCGAGTGCGTGTAGGTGGCGTGGTAGGTCTCCGGGTCGTAGCTGTAGATCTCGTTCATCCAACCCTGGAGACCACACAGGCGCATGTACACACACACACACACGCACACACACACACACACACACACACACACACACACACACACACACACACACAGACACATGTACAGACACACACACACACACGTACAGGCACACCAACACACACATGGACATGTACACACATACACACGTACAGGCACAGATATACAGACACACACACACAAACAGGATGAGAGGTCAATCTTTTCTTCTTACCTAGATAACAAAAAACAAATATGTCATATATATGTATAAAGAATATAACAGAAATTGGGATGTAAATACAGAAGATTCCATAATTTGCATGCATTCCCATCTAACATCCACTCCTATCCAATCCCCACCAAGGTCCAGTTGAGTTTAGTCTCTGATGATCCTCTCAGAACCAGGAGAACCAGACAAACACCAACACAGCGGGCCAGGTGTTCCATGTACCCGGTCTGGGGCGGGCGGCCGGCGCCAGATGGAGTCTGGGCAGCGCTGCGGTGGACAGTTTGTAACCGCCTACTTCGGCCAACGGTCGATTTGATCCGTTTATTTATTCTACTTCAACTCAACTGGTTTTAACATCTGTGATGGTCAGCCCAGCAGGACGGGGGAGCGGCAGCAGAACATCTGCACACTCCCCTCACCTGATCGCCTGGTGCAAAACCGCAACATTCGCTGGACGAACAAAATCCCAATGCGACGCTGCCAGTTCCCATGCACCTGCACGGCCCTGCACGTGTGTGAGTATGTGCACACATGCACGTGCGCGTGTGCGTGCCTGCGTGTGCATGTGTGTGTCTGAGAAGCCAATTGAATTCAAACACCCAGGGAAATCTAGGAGATGGGGCTGCTACAACACGCAGCCGGGTACCGCCGGAGCTGGGAGTGGGCCGGGCTTTATTTGATAGACGAGAGGATTTATATTCCACCCCGTACAATTCAGCTGTTTTCCAGAGATAAGACCGAATGTTGTGCGCTCTGTTTTCCTCCGCAAGTCATGCGTCGCCGCAGAGGATGGTGTCTGTCCCCGGGGTATTAGTGAATAAATGCATTGCGTTAGTCGGTGTGTATGTCAAGGTGTGGACATGGACCTTCGGGTATCATTATTAGTGTCTTCCCTGTTAAAACACCAATCCTGCGGACTAACGCCTAACTCTATCCGCCCGCCCCCCCCCCCCCCAGACCGGGTCCTACCTTGAAGATGCCCGGCTCCTGGATGTCGAGCTGGGCCGCGTTCCACTGCTCCATCCTCCTCCGGCGTCTCCTCATCCTGGAGGACCTGCTGCTGCTGGAGGAGGAGGAGGAGGAGGAGGAGGAGGACAGCCACAGCACCAGGCCGGCCAGCATCACCCCGGCGACCACGCCGTGCGCCACGGCGCACGCGTACGGCGGCACGGGGCACACCATGTAGCCGTAGACCAGCTGCGCCAGGAAGACCAGGGCGGTGACAGGCACGGCCTCGCCGTCCTCCTCTCCGCCGCCGCCAACGTCGTCGTCGTCGTCCTCCTCCTCGTCCTCGTCCTCTTCGTCCTCGTCGTCCGTGTCGGGCTCGCTGCACAGCCCCGTGCTGGTGGTCCGCAGCTGGCGGGACCCCGGGCGCTCCCCCCCGTCGGGCGTGTCCGCGTCGCCGCACGCCTCAAAGTCCCCGCCCTCGCCCAGGATGCAGAAGTCCTCGTCCTCCTGCCGCGCCACCAGGGCCGACATGGAGCAGCGGCCCAGCGTCAGCGAGGGCGACCGGGCCAGCGGCAGCAGCGGCAGGGCCGCGGTGGCAGCGGAGGAGGAGGACAGCGAGGGGAAGGAGAAGAAGACGGCGTGGGACCCCTCCCCGGTGGGGGTCTCGTCCTCCTCCTCCTCGCCCTCCGCCCAGTCCTCCTCCTCCTTGATGCTGTAGCTGTTGTTGTTGTTGCTCTCGCCGTGCCCGTTGACCGCCACCGCCGCCGCCATCCCCCCGCCGCCGCTGAGCTCCGACGCGCTGGACGACAGCGAGCGGGAGCGGTGGCCGCCGGCCGGGCCCCCCGGCGCCGGGGGCTCGTCGCCCATGATCTTGCTGAAGAGGTGCAGGGGGTCCGACATCACCTCCGAGAGCCGGCGCTTGGTGTCCTCGATGCGGGCCTCCACCTCCTGCACCTTGAAGAAGGAGCCCCGGCCGTCGGTGGGCGTGAGCGGCGAGCTGGGCGCCGTCTTGGAGGAGTGGGCGGCGGCGACGGCGGCCGTGCCGGTGGACAGGCGCGGCTGGGAGAACTGCTTGAAGAGCTGCATGTTGCGCCGCGACTGGGTCGTCTGCGGCGGCGGCGGCGGCGTGTGGTGGTGGTGATGGTGCGGCGCCGCCCCCTCCGGGTGCTCGGGCCTGGAGGCGTCCGTGGACAACGACTTGACGAAGGACTTCATCAGGTGGCGGTGGCGCCCCTGGTGGTGGTGGTGGTGGGGGGGGCGGCGGCGGCGTGGCGGGGGCGGCGTCCCGCGGCTCCACGTCGCTGGACAGGGAGCGCACCAGGCTCAGGAAGGGCGTGGAGGAGGAGCCCTTGGAGGGGGAGGAGGAGGTGGAGGAGGAGGCCGCCGTGGCCTTGGACGAGAGGGGCGGCGGCGGCGCGCTCTCCGAGGGCCAGGAAGAGCTGGTCAGGGGGGTGGAGGAGGAGGAGCCAAAGTGGGAGGGGGCGGCGATGGGCATGGCGGGGGAGGAGGGGGAGTGTTGGAGGGGGTGGCTGGGGGCGGGCCTCCCCGAGAGGGTGCTGCGGTGGCGGCGGCGACGGTGGACACGGGCAGCAGCAGCACGGCGCCCCCAGCGGAGTTCTCCGACAGCAGCTCCTCACTAGCCTCGAGGCCCGTGGTCACACCCTGCTCCTCCTCCTCCTCGTCCGAGACACCACCACCACCACCACCTCCTCCTCCTCCTCCTGCTCCTCCTGCTCCTCCCTCCACACGGCCCTCCGCCGCCCCCGCCGCCCCCAGGGAGCCGACCAGGGGCCCGTACAGGGCCGCCTCCTCCTCCTCGTCCTCCTCCTTCCCCAGGGCGGAGAAGTGGATGGTGATGGTGTCCCGGGAGAGGGAGCGCTGCACCTGGAGCCGGGGGCCCGGGGCGTGGCGGGGGGGGCGACGCCTGGCCGTGCCGGCCCCCGCCCGCCGCGCCGCCGGAGTTGCCGCCCAGGCTGGCCATCACCACGCAGCACAGGAGGCCTCAACGCCTGGGCAGGGGGGGGAGGGAGGGGGAGAGAGGAGGGGAGGGGAGGGCAGACAGGGAGGGGGCAGAGAGGGAGGGAGAGAACGGGGGGAACAGAGGGGGAGAGAGGGGGGGAGACAGGGAGGGGGCAGAGAGGGAGGGAGAGAACGGGGGGACAGAGGGGGAGAG
>JAXIVH010000032.1:1700419-1715419 GCA_036785325.1 Urophycis tenuis
GAGCAGAACCTGAGCTTGTCGTGACCTTGTGGATACTGAAGGACATCGTTTCTCCACTCCAATCCAAATGTATTCACTCTCCAAAGTGCAGGACTATCAGCAACGACACGCCATAAATGTCCACAGTCTTCCAGTAGCAATAGGATTCCCCCCTAGGCTGACCAATATTGACATCTCATGTTATTAACGACATGTGTACAACAAGCGGTGTCAACCTCTTTGGATGAAAAAACATCAGCTAAATGGACAAAATGACTGAAATAGAGTAGAATTATACACTCAGTCTACAGAGTGGATAATACTACATACTGTATTTGTGTATAAGAAAACACATGCAACAGGGCAGTCAAAGACATGGTTTTTCGCAGCATTCTGAGAGTGTTACATTCTTCCATCTCGTTTCCCGGCCGCTGATTGGACTGCTCGATAACACCGGTCTAGTCTACTACTCTTGAAACAGAAGATCAAATCAGGCAGACTAATTCCATTAACCAAGTGCTGCCGCACCATTAAAGCCACAGCTCTGACAAAAAAAAAAAGTTTGTCCCGTTCTCTCTCTCTTTCATCCCCTCCCTCCCTCTCATCCTCCCTTCCTTCCTTCCTTCCCTAGATAGATGGCGCCGTTGCACCCCCTCCACTGTGTTTGATGGATGGGGCCGGGCGATTGGACTGTCTGCTCTCCTGAATGCGGTGTGTAAGTGTGTGTGTGTGTGTGTGTGCTCATGTGTGTGTGTGCGGGCCGGTGTGTCTATTAAAAGACACTCGGTCGCTCAAAACAGGAAATGAGCTGTCGCGATAGGAGCTGAAGGGTGCGGCGCGATTACACCTAAAATGGCGTTCGGTTCTCCAGGTGCGCGGGCACAGAGGGGGGGAGGGCGGGGCCAGGCCGGCCGCCCCCCCCCCCGCCCTCATTGTCTACGTTGTGCCTTCGGCCAAACAAAACTAGCATAAAAACTAATGATAATTAAATGAAAATGAACCAATCAAATTTCATCAAAGTCATCAAATTTTACAGCAAATTCGTTCTTATTTTACTGTGGGAAAGCCCCTTGTGGTTTGCTTGTGAGGCCCGCGGTCATCACAGTGTCTCTGCACGGGGCCAGGGTTGTACAATGATCATTAGCCCCATGACAATAAATGACCCGGTAACATTGCGTGATACGCAATAAATAGGTAGTGAGACTGATGTAACGATTGTGGACACAGCGACTCACACAGACACTGCGTGAACCGACACCCCACGTGGACAGCTGACACAGAAGTAAATCACCAAGATGGAACTGCTCGCAATTAATGGGCTCCATGGATCAAACCTGCTGAACCACTTCAACAGGGACAAAGAGAGAGAGAGAGAGAGAGAGTGAGAGAGAGAGAGAGAGAGAGAGAGAGAGAGAGAGAGAGAGAGAGAGGGAGCAAGGGAATAAATGAAAACATTGTGTCGCCATGGTGGCTGGAAACAGGTCAACTCGAAGCGACCTTGTGTCTGCAGCACTGTGGTGATCACCTCCAGACCCCGGCAGAGGCTAATCCACGTTTTGGGTTTCAGTGTTTACTGCTCCGGTGACTGAGATTCAGAGGCTTTTAGAGAATCCCCATGCAACCGAGGACAGTGAACAAAAAAAAAGCCATCAGCCTCCAGAATATAAACAAGAACTGCTTCGCTGTTAGCAGCATTAGTAGCATTCATTAGCAACGCTCATCAGTAGTGTGGTGTGTTCTTCGTTTCGCTTCGCAACTAAATCAAAGCCAGGGACTTCAATAAAAGATGGTACCCATCAGCTACAAGACACAGGGAGCACAGAAGGAGGAGGGAGGGATGGAAGGAGAGACACTAGAGAGATGAGAGGAGGAGGGAGGGATGGAGGGAGGGAGAGACAGTAGAGAGGAGAGGAGGAGGGAGGGATGGAGGGAGAGACAGTAGATAGAGGAGAGGAGGGAGGGATGGAGGGAGGGAGAGAAGAGAGGAGGAGGGAGGGAGGGAGAGACAGTAGGGAGAGGAGGAGGGAGGGATGGAGGGAGGGAGAGAGGAGAGGAGGAGGGAGGGATGGAGGGAGGGAGAGACAGTAGAGAGAGGAGAGGAGGAGGGAGGGATGGAGTGAGGGAGAGACAGCAGAGAGAAGGGAGTAGGGGGGAGGGATGGGCGAGCAGGCAGGAATAGGAGAGGGAAGCATGGCATTAGAGGGGAGGTTGACACGAGAAGATGAATAGGGCGAGTCAGACAGCCATCGAGATAAAACGGGGCTTGAGAGAGAGAGAGAAAGTGAGAGAGAGAGAGAGAAAGTGAGAGAGAGAGAGACGCTGACTGAGCATAGGCAATTGCCCTGAAACACACACACATGCACACATTGAGGCACGCACACACAAACGCTTTTCTCCAGAGGAGTAAGTAAAAGCATGAAATTTTATATGTAATAAAATATGAGAGAGAGAGAGAGAGAGAGAGAGAGAGACAGAGTGCGTGTGAGAGAGAGCGAGAGAGAGAGCGAGAGACATCCATTCGCACAGATGTTTAGCCTCCGCCCTGGACCATGCTGGACCATGGACCGGCACACACACAGACAAGCAGACAAAGAGGCAGACAAACAAAGCACCCACGGTGACACATAATGAGCAGGGAGCAGGTGAACACACCGGGGCCCTGTTTGTCTCTACCACGCCAGCTCCCCAGTTGACAGGGATAACCAAGTTACCCAGCGCAAATACTCCCTCACTGCCGGCCCACAACGATATACTATACACACACACACACACACACACACACACACACACACACACACACACACACACACACACACACACACACACACACACACACACACACACTTAATACGCCATTTGGCGCTGGCTTTCATCCAAGGAGTCGCTCGCGGGCCGCGGAGGTGCTCGGCGCGGGCGTCGAACCCCCAACCCCGGGCCGCGTCAGTGTCACGCGTTACACTGTCATCAGGTGAGGCGCTCCGCGGGCAGCCAGATGCAGGAGACGGGAGGGAGGCAGCTGGGAAATGACGGCGATTCCAATGAACGAGCAAGAGCCCAGTGAAACGGTGTAGCGCGTTGAGGTTGAAACTGTACTAAAACAAAGAAAAAGCTTAAAATAAAGTAATAATAATAATAATAATAATAATTTATTTTATTTGTGTAGTGCTTTTCAAAGACCCAAAGTCGCTTACAGAATGAAACAAAGAACAAAGAAAGACACCAGTACCGCATATAAACATACATACATACATACATACATACAGAGGTACATACATACACAAGACAAGACATCCAAGACAAGACATAAGGACAGGACAGGAGCAATAGCAGTCCAATGGGATGAGATGCAGGGGAGAGCAGGGCTTGAAAACGAAATTATTTTTCAATCGTTCCGCTCCGAACGGAACCGGTATATTTAACGTTTCGTTCTTGCATTCCGCCACCAACATATTGTTCCTGAACCGGTTCGGAACATGAAATAACGTTCTTAGCGTTCCGGCAGTGTTATTGGGCCTAGTCTATTTTTGTGGTCGATATCTTACAATAGACCTACTTATTGGTATTTGCCCTTAATTTACACAGTAGGTAGTCTAAATGCACAAAAATCATAAATCACATGCATCCATCTCACATACCAGGCAGACTGCTGCTGACTGTAGCCTATATTCTATGATAAATATAATTTCGTATCAAATCATTTCTGGATAAGTGGGCTAGAAACTCCTTACCTGGTTGTACGTTTTATCCGTATTCCATGGCGATCTTCAGATATAGAGGCTCGCTCAATAATTTCTAACCCCGCCATAAGCGAATATGTTGTATTGTCTATGTTGCTGACAAATACCCAAGTCTCTCCAACAACTTCCAATTTAACTCTACATTTCAATCGCCTCTCGCCAGGGTAGTGGTGGGAATTTGTGACAGCTGAGCTTAGCGGGCGGCGAAGTGAACGCGGCAATAGTTTTTTTTTTTCATGAAATAGGCTACACTTTTGTGAAATTTTATAGGCTATATAGAGAACGAAAAAAAAACGTTATTAACCGGTTTTGGGGATTTCAGAATAACGTTTCTGTTCCGGAACAGTTGAAGACCATTTGGTTTTCGTTTCTGTTTCCGTTCCTCGTAAAATGTAATTCGTTTTCGGTTTTCTTTTTCCTTCCTTGAACCGGTTCGGAGCCCTGGGGGAGAGTGGCGGGGTGGGGGGAGGGGGTGGCGGGGCATGAGGAGGGGAGAGGGCAAGGGAGGGGACTGTTAGGGTTATGGATAGGGGAGGTCATAGGCTTGTGAGAAGAGGCATGTTTTTAATATCAAATGTGCTAAATGTAGCATTGACACCGATCGATTAAAAGGGGGTACCGCACTCCGACTTCATTATGTTGGAGAGAGGTGTCTCCGCCCCCCCCCCCCCCCTCTCCAGACTCCCCGGACTCAGGCGTGGGTTGCCACACTACACTGAGCAAAGCGGCAGCTCATGCGGCATCCGTCTTGAAATCCCCTCCGGGCTCTGAGCCGGCTCCGTGTTGCGAGCGCAAACCCAGGAGACTCACCCTTGTTGAAGCCCGCCGGTGGTCATGGGGGCCTTTTTAGTTTCTCGAAAGAGAAGACAAGGCTTTTCAGGTCGTGGTGGGGGGGGGGGGGGGGGGGGGGAATGTAGCGCAATCCCAGCTGATCCAGTTTGTTTTGCTTGCTGCCACGGCGAGAGCAGCACTGTATTTGCGTGCCAATTTGTTTCATATCTGGCATAACCCGAAGGCAAAAAAAATAAATAAAAATGGAGAACACTGGCAGTGGCGTTGTCGTGGGAGAAGCCAA
The DNA here is from genome assembly GCA_036785325.1 of Urophycis tenuis. NCBI lineage: Eukaryota > Metazoa > Chordata > Actinopteri > Gadiformes > Phycidae > Urophycis > Urophycis tenuis. The sequence continues at coordinate 1,705,211 of JAXIVH010000032.1, forward strand.
CATTTCGCCTGGGCGTTTATTCATTTGTATATTTTTGTCTTTGATGACCCATCGCGGCCATATGATGACTGAGTGTACATTTGTTACATAGAGCTCCTTTAAAATTAAGATATTCGCTTTTTCAGGCCTTTCATTGTAGGCGGGGGGGCTTAACAGAATGATTGCACCTGGCGCTGTCCTTCTACTCCTCCCTTGAGGTAGACCAGGAAGGGGAGCTGTGATGAAGGGAACGGGTCGGTGGTGGAGAGCAGCCTGTGTGTGCTTGTTGGAGGTAGAAGGTATAACTTTGTGAGCGAGAGTTTAACGCCCCCCCCCCGATTTAAACCTCGCCCTGGACATAATGAGCTGCTCTGGGCTGCCGGCCAATCAGAGGAGAGAGGAGGGACATGGAGGACGGGAGGCGGGGTGTGTGTGTGCGTGTGTGTGTGTGTGTGAGAGTGAGAGTGAGAGAGAGAGAGAGAGAGAGAGAGAGAGAGAGAGAGAGAGAGAGAGAGAGAGAGTGAGAACAAGCGAGAGAGAGTGTGAGTGAGTGAGAGAGAGACACACACAGACAGGTAGAGAGAACAAGGGAGAAAATGACAGAGGGAGCGAGATAGAGCAGAGCAATGGAACAAGATAGAGAGAGCGGGGGAGAGAGGGCGCGTATGTGACAGATGAGTACTCCATTAGGTGGACATGTGCAATTCAGACATTTTCAGAGGAAATGTCGTTTTTCAATACAGGGTGCACACACACGCACGCACGCACACACACACACACACACACACACACACACACACAGTCTGAACACAGGGGCCTGCAGTGCGATAGCATCTAGGTAGCCGCATTAGCAAACAGCGTGTGCTGAACCGGAAGGAGGCCTGCAAACAGACAGCACTGCTGAGAGTCACAACACACTCCCAACTAGACAACAGCCAGCACCTAGTAGGCAGATAAAGAGCACTCACTCCTGAGTCAGACTGGATCAAACTAGTTTACTCACTGTCTATCTCTCTCCCCCTCTCTCCGCCACTCTCTGTCTCTCTCTCCCTCGCTCTATGTCTCTCTCTCTCACTCTCTCTCTTTCGTTTGTGGACTCTTGTCTTTGTGTCTCCACGTCCTCTGTCTCTTTCCTGTCGCGCTCCCTTCACTCCCACTCCCGCTGTCTGTCTCTAACTCGCGTTCTCGGGGCATCAAACCTCCGTCGTCCGCGTCACGGGCCAGTTGCCATGACGACGGCGAAGCTTTTCATCTGGCGCCGCACTCGGTTCCTTTGTCCTCCTGTTCGGCTGCTCCACCTCACGCTGCAACCTCGCTGTCCGCCAGTGTGTCGGCGCAAGCTCTCCGCTGGAGTTGTTGCAGTCTGTGTGTGTGTGTGTGTGTGTGTGTGTGTGTGTGTGTGTGTGTGAGCGTGTGTGAGCGTGTGTGTGTGTGTGTGTGAGCGTGTGTGTGTGTGTGTGTGTGCGTGTCTGTCCGTGTGTGGGATGTGCGTGGGATGTGTTTATATGTGTGGGCTGTGTGTGTGTGTGTGTGTTTGTGTGAGCGTGGGCTGTGTGTGTATTTGTGTGTGTGTGTGTGTGTGTGTGTGTGTGTGTGTGTGTGTGTGTGTGTGTGTGTGTGTGTGTGGTGTGCATTTCGGTAAGTGGGTGGGTCCCTATGAGTGTGAGGAACAGTCAGAACATTATAATTCTGTGTATTGACTGCTACTCAGACCCACACTTGACTTGAGAATGGATAACCAAGCACTTCAAAACGTGTGAATGTAAGTCATCATGCACCATTGATTTAGGCATGGATGGAGCGATTGAAGGACCTCAGGCAGACACAGGGGATAACACACTCAGGATAATAAACAAAGACACAATGCACAGTGTATTGAAAAGACCCACAAATATGTGTGTGTGTGTGTGTGTGAATTAAATACCGGGTTGTTGTTGTTGTAATAATGACACAATGATGGAACCCCAACTTGGATTGAAATTGAAACTGTTTATGCTAAAACTTTGGGCCAAAGTGACTGTAAATTGGCGAAATGATCTAAGGTGGAGCTGTGTGAGTGATTCTTTTATTGTGCACAATAGCACACGCTAGCACAATACAGCAGTAATGTCATAACGTAATGATCATCAATCTGCTGCGTTGAGCAGTGACAGGCTCAGTCTGTGTACTGTGTGTAAATCTCTCGACGCCGCAGCAGCCAGCGCCGGGTTTAATCGGTTATTATGGAAGGGCTTTTTTCCACTGCCTCGCTTTGGAAATTATTATCTTAGGGGGGCAGTGAGAAAAGTAGGCGAGAGTGGCCGGGCTCACACGGGCTTGTGTTCACGATACACTTTTCTCCTCTTTCACTCTGAAACCACGCTCAGAAATGAACAGAATCCAGTGGGCACAAATTGGCTGCCCGCATACTACGGTAATTATGGTGACGTTACAACAGGGAAGTAAAGGGGAGAAATGCAAGCTGCATACAGCAAAGTGCTTTCGTCCATATCTGTGTTCCCATATACGTGGTCACACACACACACGCACACACGTATGCAAAACACACACATATATGCAGAGTCACAACCAGACACATATATGCAGGGTCACAGACACACATGCAGGGTCACAGGCACACACACACACTCAATATCAAACAGTCACACACACACATACACACACACACACACACACACACACACACACACACACACACACACACTGATAGTCACCCAGAGCCAGGCAGCCCTCTCTCCCTGGCTTCCATTGTGCGGTATAATTGAATAGCTGCTATTCTAACTGTGAAGTGGCGCAGCCCAGCACAAGCTAACGGCTAGCGGTGTACATAAGCCCTCTTGCAGTGCAGTCACAGTCTGCCAGGTAATCCCACTGTAATGGATGATATCAGGCTTTTAACAGCTGAATAGTGGGACGCATTCCCTTAAAAGATGGGGCCAGGTATGACAACAAGAGGAGAACAGGAGCTAAGTGCAGTAAAAACGAGTTGTGTACGTGCTCGTGGACACACACACACACACACACACACACAGAGTGTAAAAACAAACAGAACTCAGACATTAATTGGACCGAGCCAGTGTACCAGATATGGTTTGATGCCACAAAAGGCTACACAAAGTCAGCAATCCTCTCACCTCACAACAGCTGGTGAGTTTTTTGTCCTGTTTCGTCTTGAAACTTACAATCCTTTTTCATACCATTCCATACTGTTACAAGGATAAAAATTAAAAAAAACCTTTGAGGACAGATGATCCGGAAATGGCATTTGAAACATCCTTTGGTATCAAGCCCTTGCTGATACACGTTGACACATTGTCAGATCCATTATCGCTGTGTTTCTGAAGGGCCCTGTGATGTCACAGTGTGTGTACAGTCGAAAAAGGAAGTCGCTCTACTCCCCTCTAACTTGCAACTTCCTGTTTAGTTTTTTTCTTCTTTAGCGACCGGCTAATCTCTGTCCCTACCCCCCCCCCCCCCCCACCCTCTCTCCTAAACCAGAGCAGATGTCTACATGATGAATGTCCGTTCACATATGATATCAATCATCATCAGTGAGATGGCTCTCTCTGCTGTGCCCTGCCAAATGCATATCCTGGTTAATAACAGGTGGACGAACACACGCACACACGCATATGCCGTACATACGCGTATATAAGCACACCACCGCCATACAGTGTCGAGCCCAATTAGCAGAGTGACCTGTGGCTTGCTGGCAAAGTTACAGGTGAGCAGAACTGATTCATGTTGACACACACACACGCACGCACGCACGCACACAAACACACACACACACACACACACACACACACACACACACACACGACTCAGGCTCTTAGAGCTGGCTGGACATACAGCGCCATGGCAAGCTATAGAGGTTCAGCCCTGCAGTTCAGCCGGATAAACAAGGCAACACAAATAGCTCCCATCTTGGTTGCATGCTACGATAAAAACACAAATACTGAGGAATCATCAATCACCTACTGCCACACTAGCATACATCCTTGCACTAAAATAGCCTTATACACACAAAGTACAAACATTGATTAGGCCAATGCCTTTCTAACGTTTCAGTGTTCATTCTCTTTTCTATTATTTAAGGGCCTTGTTTACAACTTTAAGTCGACAAAAAAAACAACTAAATATAAAACAAAGATGGTGGGGCCTTCACCATGACCAAATGTCCCCTTATGCCACCTCCTGCTACTGCACTGCAACTCAAGGACTTGTCCTACATCATGTTTTATCACGCAGCCTGAAACAAGCCCGATGTGTCTAGAGATGGTGGGACAAGGAGAAACAGTTGTGTAGGTGGTATGAGTGGTGATTGTGTGTGTGTGTGTGTGTGTGTGTGTGTGTGTTGGTGTGGGGCTGTCCAAGGCCATGGATTCAATTTGGCTCTATGGCTACCACACACAGACACAGACACACACACACACACACACACACACACACACACACACACACACACACACACACACACACACACAAGGTTAAGGTTAAGGTTAATCCATAAATAGACCCTGAGGTTGGTGGCAGTGGACAGAGAAAGGGCAGGTGTGAGATGAGGAGGTGGAGACAAGGGGAGAGGATGGGAATGGAGAGGAGAGGGGAAGAGAGGTGAACAGATGATGAGGAGGACGAGGGCAGAGGACTTACCTTTTGATTTTAGTAGCATTCAATCTTTGTGGGCAACGCAGGCTGGATTATTCCAGACACACGCCACACACTCCATGACGCCAACAGGCCTAGCAGAGAGAGGCAAGATGTATCTAAATGGTACTTAAATGGCACCAAAATGTCAATTGAACGGGACTGTGCAACAGCATCAGGGTTGTTCTTCTCATTCAAGAGATGAAAAGTAATTCAAAAAGGAAATAGTTGGTAGTCCATTAAGATGACAGCCAGCCAGTCACACAGCCACGCTTCATGGGCTGATCATTAGCAACAGTCGGCTAAAGCCGCCAGGGCTTTTCTGCTGATATAAGCTGATAACCTGAGCTGGCTTTCAGGAAAGTCTTGTTATGGGGGTACAATAAATCACCATCAGACATCCATGGCCTGCGTAGTCTATGCTGGGGCTAGACGGGGTTTCTGTTTGAAAGTCACGGTCATCAACGTTGGAAATGTTCAGTAAAATGTGGGATTTGTTCTTAACGAGAATAATGAAGCTGCAGACATTTGAGCTGGTCTAGTTTGAAACCCCCCCACCCCCCCACTGTGGTGTCGATGTGATGTCTTTCACACCCTTGATGTCCTTTCAACATCACACTTCTATTCAGATGATGTTATCCATCATTAATTCACGGTCTATCACAGCGTCACAAAACGTCTCTATTGTCCTCAATTGTTGTTGTGTCTTTGCTCCGTGACAGTCTGGATAAAAGTGGGCAACCGTGGACAAAAACAGCTGATACACAATGGAAGTGAACGACGAAATACAACCAAAAAAACAAATCACTCTTCTTCTTACCTTGTCGTCTCTTTCAGTCGGAAGGGTGATCCCCTCTTCGGTGTGGTGGTGGGTTTAGCTGATGCTCACCGTATCGACACAGAGGCTTCCCGAGCGTTCAGCCCCCCTGCGTACAGTGTTGTTAAGTAGGCGAATCACTCCTGCAGCCCTCAATGACAAGCGGAGTTGATGCTCGGCGGGCGTTTCTGCACTACAGACTGGAGAGCTGCTCATTGTAACCGGGCTGAAGAGGACCCCGAAATGTAGCGTTATCCCGGTCTACTGCATTCGAATTTCCGGTCTCTTGCAGCCAAGTGAGCCGTGTACGCCAGTAACGCCAGTTAACTGACCCCGGAGCGAGAAGACTAACAACACGACGAGCATAAACAACAACGAAAAGGACGATACACTTGGACGTTTTGAGAATAATTTGACAAAGCAAAAATTAAACAAATAACGGAAAACGGATATCACTCTATCAGAAGTCCCGCCCCCTCTCTCGCTGCTAAACCCATGTCACTGAAAGTCCCGCACGCGAATAACATGAGCGTTATTGGCGAGAGAGGTCTCGCCAATAACGCTCATTTGGAGCATCCCGTTCCGATCCGTTCCGTCGTGAGAGGAGAACGCTTGGGGACGAGGTTACTACAGAACAGAGCTGTGCTCACTGTAACCAGCGACAGTCCGTCCAAGGCAAGAATAATCAAATCTGATCCGACACTCACACAGCCGTAGTACCAGATGCTCAGCGGATCAGATGCTCACATCATGCATTGACTCTGAGATTGATTAAAAAATAAAGGACACTGCTGGGCGGGGTGCGTTGTTTTGGTAGAAGTGGAGCATCATCGCCACACACACACACACACACACACACACACACACACACACACACACACACACACACACACGCCCATTGATAGGAAATCCATGATCCCCACATCACTATCGCACCACCACTAATTATAACAAGAACACACATTGTGACAGTATTGAACTGCATTGATGTAACACATTGCAAACGGCCTGGAAATGTTATGCACATTAGCATTTTTCTATTAAAAAAACGAAACACGGACGATGCATTATCCTGAAATGACTGAAAAAAATAATTACAATACACACTAAAATAGACACGGCATGAGTCAACTACATAAAGGTCAGCTAACAATAGCCACCATGGTCAACGTGAAATAACCGTTGAATTTGGGTCTTTTTGTAAACACAGCTTGACGCTTGTGTACATGTGTTTGGATTGGCTGCCACCTAGTGGCTCTAAGGGACTACGACAGAAAGACGGGAGTAGCAACATAAAAGTGCATTTTGTACATAGGTACGTGCATGTATTTGTGCAGCAAATAACAATTAATACTGGTGATGCTTTATTTTATTTCCATGACCTTTTATTACATTTTATGTTGAGTACTTTTTAAGAAAATGTAAATGTTTTTCACTACGTCATGTTATTTGTTCATTCAAACGGCACAATGCAAATTCTGCATTTGGGAAGAAGAACACATGAACAAAAGAAAGAGAGGAGAAATAAATAAAGAACAAAATAACTGGCATATTTACATGTATCTGAATGTTATTGTATTCGATTTTTTTCTTGTAGTTTCTGACTAAGATTTATTTGACCATACCACTTGCCACATCATCTGCCCTTTTTTCTTTGTGTGTGTGTGCGCGTGCGCGCGCGTGTGTGCATGCGTGTGTGCCTGCGTCTGCGTGTGTGCGTGTGCGTGTGCGCACATGTAAGTGCATTTTATGTAATCAGGCCTCATCAGGGATATCTTATATTTCCAATCATGCTGAATATTGTCTTCACACAGGAACCATCTAGACCACAACACTGAAAGAGACTCCAGCCTCTTATCACTGAACTATTTCACCCCCATCTCAATACCAAAACCCAAAGGCGTTATATTTTACACACTTCACTTGCTTATGTTGTATTCATGATGTTCTTTATCATCTGAGATTAATAGAGCACACCTTCTCCTACGTGGTCCTAATGTATGTGTCATATGCTTAAATAAAAAATACACAAATAAAAACATCGTAAAAACAATAAAAACATAAATTACACTTGTACCATGTGTGTATGAATGCAAGAGGTGTACAAAACCCACATACACATGCACACACATACTCACGCACACACACGCACACACACACACACACACACACACACACACACACACACACACACACACACACACACACACACACACACACACACACACACACACACACACACACACACACACAGGCCTCCCGGGCCAGCTGACCAATCAACAGTCTCTAACATCAACATGTGAGACCTTTTTTTTCTCTCTCTCTCCTTCTGCTCCTTTCTCTGTTCCTTCAACACAACCTTTTCTTTGTTGCGTGCAACCTTTTGATCTGAATGGAGAAAAAACTGTTTGGCCAGAGTGTATAGTAATGGTGGGGGTGGGGGGGAGGGTTAATGTTAAAAGAGAAAGTGGGCTGTGTGTGTGTGTGTGTGCGCGTGTACATGTGAGTGTGCGTGTGTGTGTGTGTGTGTGTGTGTTTGGGTGTGCATGCCTACATGTGTGTGTGTGTATGTTTGTGTGCTTATGTGTGTGTGTGTGTGTGTGTGTGTGTGTGTGTGTGCCTACATGTGTGTGTGTGTGTGTGCGTGTCTTCGTGTGTGTGTGTGCATACATGTGTGCGTGCATGTGTTTGTGCGTGTGTGTGTGTGTGTGCGTGTGTGTGGGTGTGCATACGTGTATGCGTGTGTGTGTGTGTGTGTGTGTGTGTGTGTGTGTGTGTCTGTTGTGGGGGGGGGGGTGTTTCTACCTTTCCACGTTGCCTCTCCTCCTTGTGTAACCAATGTCAGGCGCGCCAACACAGAGCTCCATTTTGCATATCATAATCCCCGTCTCACGACCTTATCATCAGCGGCACTCTGAAGCACGCCTTTCATGCAACACTGGGAGAGAGAGAGAGAGAGAGACAGAGGGAGAGAGACAGACAGACAGAGAGAGGAGTAGATGGAGAATATGAAGCGGGAGAGAGAGAGAGAGAGAGAGAGTGAGAGAACGTAGCGAGAGCGGGGAAAAAAGAAAAGGAAAAAAAGAAAAAAAGAGCTGCCGTTCACTTTGAACTCTTTTTGAAGTTCTCAGAGAACTTCCCCCCCCCCCCCCCCCCCCCCCCCCCACACACACACACACCCGACCTCCAGAGTTCAAATAACGGCAACACATGTGCATGGCAGCAAAGTGGCAGATTGGTGTTGTGGGGGGAGTGGGGGGGGGGGGGGGGGGGGGGGGGGAAAGAGAGAGAAAGGCACATGGGGGAAGGAGAAGGAGGTCAGGGACAGGGGATGAGCGGCAACCCTCTCATTAAGAAGACCCCGGGACCCCCCCCCCCCCCCCTCCCCCCGCCGCCATCCTCCGCCTGCACGCACTCACTCACCAGGGCTGTCCTTCCTCTGTCTTTATCCTCGCCCTCACCTGCATCGGAGCCTCGGCCACAGTGAAATGTTTCTGCAGTGTTGACCCGGCCAGCCCGCTCTCATAGCGGAGCGTGACTCACTGGAACTGATGAATGTAGTGGTGGGTTTGTCTTCTTGAGTGACTGTATCAGGGTTTTCATTTTTTTAACTGTTTTGCGTCATTCGTTTTTTATCATCTTGACTGTAGGATTCAACAGCGGCAGGGCAGCCGGAACACACTGATGCAGCCCAACGATCCATTATGCCTCTCGCATTTTAAATCATGTTTTAATCATATTTTAATAGTGAAAGATTGTGTTGTTCACCCAAAAACACACACACAAACAAACCCTGTGCTCTGTGTGTGTGTGTGTGTGTGTGTGTGTGTGTGTGTGTGCGCACCTTTGGATGTGTGTGTGTGTATGTGTGTGTGTGCGTGCGTGTGTGTGTGCACACCTTTGGATTTGTGTGTGTGTATGTATTTGGATCTGTGTTCGCATTTCGGCGTGTGAAAGAGAGACACTTTTTTTGTGTGTGTGTGTGCATGTGCATGTGTGTGTGTGTTTGTGTGTGTGTGTGTGTGTGTGTGTGTGTGCACGTATGTGTGTGTGTGTGTGTGTGTGTGTGTATGTATTTGGATGTGTGTTCGCATTTCGGCGTGTGAAAGAGAGACACTTTTTGTGTGTGTGACTGTGTGTGTGTGTGACTGTGTGTGTGTGTGTGTGTGTGTGTGTGACTGTGTGTGTGTGTGTGTGTGTGTGTGCGTGTGTGTGACTGTGTGTGTGTGTGTGTGTCCCTATTAGTCTCTGCTCCCCACGCCACCGGGCGCCCGGCCTAAAGGTCAGGGACCACCCCAACTGTGTGCTCAGAGTGGCCGCCGCCCGCTCCGGCCCCGCGGATCAACAGTGGCCGGATTGTTCACCAAAGGCGGGGCCGAACCAGCGCCGGATCACAACCGGTGGGCCGCTCTGCGTCTGCCCTTTCTCCACACACAGCCACACCGCCGGCACCCCCTCACCCCCTCACCCCCACCCCTCACCCCACACTCCCCCCCCTGCCTTCTGTGGCTGTGGCGGCCCCCGTTCTCAGCGGCCTGTGGTTTAGTGGAGCCCAGCCCCCTCCTTTTCCCAGGCGCGGCGGCGAGGGCGCCTCCAGCAGAGCGCCTGGGCCCCGGCTTTCTCCTCCTCCACCTCCTCCTCCTGCTGCTCCTCCTCCTCCTCCTCCTCAGACCATTGTCCTTCCCCTCCAGTGGGGTTGGCCGGAGATGTGAAAGTCCGGGGCCCGGGGAGCTGCCGGCCTCAGGCCCGATCATCTAGGGAGT
>JAXIVH010000032.1:1722683-1750183 GCA_036785325.1 Urophycis tenuis
GTCACTCAGTCACTCACTGACTCACTCAAACCCTTCCCGACCCCCTCTCGCCTTTTTTTTTTTTTTCTGCTCAACTGCCAAGAGTGTCAAAAAACATGGCATCTAACAGTGCGGCTCAGAAGAAGAGAGGGTAAGAAAACACAAGCTTTGCCACCCAGCCGGGCTGATTGAAAGCTTCTCTGGAAGCCTTTAGGTGTAAGCCGTTCCTTTTCTTACACCCCCGCCCCCCCCACCCCCACCCCACCCTCCCTTTGCCGACGCCTTTTATAAACAAGTTTCAATCGCCCCTGATCTAGTTTGACAAACTTTCTCCCAAGAACATTTGAAGAGGTGATGAGAAAGTGACACCCCACATTTTTTTTTCTGTTGTTTTTAGGTCTCTCCTCGCTCTCTCTCTCTCTCTCTCTCTCTCTCTCTCTCTCTCTCTCTCTCTCCTCTCTCTCTCTCTCTCATCTCTCTCTTGCTCTCTCTCTCTCTCTCTCTCTCGCTCTCTCTCTCTCTCACTCTCTCTCTTGCCAACGGAATAGTCTCTCAACCTTTTTGTTCCTTCTCGCCACTTCAATCATTTTGCTCCCTCTCTTTCCATTTTCCTCTCAACCTCTCTCTCTCTCTCTCTCTCTCTCTCCCCTCTCTCTCTCTCTCTCTCTCTCTCTCACTCTCCCGCCCTCTCCGTCGTACTCTCTCTCCCCGAGCTTTCTTTCATGCACTTGACAGGTCTCCCGTGGTAACCCCCCTCGATTGCACAAGAAATGGCGGCAAATCAGGAAGAAATGAAAAAAGAAAAGCCGAGGGAACAAACGGGCAGGAGTCGGGGAGAGGGAGCGAGAGACAGAGACACAGAGCCGGAGAGAGAGAGAGAGAGAAAGAGAGAGAGGGAGACAAACGCACGCGGGGGGCTTTGTTGTAGGTAGCGATGCAGCCGGGCCCCGTGGTTTGAAGTGGGATAACGAGGCGCCGCTCTAGATCCTGATGTAAGTTAGCATGCCAAATTGGGCCGGGTTGGGTTCTGAGCTTTCAGCTTCCAAACGGATGTACTTTCAATAAGCCCGCCTCCCCCACCCGCCCACCCACTCCCACCCGCTCCCACCCGCTCCCACCCGCCGTGTCTCTTAAGCGGATGCTCTTCACGCCCCGGTAAGCGGTGGACGCGGGGCGCTCGGATGCGCCGGCGGCCTCGCCCTATAGGCTGGGTTGTTTCCCCTCCCCACGCCACCTTAATTGCCGTGATGACATCATGTGTGGCGGATGACACGCGGCAACCAACCAACCAACCAACCAACCCACCAACCAACCAACTAACCACAACCAACCAACCCATCAACCAACCACAACCAACCAACTAACCACAACCAACCAACCCATCAACCAACCAACCAACCAACACACACACTTGTGTGTGTATGTGCGTCTTGAAAGGAAAAGCATTGTCGTCACACAGCGCCCGGGTGGAAAAAGTAAAGCTAAATATTTATGCCCCCCCCCCCCAGAGACACGGGTGTCCACATCAAAAAGAAGCGGCCGGTAATCAATCACTCATTTGACGCGGACCAACTCTGGTCCCCCCCCCTCATCTGTGAGAACCCATGGTTCTGCTTGGCTGGCGGGTTCTTTTCCCCGGTGTGTTTATGCACTGTGCAGACAATGGAAGGAGCGTAGAAGGTGCTTGTCTTCAGAGCTGGACAGGCGTCCTGACCGGGGCTTTGTGACGTGACCAGACTTTTCACGCTGCATGTGTCGGGTGGCATTTTTGCGGCAGAAAAAAAAACCTTGAATGTTCCTCCCTGAAGGCAAATGACACACACACACACGCACCCCGCGTCCCTGTGAATAACAAACACGAAGCTGAGAGTACGGTGACGTACAGTATATCGCAGGGTCGATCTCGGTCGGCATTCTGGGTTTTTTGCGTGTGTGTGTGTGTGTGTGTGTGTGTGTAGTAGGGTGTAAAAATCAAACCCGCTTGTTACGCCGTTCATCTCCTGGAAGCTGTGAGTTTTGATATCGGCACCGACCGCGCTGCACACAATGCAGCCCGTCCAGCTCTGTGACGTATCTCGTGTGGCTGGGATGAAGAGAGAGAGAGAGAGAGCTGCCAGGAGTACAGTGATCACGGTCGACACGGTCCACGAACACGCCCACACTGAAATGCAGCGTGACACATCGGAACGTCACCGCTCTCTTTTTGATGTGCTGTGGTGTGTATACGTGTGCTTTTTAAATGCAAATCTGTTTGATGTTTCACCGTGTATCTGCCTTTGTCGGGCCTCCCCCCCCCCCCACACACACACACACACACACCAGTGTGTAATTGTGCACGTGTGTGTGTGTGTGTGTGTGTGTGTGTTTGCGCGGCTGTCTGCAAACAAATGCCGCGTCTCCTTTCAGCCGTTGGTTTATTTCTTTCGACAGACGAAAACCTTCCCCCCCCACACACCCACCCCCCTTACTGACTGACTGAGATATTGTGTCCTTTTAAAAAAAACAAAAAAAAAAAAAAAACAGTATCCTGCCGTAAATAACTTCAATCAATCCCAGCAACGCCTGGTACCGCAAGGAGAGGGGGGGGGGGGGGGGCTACTTGCTTTGTATCCCATCGTCGGCTTCTCGTTGCTTCCAGGTGGAGATGAAGATCAAAGTGCTGGAGGCCAAGCATCAGGAGGAGAAGCTCAGGCTGCAGCAGAGGCACGACACCGACGTCCAGAAAGTAAGACTGCCAAAACCGCCCGGAGAGCAACACACACACACACACACACACACACACACACACACACACACACACACACACACACACACACACACACGCACGCACGCACCCCGCCACCCCCGCCAACCCCCCCTTTTTTGAAAATAAAGTCTGAAATTTGTGCGCAAATTTGGTTTGATTTCGTAGGAAGAGAGTGAGGTTGCGTCGCCCGCATACAAGGGTGCATTTGCATCAGGTTGCGTTTAAAAAATATATACTGTATAAATAAATAAAAAGGAGAAGGGGATGAGAATGCCTCGCTATAATTCTTTTCGTACTATATATATATATATATATATAATCTGTTCTTCATCACCCTTCTCGGAAGCCTTCAAAAGCTCTTCGTCAGCCGGTTAAAATAGCACTCTTTGTGTATTTATCCTCCCCAGTTGGGCCCTATCAGTTTAGCCGTAGATGAAGCACCTGGGGTTTGTCAAGTCCTTCAAGGAACCCCCCCCCCCCCCCCCCCCCGTTCTGTCGCGACAGAAGCTTTTAATAAAGTTGAAAACACTCCAATTTTCCCTCTTTTGAACTGTCCGCGGTGCTTCTTCATGTTGACATGAGACAGGGTGACAGCGTCTCCGTAACGGCCGTGTCAGCGCGGGGGAAATTGCGCTAATTGCGTACAGATTGTGAGCCGTGTCGAATTCCATTTTCTTCACTTTTTTTTTTTCTTCTTTTCTTTTTTTTTGTTTTTTTTGTTGTTGTTGCCTAGTGACTTTTTTTTTAATGGCTTCCAAAGAGCCGTCCCTCTTAAAGCTCCCCCCCCCCTGGTCGTCCAACGCGCGCTAATTAGAGCCCGTCGCTAAAGGTGACCAAACGATTCCCTAATTGGATCTCTAATACACAATGTATGGCGGGCGGAGAGGTCATTGTCCAGTCGCGCTACGCAGAGAGGCTAACGAGAAGGCTAATGATAGTGTTGTATGCTCATGAATATCTATCACTGATGCTCGTGTTGGGTTGATATATATAGATTTGTATTTATATTCATATTTACAGTATATTTATATATATATATATATATATACGCTCCTGTCTTTGATGACTGAATTTAAAAAAAAAAAAAAACAGCTTTTTTGGATTTGCCTCTCCTGATACTAACTCTGAACACACACACACCGGGCATGGAAACCATTTTATTGGTATTTAATGTAACCGAACGCAACAGGAGCGGGTCAATGGAGCTCTGTTGACTGCGCGCTGCTGTAAATGCCGTAAATGCTGTAAATGTAAATGTAAATGTTAGGCTTTCACTTACAAAGGAATTCAAAACAGCCAGGAATTCTAACATTGTGCACATATGGTGGTGTTTATTCCTGGGCTGTATCCCCTTTCCCCCCCCCACCGCCCCGCCAACCCAATGCCTGATATTCCTTTAAACACCAATATATTAGTCAAAGGAGGCTATGTTTAGCCGGGCTAGCGTCCCCAGCAGGATGTCTTGTAAAAGCCTTAGATGAGGGTGTCATTTCCCCAAGCTCAAAGTGCACTCTCGCCACGACCCCTCGTCTGACACGCTGGTTCATTTCGCCTTTCTCTACGCGCCCCAAAAGAAAGCGCCGAGTCTTTATCGGGATGGCCGTGCTCTCTCCTCCAATTCTCCCCGGGGGGAATATAGGTTGCCTAAATGTACTCTTTGGGTTCCTTTGAGGTGACACCCCTTTCATCTTATGTCCCGGCGCACCTCGTGCACCTCGTGGTGTCGGCGTAGCAACAGAGTGCTGGGTAACCTGTTACCTTTCAGACAGCGCCTTGTGGATGATGGCCTCGGGCTCTTGTTTCCACCACCCACACCAACAGTGTTGTTTGGCTCTTGGCGCTATGGATGAGTGCCCAGCGACCCTCCCCAATTACCTATAGATGTTTTTGTTTTTTTTCTTTTTCTTTTTTTTACTTTTTGTTCTAATTGAACTTTCGGTCGAACTTTATTTCCGTGTCGGAAAACAAAATCTGGAGGTAGAGCCAGCGCTGCCCCGAGTCTGCTCCCATCTCCACGGAACTTTGGAGAACCTCTCGGGGAATGCGAGATCTCAACCATGTCAGCGCGCTGGTGTGAAATCGCGCCAGTTGGCGCTGCCGGGACCCGCTAATCCCACGTGGTCGCTGTTCTGGTTCTGACCGCTCCCCCCCCCCCCCCAGCTGCTTCGTGATCGGGGTCGTCCTTCACGTCGCTGAAACCCCCCCAGAAAAAGGGACGACGAGCTCCCTTTGAGCACACGCGAGCACGCCAGCGCCTTCGCTAGCGCCGTTGCTAAAACGGCGCCGCTAAAAATGTGCCTGTCCCCCGGAAATCCAGATTTCACGACGACTTAAACGGCAAAATGTTTTTCAAGAATGGAGACGGAGCGCTGCTAAATCAGCCCGAGCTCCGTAGCGGCGTTGCGAGGCACGGCGTGTCGGAAGTCTATTGGGTGTGACTGCTGTTTGGCCGCCGTTCTCATGGCGACGGCGGCGCGCTGTTCCGCTGTTTATATTAGCGCCAAGGCTGCTTGGCCTAATTGAGCTAATTAGACACAGCTGGTAGCAGCCGCCAGAGGCGGTTACCTCATCACACCTACACAGGTGTTAGCGTTTCATGCAATTAGCAATTAGCTAAGCGATAGGAGCAGCTAAGCTATCCATATGGATGGCAGCGCTGTCATAATGTATGATGCATCGCGCTGCCAAAGCTCCCCCCCCCCCCACACACACACGCGCACACACACTCAGCGTTCCTGCCCGCCTCGGCCTCTTTCTCTCAATATCTCGTCAGAAAATGTGGAACGTTTTATAAAATTAGGAATGTTAAACAGTATCTCGGGGGCGAAAAAAACAGAAATGCGCCGCTCGATAATTGCCTGAAATGTGCGTGCGTTCAAACACAAACGGTAATGGCTGCCGCTTCTCCTTTTTTTTTCTAACAATAACACTCCGGCGTGATACCAGTTTGATGCCCTGGCATCGCTCGTTTCGCTTTGTCTCTCAACATTTCAAACGCCTGACGCTTTCCTTTCCAGCGTCTTATAAAAAAAAAAAGATGATCTACTGTATATAAAAAACATCCTCTTTGTGCCTCTTCGCGGGGGCTCAGATTCTGGACAGGAAGAACGGCGAGCTGGAGGAGTTGAAGGCGTCGCACCGCGCCAAGCAGAAGGCCTCAGAGGAGACCATTCACAAGCTGGAGAGGAAAGGTGAGAGGTCGGGGGTCCCCCCCCCCCCCCCATGGAGAGGGGATGTTTACGCGTGCGTCTCCGAACACTCGCAGCAAAGAGCCCACCGGGGGGTCCTGGGGTGCGCCCGGAAGTGTGGCGTGATCCGCACCAGCTGTGATTCACGTTCTCCGGGGGTCTTTTTTCATCAACTTGTCTCCTCTCAGATTATGCGCCTCCTGTCTCCCCCCCCGTCCTGTCGTGTGTGTGTGTGTGTGTGTGTGTTTGAGTGTCTTTGGAGTGTTTCGCAAAAAAATATGGAGTCGGATACCATTAGCGTTTTCACCGCCGCGACCCCTGTCCCCGTAGAGACTACATGCTACGCTAACGTAGGGGCTACATGCTACGCTAACCTAGGGGCTACATGCTACGCTAACCTAGGGGCTATATGCTACGCTAACGTATGGCCTCTGTCCTGCCCGCCATGCGTCACATTCAGGCACATTTCTCTGGACTCCATCGCACACATTGTTGTAGTTCGTACCGTGGACATCTGCGCATTCCGTGATCCATAATTTGCACATTCCTGCACAAACAGCGTCAGCTCTTTTGTTTTAAAAGCAGACTTTGCTCTTCATTCTTTATGTAGTTTACATATTTTGTTGACTCAAGAGGACTTGCGGCTTACTTTCTCTCTCTTTGTATTTTACATGTGGTTTCTTTATGTTTGTCATTCATGTGTATATGCACAGGGAGACAAGGACAATTCTTTATGCTTCCTACCTTGTCCTTGTGTGTGTTGAACTCACTTGGCATTAAAGTAAATTCTGATTCTGTTACTAATTGAGTCTCGCAGACAGCAATTGTCAAAATGTCTTGTGGGGGAACATGAGTGGTAACTTATTACTTTACTCATACTCGAGCATGTGCACAAGTAGGCTGTAGACGCGGGAATCAAACCCAGTACCTTTTGGGAGTTAGGGAGTCAGATGCCTGAGTCTCTACTGCACTAACCTTGCCCGTGGTTTTACTAACCAGTTGAGAGGACATTCATGACTGACATCATCCTGAGTAAAGAAAATTGGTCCATCGTATCACTTACATGTCCATAGTACTCTGCTGCCTACTGTAACACATACTTTAATCTATCCTATCATAATAGTGATTGTTTTATTGTGTTCATGGTTTGAATGTGAAGGCAACTCGTGACCACCCAGCGTGACCTGACTCCATCCTTACCCTTTTCACCAAGATGCTTATTAGCAGTAACATGAACACAGAGACACTTTACATCAGGTTTACCCATCGCACGTTAAAAAATAAAGGTTGCGAGAGATTCAGGTTGGCGGGGTAGAATGTGCGCGAAAACAGACTTCAGTGCGCGTCTGCCTGTGTAAAAGTGTACACCTCCGGGCAAGGTATGACTGTGTGTGTGTGTGTGTGTGTGTGCGTGTGTGTGTGTGTGTGTGTGTGTGTGTGTGTGTGTGTGTGTGTGTGTGTGTGTGTGTGTGTGTGTGTGTGTGTGTGTGTGTGTGTGTGTGTGTGTGTGTGTGTGTGTGTGTGTGTGTGTGTGTGTGTGTGTGTGTGTGTGTGTGTGTGTGTTCTGGTGCCCATGGGTGCGTTCTCCTCACCACCCGACAGTTGAAAGTGTGCTGCGGGAGTCCCAGGTCATCCGGCAGAGCAAAGAGAAGCAGATCGCAGAGCTGAGGAAGATGTCGGATCAGAGCTCCAGCTCCCTGAACAACGAGTGGGAGAAAAAGGTACGAGGAGGAGCGGCCCCTGAGCTAGAGGAAGATTTGTTTGATTGCATGAAACGCACGCACGCACACGCACACACACACACGCACATATGCACATGCACACACACACACACACACACACACACACACAGACGCAGACTTAGCTGCAAGCAGACTCCCCTGTAGTTTTTTCTTTTTTTTTTTTTTTCACTTTTTTTTACGAAAGAAAATCTTTATTCTGTGAAGTCTTGGGCGAAGTCGGTGTGGATTTTCGTTCCTGCAAAATTAATGGTGGGTCCCCTGGACACGTTGTTATTTATTCTTTACACCCCCCACCCATCCGCGATGCTTCCCCAGCCGCTCAGTGAAGCCTTAACAAGATCCTAATGAAAAGTGGAGTCATTTGTGCTGGATCACTGAGCCCGCGATGAGAGGGGAGAAAAAAAAAACTCAAGCAATGATCTCTCAAGGAGCTAATGGCAAAATTAACTTCAGTTGCCCCCCCCCCCTGAAAAAGGCTTCATCCCCTCCCCTCCCCACACCCCCACCCACACCCCCACCCACACCCCCACCCCCGCGCAGAGAATCGCTCACACGTGTAACGGAACCGACACGATACGAAACAGACGCGCCAAAGACAAAACGGATGGCAGGGCGAAGACGGAGATGTGGGAAAGTCCAGAGGGGTCGCCGTGGAGACGGCGGGATGCTCTCCCTGTACGACGGCAGCTATAGCTATAGGAACGTCCCACACGCGCACACACACACCCAAAACACATTGAGCCGCTTCATTCTTCACGGGGGAGGCCAGGCCAGCCGATAACAGAAGGCCTGTCAGCCGCATTTATTACATTCCGGGTTGGTGTTTTTATGTATATATATATATATATATATATATATATATAAATATACGGCTGAAGGCCGGCTCCCGCCGACCGCGGGTTGAAAGTTCAGGCCAGGCAGCAGGGAACAGGAGGGCATGGAGTTCTCCCTGAAACGGAGAGCCAGACATTTTGTTTTTTCAGCTTCAAAGAGTTAGGTGGACGCATCGCCATGGCGCTCACGCCGTATGGTCCGCAGAACGGACGGCGGCTTTCCGGCAAAGCGGGAGATTAGCGGCCCGTATGATAACAGGAATATCAAAGCTTCACGGAACCATTTGAGTTCCGGGAAAAGTTATTCTCGTTCATTAGAAATACAACTTTTTTATTTTTTATTTTTATTTTTTTTACCTGCACCAGTGGCGTCCCTAGTTTTCTTTCTTTTGTGTTTTCATCAAATACGAGCCGATACAGTGCATCATTAACAGTCAGTACGTTTACATGCAGCAAGAAATTTGAATTTCTGATCGGATCAGATAATGACATGCGTAAGACCGGATCACTTGTCCGAGTATACATGCCGTTCAGAGAATCGGATTAACAGCCGGAGCATGGGCTGACTCTGGACGCTATGTGGCGCTGCGCATGTGCAGAATGGCACTGCGCGTGCGCAGAATGCAAAATCTGATTCAGATCCGATTGCTGAGTATACATGCCGTTAAAAGTCCGACTATGATCGAATTATCCAGGTGTAGTTAATAACTACTCCTGGATAATCTAAAATCGGATAACTACTAGTTATCCGATTTTAGATGTCCGAAATAGGTCCGAAGTAGGTCGGATTAAGGTGTTTACATGCACTTAAAAAGTCCGAACGATGTCTTATACGATTAGAAATTCGAATTTCTTGCTGCATGTAAACGTACTGAATGTGTTATTGAGACACTTTTACCTGAAGTCACATGCCGTTTGACGGTTCCAGAGAGCTGCACCTGAAGAAGCAGGGAGACGCCTCGCTCTCTCACGGTTGACTGTGGACCACGGGCTTCAAACCCCCTGTGCCCCCAACCACCGCCCAACCACCCCACAACATTAACTCTGTGCCCCCCGCCCTCCCCAGCTCTACGTGGCAACGTCAGCCATGGAGCAGGAGAAGTTTGAGCTGCAGAAGAAACACACACAGAGTATCCAGCAGCTACTGGACGACACCAACCAGCGCCTGGCCAAGATGGAGGCCCAGTACAGAACCCAGGCACAGGCCACCGTGAGTTCACTCATAATAAGAATATATGATAATAATCATGACGTGTGTAGCCGTAGGCGCGTGTGTGTGTGCGTGTTTGCACACGTGCATGACTGCATGACGAGGAGGTGAGCTGGGTACCAGGGTATCGACACCCTTGCTTCCCTGCCGTGACCCCGGGTGACGGTGTGACCCGCGGGTGCATCCCTGGGTCGGGGGGGGGGGTGGAGGGCGTGGGGGCGCGTGGAGGGCACACGTGCACCTGTGAGTTCACAGGCCACGCTCTTATGTTCTGGCTGGCGGCCGGACGCCGGGGGGGGGGGGTAGGAGAACACGCCTCGACCGGCACGCGGAGCCTCGTCTCTTATCTGTTTGGATCTCTGTGATGAAGAACTGTTCATTATGATGTTCCTCGCGCGCCAAGACAGACACACACACACACACACACACACACACACATACACATACGCACGCACACGCACGCGTGTCGACCCACACCTGCCAGCTCTACCGTTCCTTTGATCGCATATGAAAGGATTTGGGTATTTTTTTGGATGGATTATATGCATTTGGTTGGCTAGGATTAGCGACACCAGGGGCCAGTCAGATGTGCAGCGTCTAATGAATATAGCATTGTTAGCAACATTAGCATTCAGGGCCTGTCACAGATAACACACACGCACACACACACACGCACACACACACACACACACACACACGCACACACACACACACACACACACACACACACACACACACACACACACACACACGCACACACACACACTCCTGGTCCCAGTCTTTCAGCAGGCGCACATTTAAGAGGCTTCATCAAAAGTCGACCCGTGCTGGGGCCCCTCAGTAAGGGGCCTCCCTCTTTAATATTTAAGCACAAGCGAGACCAGCGCGGATGAAAAGGGCCCTCTGTCACTGGAAATTAGCTGCTCTTTTTTTTTGCTGCGCACACACACACACACACACACACACACACACACACACACACACACACACACACACACACACACACACACACACACACACACACACACACACAGACACACACACACACACACACACCTTGACTTTTCAACGGGGATAGCGGCCTAGCTGATTGGCTGCAGCACCTCCTGCGGTGTTTGATGTCTCCATAGAGAAACGCTTTTAACACCCCAGCTAGCCGCTGTTGTCTCATGTGTTTAATTGGTGGATTATTGTTATTCTTTCCCCCCCCCCATTTATTTTTAAGTTCTTCATCTGAAGCATTGTGCGTAGGTCCTCCTTTAGAGGGAATTGCTGATTTGATTTGAAGATGTTCTCTTGGTGTATTTTTGTGTTTTTTTTGTTTTTTTTTTTGCTTTGTGTTCAGTGATTGTTGAATATTGCCCGTGACTGTAATGTGAGTGGCCTGGCTTGGCCATGTGAGTGTACAGTAATTGGTCACTCTGGGATTTTGGCAGTGATGAAGGTGTAGACTACACTCTGTGTTTGTGTGTTTCGTGTGTGACTACACTGAATGGAATATTATGTCTCAATATCCAAATAATCTCATGTGTAGTCAGCATCGCCCATCGTCAACCCTGGTGCAGTGTAACCCATTCATTATCTATTCATTGGCAAACTGTTGCTAAATATTTATTCGTAGCTTTGATTTTTAATATTATTGCCAATGATTCGTGCGAGCTGAGTGCTGCTCAACGTGCTCAAGTCTTATAAAAACCACACACGCGCACGCGCACACACACACGCACGCACACACACACACACACACACACACAGTGTGCTCCCCTTATCAGGTGTCGCCACACACCTCAGACCCCCATCCACTAGCCCTGGGTGTCCTCCTCCACACCCCAGGCCGTGCCCCCCTCTCAGTGCCTGACCCTCCTCCTCCTCTTCCTCCTTCTCCTCCTTGTCCTTCGTCTTCGTCGGCCACCACTCTCCATCTCCTCAGCCCCCTCCAGCCCCCCACATACACACACACACACACACACACACACACACACCTGCTGTCATCACTGCGGTCTGTCGTCGCTCCAGATTGACGAGCGCGCTCCCTCTCTAATCACAGCACTGTCATCACCCGCATCAGCCCTGCCAATGCCACATTCCACGGCGACGCACGCACACACACACACACACGCCAGCCCCCCCCCCCCCCCCCCCCAGAGCAGTGTACCACACACTCGCTATAGGACACAAGGTGCACTGTGCGCAGCCAGAGCCATCTTTTAGCACACGCCGCCTTGTTGACTTTGCGGCGTGATACAAGTCGGACGGGCGCGTATTCACACGTGCACTCGTGTTGTTTCGGTCGTCCTTTTGTGCTAACGCGGCGTGGAAGTTCATGCCGACGCGATGCAGCTGCTTTGGTGCGGTCACGTTAAACTCTGGTTTTGTAGCGTTTTGCGGTCTCCACGTGTCAGTGCAGTTCCCCCCCCCCCCCCCCCCCCCCCGTAGCGTTGTGTAAGCGTATTTATTTTACTCGCCGCTCGGTTAAGCAGCGTCAACATCGAAAGTGTTGCTGGACCAAAGGTGATGATTAGAGACATATGTAGATGGGTACTTTATTCATCCCCGAAGGGGGGGAAGACGTTTACACAAGCTACCTTGCGCTGCTTGTTTTCCTATCCGGAGAGCGCAGGCGAGCGGTACCATCTCAAACCACTCCAGCGGAGGACAGGTCTCGTGTCTGCCGCGCTCACAGCCGGTTGTCATGGCGTCGTGACACGGTGACAGACGATTACCCAAACTGCTAGAAACTGAAAAGCAGGAAGTCGAACTGACGGAAAAACCCAAATCTTTAATAGAATATATTCAAGGGTTGGATTTTTTTTTTTTTTTTTTTTTTTTTTTTTCCGCTGGAGAAATGAGGCGTGGTAGGTTAGTTATGGACATTTACACACGGAGTTCAAAGGCTTCGGTACAGAAAGAGAAGCTATTAAGTTCCCCGACTGTCGAGGGCTGATCCAAGAGTGAGAATTGGGGCAGAAAGGTGAAACAGTTGCCTGGTGTTGGAAGAGACGAGCCCGAGAAACTTTTCAAAGGCGCATGACTTCAAAAAAAAAAAAAAAACAGCCCTCTGTTAAACTTATCTGACTGCGGGAGCATAGCCGCCAAAACCCCCAAAAAAGAAAAACTTAAGGGCTTTCTCTTAATGCAATTTTCACCTGATAAGACCGTGCCATGCGTGCTTTGGTGGCCAACGCGGGCCTGACCTTTGGTGCACTTGAGATTACAACACATGTTGCCGCCTGCTTGACACAGAAAGCTGCATAAAATCAATATGAACCAGGTATTTTGAGAGCGCGATTCAATTTCACAACTGAAACTTTTTGACTTGGAATTGCTGTCCAAATGTAATTTTGTGTGGGGGATTACGATAGCCATCTGGTTACCAAAGATGTGAGGGGAAGAGGTCTTTAAAGAGAACATGTTCCCTTTTTCCGCCTTTCTCCTGTGGTTGGTAAGTGCACTGCTGAACTCTTGCTGCCTGACCATTAGTTTGGCTGTATCTTTGTGTAATAGTTACTATTTTTCTCATTTTGCAGATGCCTTTATCAATACCAACTTACAGTGAATTATAATACATGTCACTAATGAGCAGGTCCAAGATAAGCCACCTGTCTCTGCTGTACTGGAAAAGCTGTACTTATCAGCACCCCAACCCCTGAACACTATCAACCCCCCCCCCCCCTGTTGGATTGACTGGCCGCGCAGGAGAGGACGGTGCGTGAGCTGGAGGTGACGCTGAAGCAGCAGTCGGCGGAGGTGGAGAAGGGCAAGGCTTTGCGTCAGAAGGTGACGCAGGAGAAGGGCCAGCTGGAGATCCAGGTGGCCACCATGGGCGCTGAGCTCCAGGAGGCTAGCCGACGGTACGGGGATGCAGGGGGATTTAGATGCACTAAAGCAAAGTGGACAAGTCCACCATTTTGGCTCATGGAGGCTAACTTTGTCACATACGTTTCGGCTAAGGTGATGTGGTTATTTATTCACTTGACCTCAAACTGAAAGGAATAATCCAAAAATGTAAGGACCTCTCTGTCCTCAAATTGAAGGGAAGATGTTCTTAATTACATGCAGATGGGAACTTTGGGTACGTAATGTAAATGTAATAATATTAATGATAATAATACAAATAATAACAATTTATCTATTTTTGCGTGAGCACCTTTTGCACCAAAAAGTCCACCTGAAAGTGCATTCCATCCACAACAATTATTTCCACTCTTCTCCACTTGCTTCACCACTGTGGCTGTGGAACCTCTTTGTATCCCACGACACGGACTAATGAGCCTCCTACTCCTGCTCCTCCTGCAGGAGCACGGTGCTGCTGACGGAGAAGGAGGAGCAGGGCGTGCAGTACGAGCAGGCCCTGGAGAGGCTGCGGGCCTCGCACCAGGCCGACATGAGCCACTACCAGCAGGAGCACGCTCTCTCTGCTGCCAAGGTACCTGCAGAGCCTCACGGGGCATCCCGTGAGCACACACCCACACACATACACACACACATACACACACATACACACACACGCACGCACGCACACAAACACACGCACACACGCACACACATGCACGCCACACACGCACGCACACACGCACACACACACACGCACGCCACACACGCACGCACGCACACACGCACACACACACGCACGCACGCATGCACGCACGCACACACACACACACACACACACACACACACACACACACACACACACACACGGGCTGTCTCGGTTCTGGTCTGGTTCTCTGGCCACCAATCACTCCACAGTGGCTCACTTCCCCCCGAAGAATAGTTTTAACAACAGTGTGTGTGTGTGTGTGTGTGTGACGTATCGCCCCTAATTCTCTGGACATATATACGCAGGGTATGAACACAGTGCGCCAACACGTAAGGCGTGACCTGTAGCTAACCACCATCCTCTGGGCGTCCTCAGGCCTCCGAGGTGATGGAGGACCTGGAGAAGGTGGCCTCCCAGCTCAGGCAGCAGCTCCAGGAGGCCGAGCACCGCGGTCAGAAACAGCTCCGGGTACGGTACCTTCTCAGTGCAGGTGGGACACACCGGGCGCTGCGTACACAGCGCTTATGTGATCAAATGTGTGCGAAAATGTGTGGTTTTTTTCGGGGTTCGCCAAGCAGTGAACGGTGCCGGTCCCGGCTCGTTTTGAATTGAGTACGCGTCGTGTAAAATGGATGGCTAGCACGTGTTAGCTGTGGGCTAGCCGAGTTAGCTTCTTAAGCCTGGCAATCATCATCGTATCTGTCTGACTTGGCTCAGTCTTATCCCTCAGTCGATGGCATACCCGACACGTGCCCTTGACGATGTCTGTACCTCATGTCTGTACCTCATGTATGTCCATACCTCATGTTTGTACCTCATGTGTGTCCGTAACTCATGTCTGTACCGCATGTCTGTACTTCATGTCTGTACCTCATGTCTGTCCCTCATGTCTGTACCTCATGTATGTCCGTACCTCATGTCTACCGCATGTCTGTACTTCATGTCTGTACCTCATGTCTGTCCCTCATGTCTGTACCTCATGTCTGTACCTCATGTCTGTACCTCATGCCTGTACCTCATGTATGTCCGTACCTCATGTCTGTACCTCATGTATGTCCGTACCTCATGTCTGTACCTCATGTCTGTACCTCATGTATGTCCGTACCTCATGTCTGTACCTCATGTATGTCCATACCTCATGTCTGTACCTCATGTATGTCCATACCTCATGTCTGTACCTCATGTATGTCCATACCTCATGTATGTCCATACCTCATGTCTGTACCTCATGTATGTCCATACCTCATGTATGTCCATACCTCATGTCTGTACCTCATGTCTGTCCCTCATGTCTGTACCTCATGTATGTCCGTACCTCATGTCTGTACCGCATGTCTGTACTTCATGTCTGTACCTCATGTCTGTCCCTCATGTCTGTACCTCATGTCTGTACCTCATGTATGTCCGTACCTCATGTCTGTACCTCATGTATGTCCATACCTCATGTCTGTACCTCATGTATGTCCATACCTCATGTCTGTACCTCATGTATGTCCATACCTCATGTATGTCCATACCTCATGTCTGTACCTCATGTATGTCCATACCTCATGTCTGTACCTCATGTCTGTACCTCATGTATGTCCATACCTCATGTCTGTACCTCATGTCTGTACCTCATGTATGTCCATACCTCATGTATGTCCATCCCTCTTGTCTGTACCTCATATCCGTATGTTGTATTCCATCCGGGACAGCGTGTGGAAAAGATGCGCGTGTGTCAGTAGCGCTGCCCCCCCCCCCCCCCCCCCCCCTAAACAAGCGCTCCCTCTTCCCCTCGCCAGGACCAGGAGATCAAGTTTCAGCAGGAGAAGGACAGCCTGCAGATCCACTGCGAGGGGAAGGTAAATCACGTCGGCTCCCGCTCACATAAAAGCTGTCCGTCCGGAGCGGCCAGCGCTTTGATGGCTTCATTATGGAAGCATGCGAAGTAGCTGCGGACCCGGCAGGTTGTGTGTGTGTGTGTGGGGAGGGGCAGTGTAGAGCCTGTGGATGGCTTGCTATCAGTGGCTCTCTTCGTGCTCTTTGAAGGATTGATCCGTTGGCTAATGTCAGGTTAGGACCCACTGCCTTCAGAGCTGCGGATTAACAGGACGTGGAGGAATTGGGGCGGCGGGTGGCGGGCCAGAGATATATAAAGGAGCGAGAGAGTGTGTATTGTGTAGCTGCCCAGGTGCCCGCTGGCCGACCGGCCCGCAGTAAGGCACCGGGTTCGATCCCCCGACCTCCCGTAGGCGTCGTCGAGCGAGAAGGTGAATCCCCACCTGCTTCCTTAATGACGTTCCTCTCCATTCACGGTACGCCGCTGCTGTGGATGAAAGCGTCCCCTCCACGGCTGAGTGGTGTGGAGTGGCCTGGGTCTGGGCTCAGGGGACGGCGGCATTAAGGCAGGGGACCAGATACAATGCAGCCCTGCGGACTGTAACGTCACGCAAAGCACATGCGTGATCTACAAAGCATGGACCAGCACTACTAGAACATGGCTCTCCACCTAATTGCCCCCACATATGGTCCTCTCCTTTTAAAAGCATCCGTCTTCAAAGGCTGTCATAAAGTATTGATTACAGAGGCCACTCCTAATGAGAGTGGGCTTGACCAAACCCAACTAGACCAGACCAGACCTTTCAGAACCTAAACTTTAAGATTGTACAAGCACCACCTGGGTCATCATCATCAAAGCCACAAAGAGTGTGTGCGTGTGTGTGTGTGTGTGTCTGTGTGTCTGCGTGTGTGGAAGGCAGACGGGCACATCTGTACCACAGGCCACGGGGCCCAGAAGCTCCCTGTACACCTGCGGAGCACTGGCAGGCCTCTGGGCTCTTTCATCAGGGTCAGAGGGTATTTCATTTATACTGACTCTGTGTGTGTGTGTGTGTGTGTGTGTGTGTGTGTGTGTGTGCATGTGCATGTGCATGTGTGCGTGCGTGCGTGCCTGTCTGTGTGTGTGTGCATGCGTGTGCGTGTGGGTGTGTGTCTGTCTTTTGATGTCCCAGCAGTAGTTTAATACTTTCCCGAAACAGCATCTCCGCCACATCTTTCCATTCATATTAACATAAATTGTGCGAATATTGCTTTGCACCAGGGTACATCATGTCACCAATTGCCTCACCCCTCCCCCCCCGCCAACTGTCATGAGCACGGTGAAAGAAGATGAGATCTGATAGTAAAGAGTGGGCCATCTATTATCCTGTACATCCCCCCCCCCACTGTAAAGATTCCTGAGCAGCTGTAAAGCAGATCCACATGTATGGACCCATGTGCACATGGGGGCCCCTGTATGGAGGGCCGGAGCCCCAGACAGGGAGGCCCGGCTGGTGCTGCACAGAGCCAGATGACTGTGGTGTGTGTGTGTGTGTGTGTGTGATGGGCCGGCAGGGCGGGGCAAGACCCCGGGGGCCAGGTGGACGAGGGGTCCCGGGCGGCGAGGGGAGGGCTGGCTGGTGTTGCATTGTGTGTCTTCTCACGCTCGCACGCTCGCTCTCTTAACTCATCTCCACCTTGCTCTGCCTCTCTCTCTCTCTCTCTCTCTCTCTCTCTCTCTCTCTCTCTCGCTCTCGCTCTCGCTCTATCTATCCCTTGCCCTGCCATCAAGCTATTGTTCTACTTTGGTTGCTTTTTCTCTTTGTTGATTTTTGTTCTACCTGTTGCCTTCCCTTGTTCTATCTGTGCTATCTTGTTGTATCTAACTCGCTATATCTGGCTGTCTTTACTCATCTCTATCCTTTCTCTTTCTCTCTTGATCTACCTTTTTCTCTTGCTCTCCCTTTCTCTAACCCTCTCTCTCTCTCTCTCTCTCTCTCTCTCTCTCTCTCTCTCTCTCTCTCTCCCCCCCCCCCCCCCCCCCCGCCCCAATCACAGGTTCTGTCTACCCTGAACAAGGCGGAGAAGGAGAGAACTGAGGCGAGGAAGATGACGGCCAAACTTGAAGAGTCTCTCAGGTAGTTTTTCCACTGTGATGATGAAACTTCAGGCTCTTCAGTCGTAAATCAATACAAGCGGAGTCAAAGCGTATGGAATTGCAGCATGTTGTGGAGGGCTGACGTTATCGCAACCAGCTGTAGTTTACCATCCGTTCCCCCCTGAGTTCAGACCGCGCTGACGCTCCTAATGCATGGCACATTTAGATATGGAATAAACCATCACCACGGGGGGGTGGGGGGGGGTTAGCCGAAGTACAGTACGTTCTTATTCCAGACACTCCGGAGTGGTTTATTCTGCGTTAAAAGCAATTACCAATAATGATCTTGATTGGTTACCTTTCATCTACACCGTTATGGGGTCCTTTATCGATTCCGTCAGCTGTAATTATGATATTCTTTGGCGCGTGCTTTTGCGCCGTATTGTTTGTGCGTTATCAAAGCAACATCTGGTCGATGGCAGTGGTGCATGTGTGACTCGCGGCGCATCGATTCAGGGCTGTCGGATCGCAGACGCATTCCCATCCCTGGAACGTAATCCACACGCTTGGAACGTCGTTGAACCAATCAGGATCAAGTATGTACGCCGCACGCCGCGGTATGACAATGTTTTGAGCACGGGCGCAGGTGTGCACTGTGGTCACGTTTGGCATTTTCGCTGGAAAATGTTGTTGTTTATGTATAAGGTAAAGGGGGCATTTAGCAGACGCTGTTGTCCAGAGTGACTTACAATCAGTACATTTGTGGGGATTCGACATGTGGACAGTCGGAGGAGGAGGAGGAGGAGGAGGAGGGGGATCAAGGGAATCGAACCGCCGACCCTAGGGTTAGGTGATGACCCGCTCTGTCCACCCGCTCTACCCACTGAGCTACTGCCGCCCTCATAGCATATAGTATATCAATTCATATTTGTGCATATATACTGTACAGCCATTCATATTTGTGCATATATATAGTTATCAAACACTATTGGCGAGAATTTTCATGTTTCCAGTTTGAGTCGAAAAACAAGAACACCACAAGATGGATGCCGATGAGACAGAGCCGTCCGGGATCCAAATCAATCATATCTCAGTGTATTAACCGGATTGTGTTACAGTGTCCCCCCGTCCTCCACCCAGCCTCTCCACGCTCCACCTCCACAGCAATTACAACACGGGGGGGAATGTACACCAGATGGGCCCCTGATTGACTTTAGTCCCGATGACAAGCACCCAGTTTAGTGTGTCTCATCTGCCAGCCCACACACACACACACACACACACACACGCCCCCCCCAACCAAACCTCTGATTGCTACGAGACGTTGTGTTCCCGTCGCTGAGCTTCATCAACACAACAACAGTGGCTGGTTTTTTCGCCCCCAAAACGCCGCATCCTGCGGAGCTCTGTGGCGCTGAAGGCGGCTTTTTGCGTGAAACAAACGAAATGAAAACAAAGTGACGTGGTCAGGTACCCCTGCCCCCCCGCCACAGTCGGTTTCACAGTGTGTTGTCAACCGCTGCCATTTGAGAGCAGAGATGGAAAAATCAAGGTTTACGAGGTTTTCAAAATAAAAGCTGTGACCTGCGCGTGCCCCACCCATGTCATTGAAACTCTGGGT
Source organism: Urophycis tenuis (assembly GCA_036785325.1). Classification (NCBI taxonomy): domain Eukaryota; kingdom Metazoa; phylum Chordata; class Actinopteri; order Gadiformes; family Phycidae; genus Urophycis; species Urophycis tenuis. The sequence goes on from JAXIVH010000032.1 coordinate 1,742,441, forward strand.
TTGCTCCAATTAAACATCCAGATGGGATGGGGGGGGCTTTTATTTTCTCAACCTAGAATCCCCACCTCCGTTTTGTTTGTTGAATAAAAGAAACGGTACATTCCTGTAACTGTCATGGACTTGTACGATAATTGCACAAAGCCCCCCAGGGGCCAGATACTACAAATAGATCACTTTTATATTTTTTGGATTTTGATCGTTTGTTTACCCTGCCTTATCTGCACAATTAACAAACCAATTAGTCAACTTCAAAATAAGAGCCATATGTGTGTCTGTGTGGTCCTTCCACTTACGTAAGTGTTCCAATGCTGCGTGGAGTCGGTGTGTGTGCGTGCGCGCGCGCGTGCGGTTGGATTTATGTGTTTTGGGTATGTGAACTGCACATGTGTGTGTGTGTGAACTGCACATGTGCAGAGTTAACCAAATGCATGCTGTTATGGGGAATCATCAGGAATGCAGTTGGGCAGACTCTCTGGGCTGTCTTATCATTCTCATGTGTGTCGAAGTGACACTGATGGTACTCATAAGCTTCCTCTGCCTTCTGCGACTGCAAGAGCGCTTGACTCCCAGGCTAAAGGTTGCGGGTTTGAACCCCAATGGTCGCGGTGTACCTGTGGGCTACCTCAGCAGCATTGTCTGCATCTTCATTCATGAGCTTCTGTCTAAATCATTTTACTGTCAGGAAACCATCTCCTCAATGCCTGAAGCACAAATGTGCAATTGAAGGACCCAATGTAGACCGTGCTCGATTGTATTTTCGTTGATGTTATCCCGTCGATCGTCTCACCTGTTAACACGTCAACGACGTGTTATCTATAGGGTTCGCCTTGTGCATTGTTCTTCTCCAAGTGGAGCAGCGTGGCTAAAGACAGAACAGACGGACTAATGGAAGGACCCCCCGTCCAACACACTGCCAGTCAGAGAGAGTCCCCCCCCCCCCCCCTCTCTCTGTGGTATCGCTGCGTTCTAACCTCTGGAACTACACAGGCCTCGTCTCCAGTGATCTCGGCTTGCCTTCCCTAAGCATGGCCCCCTGCTCTCCCTCAGGTCCTCCTCGCGTCAGAAGCTCCTGATTAACTCCCACACGCCCCGCTTCGGATCATCCTGCTGCCTCTCGCTCTCTCTCGCTCTCTCTCTCGCTCTCCCTCTTCTTTCTCTCTCTCACTCTCTCTTCTCTCTCTCTTGCTCTCTCTCCCTCTTCTTTCTCTCTCTCGCTCTCTCTTCTCTCTCTCCCGCGCTCTCTCCCTCTTTTGCTCTCCCTCTCTCTTCTCTCTCGCTCTCTCTCGCCCTCTCTCTCCTCTCACTCTCGCTCTCTCTCTCGCCCTCTCTCTCTCTGCTCACACTCTCTCTCTCTCTCTCTCTCTCTCTCTCTCTCATCTTTCTCCCTCTCGCTTGCTATCTCCCGATGTTTGTCTTCCTCTCTCTCCCCCGCTCCATCACACTCACGCTCACTCTCTCTAAAGCTCTACCCCTCGCTCTTGCTCTTTCTTCCCCTCTCTTTCACTCTCCCGCTCTCTCGTATTTCTTATTCTGTCTCTTCCTCCGTCGCCCTCTCTTGATATCTCTCTTGCTCAATGTCCCCTTTTCTCTTTTCCTTTCACATCTCAATTCATCCTTCTGTCCCACGTCTCTCTCTCTGCCTCTCTCTCTCTCTCTCTCTCTCTCTCTCTCTCTCTCTCTCTCTCTCTCTCTCTGCCTCTCTCTCTCTCTCTCTCTCTCTGCCTCTCTCTCTCTCTCTCTCTCTCTCTCTCTCTTCTATCTCTCTCTCTCACACTTGCTTTCTCACTCTGTGTTCCCCTCTCACTCTCTCCCTCTCCGGGTCTCGCTGATTTCTCCCTCCCTCCCTCCCTCCCTCCCTCCCTCCTTCGCTCCCTCCCTCCCCCTCGTCTTCCTAGCAACATCTCTCTCTCTCTCTCCGGCTCCGTGCAGCCCTCCTCCCCCTGTAGGAGTGGCCGTGCGTCGTATGTCTCCCTGACCGGCAGCCCAGAGAGGAGCGAGCCGAGTAAAAACCCCCACCGAGGCACCGTACGCCGTCCATCCAGCGAGACCGACCGCCCCCACCCCCCCCCCCCCCCCCCTCGTGGCCCCGTTCCACGCCACCACACCGCCGCACCGCGGGGGGTCACAGCGGCCGACAGCAGGCCTCCCTCAACGACGACGCCTGTCCTCGCCTGGCCAGCGCTGAGCGAGCCGCTTCGGACCCCCAACCCCCACCACCAACACCATCACCACCACCAACCACCACCCCGCCCCCCCCAAAAAATAATAGCGCCTCTGCTCAGTTTGCCGACGCACCAAGAGCCAAGAGCACCCCCCCCCCCCCCCCCCCCCAACTGCTCCCAGGGCCGCGGCAACCTCAACCGTCTCAGCCCAGACCCTGCGGCGCGCGTGGGGGGGGTGGGGGCGGGGGGATTACTCTGGGCCGCCGCGCCACAATAGGACCGACCAGAGGCACGACAAATCCGGTTGGTCTCCTCCGCATCCCGGAGGCTGAGAGCGGCGGCGGCGGCGGCCGGCGCCAGCTGAAGCGAGAAAAGACGGAACGAGCGGGGGGCGAGGGGGGGGGTGGCTGTCGCCGTTTGTCAGTGACATCATGCGGCGATGGCGGAAACGTGCGCTGTAGCCGCGTGGCGCGTTTAATGTTTCCGTTGAAGACGGCGGAGACGTGTCGAAGGTTGTTCCTGTCTGTTAGCTGGAGCGGCTCGGAGGAATTCAGCGTGTGTGTGTGTGTGTGTGGGGGGGGGGGGCGGGGGGGGGCGGGGGGGGCTGACAGATCTGTTTGTGCATAAATTATCGTCTGTTCGTTAGCATCAGTAACGAACTAACCACTCCCTTGTTTAGAGTTAAACACTGAGAAATGACAGTTGGCACTTGAGGCCCGCAGCTAATGAAGCACTCTGGGTACACGCGTGTACAAATGCACACACACACACACACACATATAGATATAGATATATAGATATATAAATATATATATACACACACACGCACACCTTATGCAGTGCGTGGCATCCAGCTTTTTGACTTTGAAGTTCTCCTGGATCGCCTTTAAAGGCTGTCAGCATCACCATGGCAGCAGGCAGGTAGCAGGCTTCAGACAGCATCTGTGTGTGTGTGTGTGTGCATCCAAAACCGCCTTACTTCTGCATTGTATGTGCGTTGCAGCACTGATGTTTGACCTTGGATGGGAACGTTTACTCAAACAAACCCGACTGTGTGTGTGTGTGTGTGTGTCTCGTTCTTCAAACATTGCAGGAGGAAAAAGAGAGCAGCTGGTACGGTGATTGTATTTTTTGGGGCCCAAATCTGATTGTGTTTCATCAGCAGCTGTGGTCTGCACCTTTTGGCCGTGACAACACACACACACACACACACCCCACACACACACACACACCCACGCACGCAATCACACACACACACACACACACACACACACATACACGCAATCGCACGCACACACAAAACCACACACACACATACGCATCACACACACACACACGCACGCAATCACACACAACACACCAAAACCAAAAAAAAAAAACCCACAGAATTAGCCTATCCTGCCGCACAGATGAGCATCGCTGCAGCGATTCAAGTTTCTGGCTCTCGTGTTTCTATAGCAACTACTTAGAGCAGCGCGGAGCCGAGGAGGGGAGCAAGTTTTCCCTCTGACGCTTTCATCCCAGCGCGGCTCCCATCCTTACAGGGCATTAGCATAGAGATGGAGAGAAGAGCACCAGAGGAAACCAGAGGGGGAGAGAGAGGAAAGATAGAGCGCGGGAGAGAGAGAGAGAGAGAGAGAGAGAGAGAGAGAGGGAGAGAGTGAGAGATCAACAGCAGCAGCCCGCACAGCAGTGACCTCCCGGTTTAGATTGAGAGCCGAGAGCGTGGCCGGTCAAGTGGTGCAGCGCAGCTCCACTGAGGAAGAAGACGCCACCCCTGGTCTGGTGGTGGATGTGTCGGGGGGGGGGGGGGGGGGGGGGGGCAACCAATCGCCTGGTTGTTTAATCATTCAATCGTGCTCAAGTTTGGCGTGTGTGTGTGTGTGCTTATGTGTCTGTTTGTGTGTGCATTGTGTGTGCGTATGTGTCTGTGTGTGTGTTTGTGTGTGTGTGTGTGTGTGTGCGTGCGTGCGTGCGTGCGTGCGTTGCGTGCGTTGCGTGTGTGTGTGAGCCAACAGTAGCCGAGTCACACGCCATGTTGGTTAAGTTGATTCGTCACGGGGAGACAACTCCATTTTGCAAAGTCTTGGTTTGGTTCCTTCACAGGGAACGGCGTGGCTCTGTTCTGCCCCGTAATGCCTGGGATATGTAAATACACACAATGTGCATGAGGGGGTTAGTTCCTTCTGGTCGCTTGCACTCGTCGTACTATAGTGTGCATAATTCATGAGGCAAAATAGCACCTAATGTGTGGTGGAATCCCCTGTTCCACACGCACTGCCGAGCACATCACTGTTATCTCTGTTATCACAGTTATCACATCACGCTGTTCCCCTTCCTTCCACATTGCTAATATTGAGCTGCATACCAACGGGAAGACACTTAATATTGCAGTGCATTGATTAATGGTATTGAATTCATTATGACCCCCCCCCCCCTCTCTCTCTCTCCTCTCTCTCCTCTTCCTCACTCACTCTTCCTCGCCCTCCTCCTCCTCCTCGCCCGTCCCTCATCTGCGATGCTCCTTGTAGACAGCTGCATCCCATGTTTAATCCATGAAGACGACGAAGACGACGGTGCTGCTGCCGTTGACTCCAGTCACAGCGGTGCTCAAATTGAACCAAAGGCCATTTCAAAAGCACCACCGCCCCCACCCTCCCCACCCCCCACCGCCACCCCCGCCGAACGGCGTTTACTTTTAAGATCAGTCGACGTGCCCGAGACACGCCGCAGCCTGTCACATTACCGGCACGGCCAGCCGGCGTCGGCTGTCGTGCTCTGTTCTGGCTGCTGCCGCCGGACATCTGAGTGATGCAAATGACGTGCCGCAGCGTCAGTCACCGCAGTGGCAGACAAACGTCAAGCTTCACTGGTGGCTGTTTTCTTTTTTGCCTGTGTGGTGTGAAACGCACGCGTCTGGAAGTCCTCTGAAGAGCTGTGTGTGTGTGTGTGCGTGTGTGTGTGTGTGTGTGTGTGTGTGTGTGTGTGTGTGTGTGTGTGTGTGTGTGTGTGTGTGCTTGTGTGTGTGTGTGCGTGTGTGCGTGTGGGTGTGTGTGCTTGTGTGCTTGTGTGTGTGTGCTGTGCGTGTGCGTGTGTGTGTGTGTGAACAACGATATGCATTCTTGTCCCCCGGCTCCATTTTTTTGTTCGCTTCAGCTCACGTCCAGTGAATACGCGGCCGTTCTGTTCATTATCAAGCTCCAGGCTTCTAAAGTTTGTCAAACAAAAACTGTTTGTGTGCCAGTTTTAAAGCACCCATCATGACTTCTCATCCTCTAGTCTCACCCTCTGTTCTCTCTCTCTCTCTCTCTCTCTCTCTCCCTCTCTCTCTCTGTCTCTGTCTCTGTCTCTCTCTTTGTCTCTCTCTCTTCATCTCTCTCTGAAGCGCGATCATGACTCTCATCCTCTAGTCTCACCCTCTGTTCTCTCTCGCTCTCTCTCTCTCCGTCTCTGTCTGTCTCTGTCTCTCTCACAATTGCATTGTGTGCTCCTATACCTTATGTGATCTGGAGGTCTTTCTCCCCTCTGTCTTCTTTCTCTCGGGGTGGGGGGGCATGAGGATCACCCAGCTGGTTTTATTTTGTCTCTGTAAATTCGAATATTTCGTCTTTTGCATTTTCCCCCACTCTTTCGTGTGCACTGGCAATTCGTCCGCAGGTGCCTTTGATGTGCGTGTGGATTCGTTATCATTCGGTTGGATGAGCTCACTGGTGCGAGAGCACTCACACACACGCACACACACACACACACACACACACACACACACACTCACACACACTCACTCACACTCACTCACTCACTCTTGTTTTGTGTGTTTCCCCCTCACTCTTTCTCGCTTTCCCTCTGCGTTTCTCCCTTTCTTTCTGTATGCCCCCCCCCCCTCTCCCTCCCTCTCTCTCTCTGTTTATCATTCTCTTTTTCTTTTGGGCTCTCTTGCTCTTATCACTGCTTATCTCTCCTACCTGCCTCTCTGTTCCCTCCCTTTCTCTCCCCCTTTCTCTCTAGCTCTGCCTTTCTCGTCTCTTGTTCTGTCGTTTCTTTCGCTAAGTCTCTCTGCCTCTTATTCCTAATAAAGACCCGAGGCATCTGTGTGTGTGTAAGTGTTTGTGTGTGTGTGTGTGTGTGTGTAAGTGTTTGTGTTGTGCGTGTGTGTGTGTGTGTGTGTGTGTGTGTGTGTGTGTGTGTGTACTTGCCTAGCCGTGTTAGTAGGCCTGTTGTCTGTATATGTCCCTCCACTCACATCTCAGCCTTTTCCAATCCTAAACGTGGTTGACATTTCAATAGCGTGGAAGCAATTGTGCGCAGGCGTGTGTGTGTGTGTGTGTGTGTGTGTGCGTGCGTGTGTGTGTGTGCGTCTCTTTCTGTCCCCGTCCCCCCCGTGTCCTTAGCGTGTGCGTGCACTGCCAGCCTTCCTGTGCGTGTCGGTGTCCATAGCAGTCGATACAGTGAGTGTGCACTCAGTGGCACGCGCACACACACACACACACACACACACACACAGACACACACACACCCACACAACACACACACACACACACAACACACACACACACACACACACACACACACACACACACGCCACACACACAGACACACACACACACACACACACACACACACATGTGCAGAGCACACGGCGTTGTGCGGTTAAGCGCACTTCAGAAAAACACCACTTTGTGTGTCTGCTGCAGCTCAACCGCGCAGCGGAAGCTTGTTCGCCCCTTTCTCCACTCGCTCACACGCTTTGCCTCCCTCTCTTCCTCCTCCTCCTCCTCCTCCTCCCTCTCCTCCTCCTCTCCTCCTCTCTAAACAGTCCATGCGAGGACTTCCTCTCCGCTGAAGGCACCTCTCTAATTTGAGCCTCCTCTCCTTCCACTTTCCTGACCAGAAGAGCCATTTTAAGACCACAGGCTGCCCCAGACATGGCACCCCTGGGCTCTCTCTCTTTTTTCTTGTAGACCTTCCCTTTTTCTTTGTGGCTCTCTCTCTCTCTTTTTCTCTCTCTCTCTCTCCATTTTTCTGTCTCTCTATCTCCCTTTTTCCTGTCTCTAACCTGTCACTCTCTCTTTCTCTCTCTCTCTCTCTCTCTCTCTCTCTCTCTCTCTCTCTCTCCTCTCTCTCTCTCTCTGTCAGACCTCCCTCAGTCTTTTGATGGTGACACGCCGTCTGCCACATTCACTGAAATGCACGCACACACACACACACACACGCACGCACACACAGATTTACACACGCAAAGTCGTCATTTACCGGGTTGTCGTTCTCAATGTTCTGCTTAAATGTTCTGATCTCCACGCGGATCTGTGGTGCACACACCCAAGTCTCTCTCTCCCAGGTCTGCTCCCAGCCACCGTCAGCCAGCAGGCAGACTCCCAGCTCTGTCACGGTGGGGGCCTATGATGAGTTGTGTCAGTCACACAGACAACGCACGTACCACACAGACACACACACACACACACACACACACACACAGAAAGACAGGCTGACGCTCTCGCTCTCTCTCTCTCTCTTTCTCTCGCTCTCTCTCCCCCGTTTCTTCTCACACACCATCATGGAGGTTTCAAAAGTAGCTATTTCTGTG
>JAXIVH010000032.1:1762683-1769158 GCA_036785325.1 Urophycis tenuis
GGGGCGGCGGCTGGTGATCAAGACCAAGTCTTCGCATCGCGCTTCATGTTTTATTTTTCTCTACTTTCCCGTCCTGCGTGTCCAAAGTTCCCCGCGGTCGCTCCCTGTGTTGTGACTCAGTGTATTAGGGATGATCATAGGCTTCGCCCTCTAAGCCGATTTTCCCATGCTGTCAAGTGCCCCCGCATGGGGGCGCAGGGCTAGCTGGATGAGGCAGATGGCTAACCTCGTCTAGCCCTCACCGTACAAAATGATCCGCTCTTTCATATGCCGATCTTTGGGTGGGGTGGATGAGGGGGGAAAATGCAGTTTTTTTTTTGGGGGGGGGGGGGTGGGGGTTTTGACAGCGTGTTGGTGTAAAGAACACGAGGTCCTCGAGTCATCAATTGCATTATTCAGTCCCCCCCCCCCCCCGTCGACGCAAAGAAAGCGAAAAAAAACTTGAATGAAAAAATAAAAGTGCTTTTTTTTTTCAGTAGCGCCGATCTAAATGAATAATCGGTGGGGTGGGGGGGGGGCGGGGGCGAGGGTGGAGGGGTGGGGGCGAAAAACGGGCAGATGACGGCGTTCAGTTTTTTTTTTTTTTTTTTTCATGTGGATGGATGGGTGGACGGACACGTTGTCATGGCGACGGCGCTGTTTTGTTTTTTTTTCTTCTCGCCGCCGTTTGCGTTTCGGCTGACGGGGAGTCCCCCCCCCCCCCACCCCCCCTCATCCACCCACCCACCCAACCCCCCCCCACCCCCATCCACCCATCCACCCCCCCCCGCGCGCCTTTACTTTCCTGACGCCCCGGCTGTTTTTTTCCCCCCGTCCAATCAGATGGCGGAGCAGCGCGTGCAGCGGGAGCAGGAGAGGACGCGGCTGCAGGAGCAGCACAGCGCCGAGCGGGACAGCCTGGCCCGGCAGCACCAGCGGGAGGCGGGCAGCCTGGAGAGGCAGGCCCGGGCCGCCCTGCAGCAGCACCAGCAGCGCACACAGGAGTGGAGGAAGCGCGATGCCCAGGTAGGGGGTCCCGACAGCTGATCCGCCAGCACTCACACATGCATATATATATATATATATATATATATATATATATATATATATATATATACTGTGTATGTACACACACACACACCAACATGCACACACACACCAACATGCACACACGCGCGCGCGGTAACACGCGTGAACACACACACACGCTCCGGCTTTTTTCGGGGGGTTGGGGGTGGAGGGGGGTATTGGCTTTGTTTTGCTTCCCTGGGGTGTTCACACAGATGCAGATGGGACAGGGGTTGGTTTGTTTCGCTCCTGCAGGTAGGTGGATACGTTCAGCGGGGGTCTTTTGTATTCCCCCCCGTGAACGTCGATGTTTTGGTCTGGCAGGGGGTTGGGGGGGGGGGTTCGGTCAGTATTGTATCCATCCAGCGAAATATATATTTCCCTAATTGCGGGGCGGGACGCGTTCCCCTCCGTGGTGGGTCGCCAAACACAAAAAAAGCAAACAGCAATTACAGGACTGAAAGGCGTCGCTGAAGCCCACGCTGCGCCCACTTCCAGCGTAATTCCGCAAAACAAATTTTCATCGCAGCGGGATCTCGCCGGGCAGAAGTGAAAGGACTTGAAATGCAGAAACCGCAGGTAGCCCCGGCTGGAGGAGGAGGAGGAGGAAATCTGTCCCCCCCCCCCCCCCCCCCCCCCCCCACTCCCACGGAGCCTCCATATATCCCCGAGTAAGAGCCGCGGGTCGCATTTCCCCCCCCACCCCCCCCTCCACCACACTATTCTTTCCAGGGCTCCGTATCAGCGGCGGACCGGGGTCTAGCGCCCCCCCCCTCCCCCGACCAGCGGCCGCTACCACCGCCGTTCACAGCTCCGCGGGGCAGCAGACGATCCGCGCCGTCCCGGGGCGAAGGCGACTCTGCCTGTTCTCCTCGTTTTCCCGAACCCCCGCGAGCGTCCCCCGCGAACGCAGCGCCGGGGGAACCGGTCCCGTCCGTCGCGCGGGTCCGCGGTTCCGTTTTTTTTCCCCGATTTAATTTTTGTTTTTAATTCTGCAAAAAAATCTGTAGCCCTCTCGCCTCCTCCTCCTCCTCCTCCTCCACCGCCCAGCCCAGCCCAGCCCAGCCCAGCCCCCTGCTCGCAGCTTTGCAGCTCTCCACAGCGCCGGGGCTAGCATGGAGCTCTGTGGGGAACCATTGGACTGACTAGCCCCAACTGAGAATGGTGTTTTGACTCCTCAAGCCGCGCGTTGGAAATGGACATTGTCACCGTGGAGAGGAGTCCGATGCGGGGGTTTATTTTATCTTTTTCCGACTGCGCGGACAGGGGCCCGGACGGCCGCTCGCTGGGTTTGTGTGTGTTTTTTGGGGGGGACACGCGGTCTTTTCAGCGCTCGCGGTTTCGGGGGGCTCGGTTAGCATGGGATACAGCGCGTCCGCGGGTGAATGGTGGCTGGATTTTTCGCCGATCGACGGATGTTTTCAGCGTTTGAAAGGATATCTCTGAGGTACCGATGGCAATTGGCACGCGGTTAATTCGTAGGCCGTCCATTATTGTCGTCGTGAACTTGATCGGCTTTTTAATGGAGTTAACGGCAACAATATAATTACAGGTCCCGTCCAGAAAGGGTGAACTTTTACGTGAAGCACATCTATTAATAAAGTGACGCGCTTTTCTTTCAATTGCCAGTCCTCGCTTGAGCTGAGCCCACCGCCTGACACACTCCCCCCCTATAATCCCGCTCTTACAAGAAGACTAGACACCCAATATGAATGGCCACCGTTTTTTGTTTTTTTTTCCTTCTTTTTTTTGGACTAAAGTGTCAGAACGCCGTCAGCTGTCTCGCGACTCTCCCGGAGACGCGCTGATTTATACGAAAGCCGCCAAACTGGTTGTCTGCCACGTCTCGGTGTTGATGTGGTTTGTGGTTTAGTAGTATTGACACACCGCATTGTGACATTCATTTTTATTTTATTTTTTATTTTTTTACAAATTCACAAACTTGGGCTACGACAAAAAAAAAAAAAAAACGGAAAAAAACAACCCTGAATTTTATATTTGTCCCCTCTGCTCCCTAAACGATTTCATTTTTATTCATCCATTTTGTTTGTTGTTGTTTAAACGTCGATCACGGTGATTGCCAGTGGCACCCGCCCCTTGCGTCTCGGTGTTTGGTTTGGGGTTGTTTTGTTGGGGGGGGGGGGCGAGACCCGCGGCACCAGGGACCCCCGTCAGCCCTGTTGGCTGGTGACCGCCCGGCGTTACTCACGTCAGCGTGACACCTCGCCTGACAGAAACGCCACATTCCCCCCCCCCCCCCGGATGTCAATGCCAGGGAGGAGGGGGGGGGAACAAACTTTTCCTCCCCGCCACTGATCTGAGATTCCGCTTCCCGTTTGCCCGCACGGCGTTCCGAGTTAGGATCACAACTGCCCCCCGCCTGATGTCAACTACTGGAACAGGAAGACTCCCCAAGATTTCCAATTCAGGTCTCGGGAACGAGAGAGAAAGAGAGAGAGAGGGTGGTGGTGGCGAGGGGTGTGTGTGTGGGGGGGGGGGGGGGGGGGGGGGGGGGTGGGAGGGGGCGGGGACTCAACACTGAGGTCTGTGAAACTTTGGAGGGAACGTGTCGAGGGTTCGACCTTGCTAATGTGACGGCTACACTGCGCGGTGTGACGTTAAGCTGATGCACCAGCTTGTGCAACGCCGCCTTATTATTTAACAGTTTTACATTACCCAGAGTTGTTATCCCCTCCGAGCACTACAGTATGTCTGCCACGTGGGTGCCAAGAAGTTGCTGGTGAATCTTTACCATGGAAGCAGAAAAACATTTTTTCATCATTCTTCTTCTTCCATACTGTAAATAGAAGGAGACGCTGTAGTTTGGGGTGAGCAGCGCCGCGTACAAACACACTGAGCACTTGGCAAGGCGTCTCTTCTTGTGTTGCTCCCCTCGCCGTTGTCGACATTGTTTTTGTCATGTCTCGGAGCGCTTCCCCTGCCAGCGCATCGCTTCACTGTGTGCGTCAGGCTCTCCTCCTCCCTCTCTCTCTCTCTCTCTCTCTCTCTCTCTCTCTCTCTCTCTCTCTCTCTCTCTCTCTCTCTCTCTCTCTCTCTCCTCCTCTCTCTCTCTCTCCTCTCCTCTCTCTCTCTCTCTCCTCTCTTCTCTCTCCTCTCTCTCTCTCTCCTCTCTCTCTCTCTCTCTCTCTCTCTCTCTCTCTCTCTCTCTCTCTCTCTCTCTCTCTCTCTCTCTCTCTCTCTCTCTCTCGCACTCTCTCTCTCTCTTGCTCTCTAGCTCTCTTTCGCAATTAAATTCAATTTGCATATTTGGCATGAATGATTAAAGACTTTTGCCGAAGCGTTAACGAACATAACAAAACAAACGCAATTAGCGACATTAATTTCAATCAATGGATCAGTAGCCATCGCTAAGCATCTGCCCTCCTTGCCACACGGATATGGCAGTTACTGCAGTGAGGGAAGTTAGATGAATATTTGCTCGCTCTCTCTCTCTCTCTTTCTCTCTCTCTCTCTCTCTCTCTCTCTCTCTCTCTCTCTCTCTCTCAGCTATCCACCTATCTCTCTCCCTCCCACGCCTACCTCTCTCCCTCTATCTTGTGGCGGTGGAAAAAATGAGCAGATGCCAGTCACACTCTTTTAGGATGAGTAACACACACTCAGACACACTCTTTGATGTGGTAGGAGTGCTGATAAATAGCATTCCTCACACGCAGACACCCACACACGCACCACGCACACACACACACACACACGGGCACGCACGCACACGGACCAATGAGTCGCGGCTTTGACTGGAAGTGAAGTCAAACCCGGCCCTCTTAGGTCCCATTATGTTGTGTTGTCGTGCGGTGGGTCAGCGGCTCTCCGTGTCTGCGTGGGGAAACACGTGGCGGCCTTGTTGTCTCTCCTCGCCAGGCCTCATCCCTCGCTGTGAGAGAGGACAGAGAGGAGCGTGAGGGCGTCAGACGCACGGGCGCCTGTGTTTCCTTCCCCCCCCCCCCCGACGTTCCCTCGAGGAATTAACCGTCAGGCTTTAGCGTGACTGCCGGGTTTGGCGTGGCTGGAACGCCACCAACGGCGAGAATCGACCTAGAATGTTCCACCATCCCCCCTCCCGTCCCCCCGGGGGGTGAAAACGCACATATGTTCCTTCTCCAAACAGCAATTTAATCTCTTCTTCTTTTTTTTTTTTTTTTCTTATGAATTAAATTATTTGAATTCATTGATTTATTTATCGAGGTGTGCGGGGGCGGGCGTCTCTACTTGAAAACGACCGACCCCCCCCCCCCAGCGGACGCCGCGGCGACCGCCCCGTGTCACGCGGGGTCGGGCTGTTCTCGTTAGGCCCCGCGCCCCGCGAGAGTGCGACCTCACACCCAGGCGTTCAGACCGGGAGTGTGCCCCGCGCAGCGCAACTCGTAAAAAACACACCGCCGCCCCGCCCCCGCCCCGCTCCCCGCCCCCCGCCGCGGGGCTCGCACTCAACTCTCCAGTCGTAAATCAACCCGCGTTTTTCAATTGTTTGCACGCTAATTTGCGGCAATTACACAGAACTGCAATCGTCAAGCGGGGCCGTCCCTCCTAGAGTGACATTTTGTTTTTTGGGGGGGTGTGACACACGCGAGTTTTTTTAAATTTCTTTTTAATTAACGCGGCCAAAAGGCTTTCAACGGCTCTGTGATTATTACAGTTTCACTTCAAACAAATGCCGCCTCGCCACGCTCAATTAATTCCGACGTTGGGTTTCTTGCGGGCGCGCCGTCAAAGCGTCCCATTGTTTGTGGCGTCTAATCGCCGCTCGCATTGTTCTACTTAACTCCTTCATCGCGACTCCGTTGTACACTGTCGGGTTTGTTGTTTGTCTTTTCCCCGACACTCGTATCATCCCCACTTCAAACGGCATGGACAATGGAGCGAGGGGAGGGAGGGCGGGGGAGGGGTGGGGTGGGTGGGGGGGAGTCCTTTCTTCTGCGCCTCTGATGGACTAAATAACGAAGCCGTCAAACTCTGGAAGAGCGGCCCGGTTCCTCGCAAGCGATTACCACCAGTCAACGTGAGGGGCCGGGGGGGGGGTTACAGATGGGGCCCACGGCGGTCTGATGTGGAGAACATCGCGGGGCTGCAGGGCCCCAAAGAGGGGTCCCCTATTCGCTCGCATCGGCGTTGTCCGTATCCAAACCACGGGCCTCCTGTGAACCCTTACATCCCCGGCCCCCCCCCCCACCCCTCTGAGGCATCGCGTTGATGCTCCAGCCTGATTGGATGCTCTGTGCGTGTGTGTGTGCGATCACACGTGTGATTACCGTGATTTGCACAATGTGATGATCTGAAGGCAGATCGCGTCGAGCCGTCGTGTGGTTGTGTGTGTGTGTGCGTGTGGGTGTGTGATTGTCTGCCGTGTGTCTGCGTGCGTACTGACATGCGGGAGAGAGGGGTGTGTGTTGATCGTCCTTTCACCCCTTTTTTC
>JAXIVH010000032.1:1769358-1776858 GCA_036785325.1 Urophycis tenuis
GCGGCGGCGCTGTGCGTGTGTGGCGGTCGGACACGCAGCTGTTTGGCACCGACAGCGAGGCGCCCGGGAAATCTCCCGGAGTCTCCGCGAGGCCCACGCGGTCGGGGCCGTCACCCTGACCCCCCCCGTCGCCGTTATGGATACGGCTTTTGTGAGTCGAATGCGTTACGCACACAGGCACATACAGTCACACACACATACACACACACACACACACACATTCACACACACACACATTCACACACACACACACACACACACACACACACACACACACACACACACACACACACACACACACATTCACACACACACACAGTCCCACACACAGACATACACACAGTCAAATACAGTCCCACACACGCACACATAGTCCCACACACAGACACACACACACACAGTCCCACACACACACACACACACTCACACACACACACACACACACACACACACACAATCCCACACACACAGACACACACACATACACACACACACACACACATACAGTCACACACACACACATACACACAGAGTCACAAACAGACACACAGTCCCACACACAGACACACACACACACACACACACATACAGTCACACACACAGACACACAGTCCCACACATACACACAAACACACACACAGTCAGATACAGTAGCACACACACAGTCCCACACAGACACGCACACAGTCACATACAGTCACACACACACACACACACACACACACACACACACACACATAGACCCACACACAGATACAATCATACACACACACACACACACACACACACACACAGACTGTCACATACAGTCACACAGACACACACACACACACACACACACACACACACACACACACAGTGCCCCCCTCCCACACACACGCCGATGGATATTCCGTGGTGTGTAATCCCGGCATAACGGCAACGGCGAGAACATCAAAGGGCGTGGGACGCGGGAGGCTGCATGCATGGGTTTGGGGAACGGCTGCTTTAATGGAGCGGGGATGTTGGAGGTGCCCCCCCCGCCCCCCCCCCCCCCCCCCCCCCGGTCTAATGACGAGGAGGTCTTTGAAGTGGCGCTGGTTCCTCCACGGTGTCACACCGCACGCCGTGTAAGACGTCGTGTCTCTCCTCGCCGCGCCGCTTGGCGTCGGGGTGCCACTTCCCATTTCTGAGGGTCTCCGAGACACGGGTTTGCTCAAATTTAGCGGGAGCCATTTCTTCTTGTTCCTACATAACAGGTTTGGAGACATCGGCCCTGAGCAGCAAAACCCGGCCCCTGTACCTGCTCCTGAGGGACGTGTATTAAGAAGAGAAAGAATTACTCATTTGATCCCGTGAGGGAAATTTGGTCTCTGCATTTAACCCAATCGTGAATTAGTGAAACACTCAGAATTGTGGGGCGGCAGAGGCTCAGTGATAGGTAGAGCGGGTGGACAGAGCGGGTCGTCCGCTAACCGTAAGGTCGGCAGTTCGATCCCCTTGATCGCCCCCCATCCTCCAACTGTCCGCATGTCCAACCCCACAAATGTACTGATTGTAAGTTGCTTTGGACAAAAGCGTCTGCTAAATGCCCCTTTCTTTTATTTATTAATGATTAATTATTTAAAATAAAATATAATTATTAATAACAATAATGCAACCATTAATAACCTAGTAAAATAAATGACCTAACATGAGCTAAATAATGAGCTACATAATAATGCTCCTCATAATAATGCTGCATTAACTGACAACGCAGCAAAAAAGCTAGCGCGGCTGATTCAAAGCCAAACAAGGCTCAACAAAATAAGGTCACTCTCCTCCGTGCTGTTTGTGCACGGGGTGTTCTGGCACGCGATGGAAGGTGGCGGCGGCGCCAGGGGGCAATGTCACCCGCTCCGCTCAGACGGTTCTGCTCGCCGTCAGCCCCTCGTGCACGGCGACGACGTGCCCGTCATCTCGCTCGGCTCCCGGCTTCTCGAGAGCCCGGGGCCTGGGAGTTGTGTGGGGTCGGTCTGCTGAATCTTAGTAGTGTACATCTGGAGTCTTATCGGGCGAAATGAACTGCCCGGCTGTGTTTATGCTCCAGTCTTCCCAGCAGCCGCACTCGTCAAAATCCCTCTCCCCCGCACTCTCTCTCACTCACTCACTCTCTCACACTCTCTCTCTCTCTCTCTCTCTCTCTGCCGTCCACTTCCCGCTATGCAATGCGCCGTGTCCTCATCAGACCACCTTGTGAGGACCCTCTCACGCAGCCCAGAGGCCCATCCACAACACCAAGACCCCCCGGCCCCTGAGCTAGGGCCCCCCCGTCCACACCACCACTCCCCCCCCCTCCCCGGGGGCCGCTGTCCCAACCTCTCCACCCGCTCTTCCTCGGAGCGTTGTCTTGGGAACGCTGGCGCTCAGCTCAAACCCAGCGTTGCTGGGACGAAGCGCTCATCAAACCCAAAGACGCCCGTTTCCCCGGCTTCCCTCCGCTGCGTACGATGCAATAAACGATACGAGGCGTGCAGGTTCTGAATGAAAAGGGGGGATTTGACAAACGCTCGTCGAGAGAGCGCTGGCAGAGGGCTAAAACGTTCACGGAGTGACGTGGCTAATAACAGCATCTTTGTGTCATGAAATGATGAGGCTTACGGGCTAATGCGCGTTACTCGATCGCACATCTCGCCAACAGGCCTCCGACATTAAAATCTTCCCTTTATGTGAATTAAATCTTTATGTGAAAAAAAATAAACGACTCTATTTACAAGTCGGTTTCACAACCCGCGCCTGTGTGAGGTTGCGTAGCGGTGTAGCGGGGTTGCGTAGCACGGCAGGAAAATGTGTTAGAAAAAAAAAGGCTACTGTTTTTTTTTTTTCCACGGGGGGGAGGACTTCCAGACCCCTTGCCACCACCGCGCCAGTGGCTTCCTCCATGTGCCAAACCCACAGCGCTCAGCTGCACGGCAGGCTGGTTCCAGGGCCCGGTCGCCAGCCTCGCCGCAGATACTTTGAAGCAGCCGAAGGTTACAAGTCCACGAATCTTGACACACGTATCGGATCAATGGCGCGTATGCGAGCAGCAGCTGAACTCTCAAAACGAAACGGATAATCGTGTTCGATTGATGCTCGGCCCGCCTTAAGAAGTTGTGCTGGTGGAAAATAAAGTCTGGGATTATACATGAATATTGATTCCATTCCAAGCTCTTCAATATTCCCCATTCATAAAAGATGGGATGGTGTGGGCAGCAGCAGCAGCCGCAGCATGGTGTCACCGCGAGCCAGCTCCAGAGGCTGTGTTGTGCTGTGGCCTCAACATCTGGTTAGAAACACAGCTAATGAGTGCCGGGAGATGGTCCGCATGATGCATTTCCGAGGAATCTTCCTGGAAATCGAATGCACACGTCGCTCAGTGGAACCGCGTGGTTTCTGTTGCCATGGCGCAACGTCTGCGTGGAATTTCCTTCGACGCATTCGTTCCGCGCTTCCGAGGAAGGCAATTGCGGCGCACTCTTTCATGTCGAATAATAATTTCATCATGTTCATGGAAATGATCATGGGTTCACTTGCGTCAACCGATGAGAAGACGACTCGAATGTTTACTGAATCCAGGTCAACAAAACAAGACGTGCGCTACACAGGAAGAGACCGAACACTCACACTGACGCCAGATCACTCGCCAGATCAACACAGCGGGCCACGCAGCATAACACATCCAACACAGGTCACATGACTTACCCCATCCAACACAGGTCACGTGACTTACCCATCCAACACAGGCCACGTGACTTACCCCATCCAACACAGGCCACGTGACTTACCCCATCCAACACAGGTCACGTGACTTACCCCATCCAACACAGGCCACGTGACTTACCCCAACACGGGTCACGTGACCGCCCCAATCCAACACGGTCACGTGACTTCCCCCATCCAACACGGGTCACGTGACTTCCCCCATCCCACACAGGTCACGTGACTTGCCCCGATCCAGCACAGGTCACGTGACCTTTCCCAATCAGCGTAAAAGGTAACGCAGGGGCATGACGACAGCCTCGCGACAAAGGACAATGGCGGGTGAATCCTCTGAAACGTCTCCGATGGTGTGTGTGTGTGGGGGGGGGCGGGCTATGTATGTGTGTGTGACCAGCCCGCAACGAGGCGGCGAAGTTTCCAGAGAAACACAACCCTGCTAAATTAAGTAACGTGGCATGAGACTGCAGAGGGAACCCAAAACAATCAAAAAGACATCATAAAAAAACACAAGGGGATATTGTTTTAGGCGTGTTTTCTTTGTGAGCCGGGGGAGTGTGTGGGGGGAGGAGGGGGGGGGGGGGGTAACTCGGGTGTCTCTCGCCGCTGATTGGCGGGCGCCGTGAGTCACCGTGGCGCCCAGGATCCCGGAACCCGCTAATTAGAACGCTGCCACTGGGGTCGGGTCCCTGCGGCCTTCCCGGGGAGGTGAATAAGACATTTCGCCGGCGACGTTTGAGCACACGGGGCCGGGCGTCGACCCGGCCCGCCTCCAGCCCGCTCGCCGTGGCTGATTTGGGTTCGATTCCCGGGTCCCTCTCCTGTGTCCCCATGACCTTTTTGGCGTCTGGCAGTTTAAACAGCACTAGTTGTGTGTGTGGGGGGGGGGGGGGTGTATTTTTTTTGTGTGTGTGTGTGTGTTTAGTTTCTTCCCTCTGTACTTTTTCATCGTGGGAATATGAGATTTATCGCGAGTTGGATCTCGTTTCCCCCATTCCTGTTTATTCCTGGGAGATGCGGCCCGCAGCCCGCAGACAGGATCAGAGGAGAAGCCGACGTGGGGAAGAATTCCACCCCCCCCCCCCCCCCCCCCCCCCCCCCCCATCTCTCCCTCTCTTCCAACTCTCTTTTCAACTTCCCCTCACTTCCTCCCTCGCCCCTGATGGCGCTCCGCTGTTGCAGGAGCCGTGGACTTTCCTTCAATTCTGAAGAAACCTTTAAGCGCACGCACACACACACACATACACGCACGCTGTATATATTTGGCTCTTTCATCTGTCCACCCCACAGCCCTGCCTCTGAGTGCCTGAGAGCACTCAGAGTTCCCTCTTGCCGGGGCTGCCCCAGTGCAACAAGGGTGAGGGCGAGGTGCGTGAGACGCCCCCCCCTCTAGAAACACTGCTGCTGACGTATGCTATGGATGGGCGTCAGTTTGCCCGCGTGCAATGAATGCGGGTGCGGTTTGTACATGCATGTTAGTTCACATGCACGTGTGTGTGTGTGTCTCGGCCTTAACGTGCATGTGTCTGTGTGTGTATACTGTGTATGTGTATTTGCATGCATGCACATTTGCCTGTTTCTGTATTTTCTATAAATGTGTGCACATGCGTGCACATGTGTGGTGTGTGCGCATCCCAAAACTATCCTGGGGGAGTGGGGGGTGAGGGGGCAGTGATGTATCTGTTATGTAACCACTGCACACTTGATTTAGAGAGTCGAAGAAATCAACTATTTTGGGTCTTTGCTGTTTGTCTGCCTCCCTCTGTCTCTCCCTGCCTCCCTTTCTCTCCCTGTTGTAGACCAACCTCATTCGACCCCGCTTCTTTTCCTTGTGTTTTGTTTTTGCTCAAAGCCGACCAAGGCTGACTGGCGCATCTGATGCAAATACACGCTCACAGACACACATGCATGCCTGCACACACACACACACGCCCTGCGCTTCCTGTAATCTTTGTCCACGTCATGTATCTCCATGGCAGGAAACCGGAGGGTGTTTTGTTTGGATGTAGTATTCCGTTGACTTGACTAATGGCAGGTAAACATTGGCTTGTAGCGCCTGCTATCGGGATGAAGGATCAATGCATGAAACAGATAGCAGCAATAATTACAGCTATGGGAGGGTAGTTTATCATTATGGATGCAATAAGAGGAAAGGTTAAAAAAAATGAAAAAAACGGGTGGTCTTGATGCGTGCCCTACACCGTTGTACGGTGACCATGACGACCACGGCGAGGACGCCAGGCTGTGATTGGTTAAAACGGATATTTATTTGCAGGCGGGAGCTGTCGAGGATCACGCTGGGAGCTAACCTCCCGTAAAAAAAAAAAAAAATGTTTAATTTCAGAGCAAACTGGGTTCCGTTAGAAAACACTCGTATTAACACCTTTGGGTGAGAAATGAGTTAGCTTTAATTAGTCATCATGTGTAAACTGGGCAACAACATAAAAAAAGGTCTCTCTAGTGATCGTGTTTGAAATAGTTTCCGTGGAGAGTAGCGCAGCACTGCGTGTGATCCCCTGGTGTGTTCCTACACTCCCCCCGTGCCTGGTGACCCGGGCTCAGGGTGACCAGCGCCAGCACCACCATGTCGTGGTCCAATAAAGGCTGCGTTATGCTTCATTTATGCTTCCGCCTTGACGCAACGCTGGGGGGCTTACGGACCCTTTACGTCCTTGCGGACCCCCCTTGCGTCCACCGCAAGGGCCTGACGGGCACCTCCCAAAAATCCTAGAAGCGCTTCGAGGCGACGCAACACCAACGCAGCGGCTTTGGCTGTGATTGGTCCGCGAACTACATTCGCTGGAGATCGCTTTTCACACCGCCACGGTGTGATAAATGCTTTGACTGATTGGTGACACGATATATATAAATTTTGCCTTCATTTCTGTAAACTTTTTTTTTAACTCGCTAGTAATCCGTATGTAATGACCAGAATGGTCATTCTGGTCCCTCCGGTGCCTCCCTTACCGGTGTGGCATTGAATTGCATTTCGACACGTAAACCCCACGCAGAACCATCACGGTCTCGTGACTGCGTCCAAGCAACTGCGTGGCCATTGCGTGATCACTACGTGTTCACTACGCGGAGCCACAACTCAGCCTTAAGTGTAGGCCGGGTCCCTTCTGCAGTACAACAGGAGGAAGTGATGTAATCCGTAGGTGACCAAGGGGTCACGCACCCTTCGGGGAGTGAGCTGGAGACCTGGGGTCTCTTTTGTATGAAGCTCACGGACACGTGAGAGAGCGAATGCGCCACCTCGTGACGTCTCTCACCTCACCGCCAGCTTCCGACATTCTGAGCACCGATCAAACACGAGTAGCAGAAATATCCGACCTCAAAGCCAAAAGTTATGAGCAAGATGCGCATGAGCTTTCAGAAATCTTGTAGCGCGGGCCCCGTTTGACCTTATGACCCCAAACCTGAAAAACAACACAGCTGGCCACATGCCAGCTGTGTTTCCCGTGCCCAAAGGCACCCGTTTCTATCTCCGTCCCACCTGGTGGGGGTGGGGTGGGGGTGATCTGAGGCCATCACACTCTAACTCTAACGCACCAACCTGTTGGCGTGGCACCCTATTCTCACACACTCCTAACTCTAACTCTAACCCACCAACCTGTTGGCGTGGCACCCTATTCTCACAGCACCCCCACCCCAGCTGAGAGGTCTAAAGGCCAAGGAAGCCAATGTCTCGGATTTCCAAGGCGTTTCACTGGAGCGTTTTATCACGCTTTGTGAGTTCCTTAGGGCCACAGCAACCATATGTATGATATGTAATGTCCTCAG
>JAXIVH010000032.1:1781858-1786858 GCA_036785325.1 Urophycis tenuis
TCTGTGTTCCTCCCCTCGTGGGTCCTTTGGTTTTAACCCATTCAGTACATCATCTTCCTAATTCCCTCACGTTCCAGTTCCACTTCTGGTTGGCTGTCATGTTTTAATGTTTACTGCATTCATTCATCTTCCTAATATTTTGACATTGGTTGTGTTTGGTTATGTATTCATCTGAACTACCTGTTTTTGTATTTAATTGGGTCAAATAAAATCCCTTCTTTGTTAATTCAACCTGTGTTCCTGTTTTTCAGGTGTTCGATCCCACACACAAACACACACACACACAAACACACACACACACACACACACACACACACACACACACACACACACACACACACACACACACACAAAGGGTGATGTAACACCAGCCTACGAGCACCAAGTTGGTCTGATGATCGTGTTATCTCATCCATTACTGTGTGTGTGTGTGTGTGTGTGTGTGTGTGTGAGCTACACGTGTCCCTTTGTATGTGCATGTGTTTGTCTTTTGCTGTGCACTTTTCTGTGTGATTCGTTCGCACCCTTGTGTGTATGTGTGACAGATTGGTGTGTGTGTGTGTGTGTGTGTGTGCGCGCGTGTGTTCTTACATCCAGCAGTGTGTAAAAACTGTGGCACTAAAGGGAAGAACTAATACACGCGGGGCCCATTCAGTTCGCTACGCTTCATTTCTCTCTCTCTCTCTCTCTCTCACACTTCCCCCCCCCCCACCACTATTACTGCAGCCTGTTGTTGGTTAGTGGAGCCTGAGTCTGTCTCACTGTAGCTTTATTAACCACCTGACAGATAGAGAGGCTGTAAAGCAGATGGGCAGCACTTGAACTGTGTTATTAAGGGAATGTAGCAGGGTGGTGAGTGTGTTTATTGCATGAGCGCGAGTAACTGCATGTGCATATGTTTGTGTGTGTGTGTGTGTGTGTGTGTGTGTGTGTGTGTGTGTGTGTGTGTGTGTGTGTGTGTGGGTGCGTGTGTGTGTACGCGCACGTCTACCCATTTGCATGTAGCGTCCAATATATATCGTCACAGTGAATGTGTCTTGTAATTTCATCAGTTTTTATGCCTCTCTTCGTAACCCCCCCCCCCCCCACACACACACACACACACACGATCTAACCAATCTATGAACATTATGTTTTTTTAACCAGAGTCCTTATCCTAGGTAAGAACGTAGATCTGATTTCTCGGAGGCTGCCTGACATGCGATGAGACGCCATACAGAGATACACAGCACCATGACATTCGATGTCAGCGTCACGTGTGTGTCGGTGTGTCTGCCGCTCCCCGGAAGGCAACCGCAGAGAGACGCAAGCCGAGGCCTTTAGACGCGTTCAGCGGCAAACAAGTGATCAGAGTGTGCTCTGATCACTGAGCCCTGATCACTGAGCACGCTCGCTTTCACCGCGGCACGCCCTTCAACACCAAACACGGATTAAACACTGACAGGGATGTCAGGGGCATGCGTGTGTCTGTGTGTGTGTGTGTGTGTGTGTGTGTGTGTGTGTTGGTGTGTGAGAGATTGCCTGACTTTTCGTTCGTATGTGTGTGTGTGCCATTGTGCAAAAGTTTGTGTGTGTGTTGTTTATGCATGCATATGTGTAAAGGATGTGGCATCAGTGTGTATCTATATTCGTGTGTGTGTGTGTGTGTGTGTGTGTGTGTGTGTATGTGCGTGTGTGTGTGTGCGTGTGTGTGTGTGTGTGTGCGTGTGTATCACACACACAGGCTCATACAGCCTCTGGTTGCACGCAGCTACGCTGTGTGATTGCGTGGCTTGCCCGCTCCCCATCCTATGGCTGCCATGGCGACGACACCAAACCAGACTCCATACTGAAACCTCTGGCAGGCCATCACCACTTTCCCGGGTGGTCTCACATCTGACTGGCGATCCCCCCCGCCCCCCACCCCCACCCGGTTGTCAGGGCCCATTAGGTAATAGCCGGGGTGGCGTTCGCGGGTAATTCATCTGAGTGGCTGTGAGGGGGAGCTGTGACCCGCAGACTCCCCACTCAGCAGCAGCTCAGCCCGGGGACGTCAGAACACACTCCAGCTGCGGTGGCCGGTGCCTCCGCTGTCGGTGGGGGGGGGGACCCAGTGGAGCCCGCCGGACTCTGGCTCTGGACTCTGGACTGGCCAGCGCCAGTGGGGCCCGTGAATGATGCACGCAGCAGACGAGAGCCGCTCTGTCTGGATGTGGGAGAGAGAGAGCGTGCACCGACAGGCCCTTCTGGAGGTCCGCTGGTGGGAAAAGCATGGAATAAATGTGGCACGTTCACCACTCACCTTGTCGGTGTGTCCGCTGTTTGGAATCGGAGCTAATGGCAAACCAAGACGATGCAATGATTTCCCCCGGGGTTCGACAGAAATTGGATATATGGACCCAATGTTGGTGATTTATTATTATCATTGGATACGGCCTGTGAACGTCATCCACCTCCAACTAACAATATAAAACATATTGCTAAGTGCAACAGATGTATTCACCTTGAACTTAACATTTTGAAGAAAATTCAACCTTGGTTTAAAAGGGTTGTGGGCTTAGCTTGGTTAAAGTCATGTGACTGAGGCATGTGACCTACTTGATTGGTAGCCAGAGGTATGGCTTTCCTACTGCAGAAACATTCCATTTGGACATGTGGCAATTAAAGTGATTGGATCAATTACTTAATCTGTGATGCATTGTTTAGTAATGAATTGTAGCACACTATGGTCGCTGGAAAGGTTAGTCGTTTCAAATATGTGGTCCTGGGTGTAGGGTGCTGTTCTGGCAAGGCTGTTTGAGCCAAGGAGACAAAATACACATTACATAGAATATAGAAAGGTTAGATAAGTTACCAAACGTTAGGATTTAATAACACCCACTCACAGTCACACACACACACACGCATGCACGTGGGCACACAAGAACGCACAGACACACAGATACACACACACACACACACACACACACACACACACACACGCACACACACACACACACACACACACACACAGACACACACACACACACACACACACACACACACACACACACACACACACACACAGACACACACACACACGCATGTCTCAGGGACATGCGTATCACTTCTTGACATTAAAACTTGGAACTCGTAAAGGTCTGTGCTTTTAATTTCGAGGGCAAACGTATGCTCTGCTCTTTTTATTATCTTGCCCGTCTGCCATAAAAGCTAGGGCAGGCAGTCTGGAGAAACCAGCCAGAGTAAGCTACATTTTGAAGGTACCCAACCAAATGAAATCCCAGCCCTCCCTTCAGGCCTCCCTCCAAAGCCACTTCCTCCCAAAACACGTGACTAGCTCGCTAGCTTTAGCAATACGAGGTCTGCCTTGCCTCGTGGAAGACTCCGGTCATGCGCACAGACAGAGGCCCCGCATGTAGCCAGTAGAGGTAGGTAGCCAGACAGGGAAGCCATCCAATAATCTAATTATCCAAAAATGTAATTTGGGCCAAATTAAATGATTGGATGGGCAAATTACAGGCTTGTCACAACCACAGATAGCAGATCTTTTTTTTTTTTTTTTGCCAGAGCATTTCACTGATTGATTGCTCTCAGGATGTAAATAGAATTCCAACAAAGATTAAAATGTAATGTGTAACGGTACTCCATATTTGAGCTCGTATTTGACCCACCTGAAATGGGCTTTGGGAGTTCTCAGAACCACATTATCCCCACGGTTACGACCCGCGGCAGCCTCGCGGCGTTTCTTTTAAAGCACGCGACCAACAGAACGGAACCTGCGGTACAAACACATGGTTTCCACGAGGTACAGGGTGGAAGAAGGGCTTTAACAATTGGGTGCTTTCATAAATGATCAACGATTTATGTACCGTATGTGTTTTTTGTTTGTTTGTTTGTTTTGTTTTGTTTTTTGTTATTTGTTTAAAAATATGTATTATGTAAATATATATGTTGGGCAAAAAAAAAAAGAAAAAAAAAAAAGATTGTTAATTGAATTGTAGTGGAGAAGGGGAAGGTACAAATAAGCACATGCTTCACTCTACTCCTTTTCGGACATGTGGGGTGCACATTATTATTTTTGTTTTGACTATTGTTACTGTTGTGTTGATTATTTTTATTGGATTTGTTTGTTTGTTTGTTTTTTTTCCCACTTATTTTGTTGTATTATGCGCACATGTTCGAAATAAACTAAACTAGACTAGACTGACTCTGATCACAACACTGGTTGGCAGAGAATGGCAAAAACATGTGATTTTTACCTCCGTTTTCTCTCAACGTGTCTTATTATACTGACAAAATTGGCGTATATTGCGTATCATGTAGGACGTTCTAAGACAAGAAACGCGGTTCTTGTTTTTCGGTTCACTGGCACTCGAAAACCCGTCAATATGGGCAAGGGCAGGTCTGAAGAAATCCCCCGAAAGATCTTGAGATCAATGCAGCCTTTCATAAGGACTTTCAACTGAAACAAGGAGACGGTTAGCAATATATGAAATGTTCTTATTTTCAACTTTAAATTTGTCATATGCGCTAAAGGCACTTAATGGCACTTAGAGAGCAATTTTCACTGGGGGCTCTTCTCCCCGACACGCACACAGACGCACACAGACTCACACAGACACACACAGAGGCACGCAGCTGCACACAGACACACACACACAGACACACACGCACACAGGAGACCGTCGGAGACACGATCTACGAGGTATGAAACCTGGAAATGCCACAAAAGTTTCCAGGTCATCCATCACCTGGTGCTGCACTAACTAAACTGTCAGCAACCTCTGTACCCACAATACTTTGCTGCAGGGCCCCCCCGCTCCTTATTCACACACGCTCTCCGTGCCTGTGTGTATATTAATGTTGTGGGCGCCGCGGTACACCTGCACGTTAATCACCGGGACGTCACCACGGAAACCGTGGAGGATAGCTCCCAGGTGGCCTGCTCTCTCGCTCTCACATCCGCTCCCTTTCTCTCTCTCTCTCTTGTCCTCTCTCTCTCTCTCTCTCTCTCTCTCTTG
>JAXIVH010000032.1:1794358-1807821 GCA_036785325.1 Urophycis tenuis
TGACAAAACTCCAGTTGAAAAAAGAGGACACTCTACGTATAGTAGAGTGTTAGAAAATATAAATATAAATATATAAGGAGACCTAAATAAAAATATAAAACCTATGTAAAAATAAAAGTATAAACCTATGTACAAATATAATGTAACCTATGTGACAAAATATATAAAAATGTACATCAAGAAATGATAATATACATAAATGTACATACATCCAGGCATACACTACAAGGTAATAGCATACACTAGGATGTAGCATGTGAAATATTACAGTGAAATGAAATGACAGTCATGTAATAAGATATAGTGTAGTGGACCAATTATGCAGACGACAGTGACAAATTGTACAGTTTGATGACCACAGGCAGGAATGATTTCCTATGTCGCTCTGTGGTGCATCTAGGTGAGAGGAGTCTTCTGCTGAAGGTACTCCTCCGCTGAGCTAGGGTGGAAAAGAGAGGGTGAGAGGCATTGTCCATGATAGTCCGTAGCCTGGACAGCATCCTCCTATCTGCCACGGTAGTCAGAGTGTCCAGTTCCTCACCCAGAACATCACCAGCCCTCTTGATGAGTCTATTGAGTCTATTGGTGTCCGCGACCCTCATCCCACTGCCCCAGCATGTGACAGCGAAGAAGATCGCACTGGCAACCACAGACTCGTAGAACATCCTCAGCATTGTCCTACAGATGTTGAAGGACCTTAGCCTCCTAAGAAAAAATAGTCGGCTTTGGCCCTTCTTATAGATAGCCTCTGTGTTCCTGGTCCAGTCCAACTTATTGTTGAAGTACACCCCCAGGTACTTGTACTCCTCAACAATGTCGACAGGAACCCCCTGGATGAACACAGGGCCCACCGGTGTTTTGACCCTCCTTAGGTCCACAATGAGCTCCTTTGTCTTGGTAGCATTGAGCTGTAGATGGTTCAGCTCACACCAAGAGACAAAGTTGCCCACAACAGTCCTATACTCACCCTCATCACCCCCCTCAATACAGCCAACTACTGCAGAGTCATCAGAAAACTTCTGAAGGTGGCAAGACTCAGTGCAATAGCTGAAGTCTGAGGTGTAGAGGGTGAAGAGGAAGGGAGAAAGGACCGTCCCCTGAGGGGCCCCGGTGTTGCTAACCACCCTGTCAGATACACAGTTCTGTAGGCGTACAAACTGTGGTCTGCCCATCAGGTAGTCAACAATCCAGGACACCAAGGGGGCATCAACCTGCATCGCCGCCATCTTCTCACCCAGGAGACCAGGCCGTAAGGTGTTGAAAGCACTGGAGAAGTCAAAGAACATGACTCTCACAGTGCTCGCCGGCTTGTCTAGATGCGAGTAGGCTTTGTTCAGCAGGTAGATGATGCAGTCCTCGACTCCCAGGCGGGGCTGGTAGGCGAACTGCAGCTGGTCCGAGAAGGGTCTGACCATAGGCCTGAGCTGCTCCAAGACAAGCCTCTCCATGGTCTTCATGATATGTGACGTCAGAGCCACCGGTCTGTAGTCCTTAGGGCTGCTGGGGCGCAGCGTCTTTGGGACAGGAACGAGGCAGGACGTCTTCCACATCAGAGGGACCTTCTGGAGGTGCAGGCTCAGGTTGAAGACATGATTAAGAACTCCACACAGCTGGGGGGCACAGGCTTTCAGTACCCTGGGGAACACACCATCAGGGCCCGCCGCTTTGTTGGAGTGGAGTCTAATCAGTTGTCTTCTCACCAGTTCAGGCGTGAAGGACACTGTAGAGGTGTCAGTGGGGGGAGGGATAGGGTCCTCAGGTAGTGGAGGACAGTATGCAGAGCAGGGGGGAGGGGTGGGGCAGGGTGTAGGTGTTAAGTGTCCGGTAGTGAATAGAGCTGGTGAGAGGCAGGAGGGCGGTCTATAAGGAGGGGGAGAAGGAGGGGGAGGTGGAGTGGCACTGGTTGTTGGGCTGTCAGCAGCAGTAGCAGCAGGGTCATGTGGGGGAGGGGCAGGGGCCACAGTATCAAACCTATTGAAAAAAAGGTTAAATTCATTGGCCATAGCCACTCCACCCTCCAGCCCCACGCTACCAGTCTTCTGGAAGCCCGTGATGGTTCTCATACCACTCCACACATCCCTTGTGTTGTTTTGCTGGAGCTTCTTCTCCAGCTTCCTCCTGTATCTATCCTTTTCCTCCTTAATTCTAACCTTGAGTACCCCCTGTACTCTCCTCAGCTCAGCCTGGTTGCCCTCTCTGAACGCCCTTTTCTTAGCGTTCAGTATGGCTTTGATGTCCTTGGTGATCCAAGGTTTGTTGTTAGCGTAACAGGTGACTGTTGACGCAGGGACATAGCAGTCCACACAGAAGTTAATGTAGTCCGTGATGCACTCTGTGAGCCCATCAATGTCCTCCCCGTGAGGCTCACAGAGTACAGGCCAGTCCGTCACCTCAAAACAGTACTTCAGTGCCTCATAAGATTCCTCTGACCACTTCCTCACAGTCCTTGTGGTCACAGGCTTCCTCTTCACCAGAGGCACATAGCAGGGTTTGAGGTGAACCAGGTTGTGATCCGACCTGCCCAGAGGGGGGAGGGAAGATGAGATGTATGCCTCCTTAATGTTGGCATACATCAGGTCCAGGGTCCTCACCCCTCTGGTAGGACAGCTCACATACTGCTTAAAAGTCGGTAGAACTCTATCCATGGTGACATGGTTAAAGTCTCCCGACATGATGATGAGGGCACTGGGGTGTTTGGTCTGCAGTTTTGAGACGGTGGTGTATATTGTGCCGCAGGCAGCTGATGGGTTAGCAGTAGGAGGGATGTACACCATGATGATGATGACATGCGGGATCTCCCTAGGGAGGTGATATGGACGAAGTCCAACGGCCAACACTTCGGCATCAGGGCCACAGAGCTGTTCTTTAATACAGATGTGACCGGGATTGCACCACCTGATATTAACTAGGACGGCGAGCCCCCCCCCCTTCCGCTTACCGCTCTTGGTACAGTCCCGGTCCGCCCGAACAGTGTGGAAGCCATCGACAGATACAATCGGGTCCGTAATATCCATGTGTAACCATGTCTCAGTGAAACACATTAAACTACATTCCCGGTAAACTGCGTGGCTCCGCGTTAGCGCCGTCAGCTCGTCCATTTTGTTATAAAGGGATTGAACATTCCCCATAACAATAGAGGGGAGACACGGCTTGAATTTTCTCCTTTCCATCCGCATATTCCGTGTCAACCCTCTCCCCCGACGTCGTTTCCCTCCTCTGCATCCCCGATGTGTTTTCCTCCAGAGATCGGGTGGTAAATCCGCTGGTCTGGCCACTATGCCGGCCGGCATTAGTGCGATCAGCTGTTCTCTGGTGTAAACAAAGGCAGCGTGTCCCGGTGTAGGCGGCATTGGTAATGAAAAAAGTATACGAGTAGCACAACAAAACTCCCTCAAACAGCATTGTTTGAGAGTGTAGGGCTACCCCGTACTTCCGAGAAAAAGAAATAAGAAAAAAGAAAAGAAAAGAAAGTTAAAAGTTAAAAGAAAGCGAACTCGAGGCTGGAGTAGTGTAACCGGCGGCATGCAGCTTTCGCGCACGCGCACTACATGATACATGAACACGGATGACCAAAAAGATGGTTGATGATTCAGGATGATTCATCAATCGCATCACTACTTCGTCGAGGCGGCATGATCAAGATGACTTCATCTTGATGACGTCATGACCGCGTGTACATATGCGTACATATAACTTCACACACATAGGAACAAATTATGAGTACTGACTCGCTACGCTTTTGCAGATGAATCCAGAGAAATCAGTAAACCACGCCGGCAATAAAAAGCAATTAATCTCAAAGTAACAACTAATTGAGTCAAAGATATGCCTTTCGGTTGCAGTCGTATCCGTCTCTGGGTTTATTCGGTGGGGAAAGCCCAGAGCAGGCGATGGGAACCCACACTCAGATTTTAAAGCTGATCGATTTATCACAAAATGTGCTTCGGCGGTGCTGTCTCAACCCCCCCCCCCCCTCCCTCTTTCTCTGTCTCTCCTGGCTACAGCGGCGCCGCGACGCGTCCGCATCACGTGAGGCTGTGTGTCGTGTCGCGTGCACACAGCCTCACGTGCCCCGCGACATGCAGGGCCCGGGGAAAACGCCCGGGCGACCAAGAGAGAGCGAGCCTCGCGTGGTCCGGTCGGCCATTGCCGCCGCGTCAGTCTGGAGACGGCGGGGCGTGTCCCGGAGGAGGCAGGAAATAAGGAGGGATGAACGGTGAAAGAATAGAGGAGCAGACGACGGAGGGAGCGTTCTCCTGGTTTATTAAAGGGGTCCTCCTTCGCCACTGGGTGGGCTGTTTTCAAAATCCACCGAGAGACCACCCCGGGCCGTACCACGTGCAGATCGGGGATGGGCGGGGGGGGGGCTTGCTGGGATGAACCGCCGGACCGTACCAACCGGTGTGGGCCGGATCTAGGCGGCCACGCGTCCCCGCGCGTGAAGTCACAAAGGGGGCTGATTGTGAATTGGCCTGTAATGGCCGTTCAACAGCGCACCTGGTGGTGGAAATAGGGGCCCTCTGACCCCCGCCGTGATTGAGTTCGGGGGGAAAAGCGGCCGAAGATCTTGGGAAACGAAACGGGTTTCCTATTTATGTGCGCCTGGACTCGGTGTTATTGTGCCGTCGCCGCCGGCCCGGCGATGTGCTCCGAGATTACGAGGATTACAAGGGGGAAAAAAAGTACAATAAATGACTGTGACTATTTCTGTAGTTAATTTTGTGCGCGGTAATTGTTTCAGTCTGGTGTGAGTTGGTCTGGTCTTGCTTGGTGTGCTTTAATTCACTTGAGCAGGTTTTGTGGGACTACGCACACACACACACACACGCACGCACACACACACACGCACGCACGCACGCACACACGCACGCACGCACGCACGCACGCACGCACGCACGCACACACACACACACACACACACACACACACACACACAGACAGACAAACATATATATAAAATGTAGGTCCGAGTTACATTTGCAATGCTAACTCAACTTTCTCCACCGGTATTCTTATTAATATGAACAAAATATAGTTCACCAAAAGCAAAGCTATTACAGTGACAGGTTGATCAATTTCGGGGAACATTTTAATGAGCAACCCAGAAAATCTACACCTGTCTGGCACCTGGGACAGAATATTAATCTTGCCTTTATTAATCTTGCCCGGGTAACATGAGGTTAGATTTCACCAAAGACCGAATACAATCTGTACGGTGCGGCTTCATCACGGCACCGTCTTCGAGAGCTTAAAACACAGTTATGACGTCGGTTACGTAACCACATCAATTTCAGGGATGAAACAATGATATCAATGTAAACCAGCCAGAGATACGATGGCCTGTTGTGTGGTCCAGCGACAGCGGGAGGGGGGGGGGGGGCTCTGCATCACCTCACCCGCGGGGTCCGGTACTCAGACAGTCCGTCGTCATGACAACACCTACTTTAGCCCCGCGGCGCACAAACGTGCTAAAGGGGTTCCGGGGTGCCCGGCGGCGAGGACCCCCCGCTGCTCAAAAACCCTTCATCACGGTGGTCCTCCAGGTGGTCCTCCGGGACCCCCCCCCCTCTCTCCCTCTCCCTCCCCTTCCCTTACCCTTCAGGCCCATTGTCACCCGGACCCCCACCGCGGGGGAGAGGGGCCGGCGTGCGGCGAGAGGGCCCGCACGTGTCCGGGGGATGAATAACAGCCGAGTCCCTTCGAAGTGAGGAGCGCACACAAAGGAGCCCATTGTGGCGCTTTGGAAAAGGAGCGAACGAGGAGGGCGCAACTCGACACCTTCCTCCCCCCCCCCCCCCCGCCCCGCCGCCCTCTCGCCGTCTGAGGTAGCGAGAGGCGAGCGTGGCGAGACCGGGGGGGGGGGGGGGGGGGGGGGATATCTTTGAGGTCCCCGGCGCAAATGGCGACGTGAATAATTGATTGATGGCGGGAGGGGGTGTCGCCGTTCCTGCTGCTTGGCGGCCAATTAGCGTTAGCTTGGGCGCTCGGCAAAGTAGCGGTGGCTGACCTAGGCAGCGTCGCCGGGAACCCGGCGCTAACTAAACGTCCCGCTGTGCCGAGGGAGCGGGGGGGGGTCTGCGAGGGGGCTGGCGGATCAGGCCGCCAACAAGGCAAAACAATGCAAGGAATCGACACACACCGCAACACAACGAAACACACCGCAACACAAGCGAAACACACCGCAACACAAGCGAAACACACCGCAACACAAGCGAAACACACCGCAACACAAGCGAAACACACCGCAACACAAAGTTCCGGGCTCGGAGTAAACTTGTCAACAAAGTGGAAGGGATGTGGAGAGTGTCGGGTTTCTCCCGGCAGCTCCGCGGGGACCCTGCCTCAGACATTTCTGGGTCAGAGCGAGGATGTCGGATCACACGCGTCACACACGTCACCCGGCGCGGCCGTGGTTTCACCAGATAGCGCCGCGTCGGGGTTCAGAATATTCCGCGTTTTGTTTGACGTACAAAAGGCAAACGTGTAAAATGACTTTCTTTCAATTACAATAAATGATGACAATACAGTCCAATTTGAGTTGAACTTGCGGTGCACAGTGTTTCCCCCGGTGTTCTGAGCGGCTGCCAGGGCGTTCTGGGTGGTTGAAAGTGGGTTGTTGGTTTTTTTTGTTTTGTTTTGAAGCCAGAGAGATATTGGTTACCCGACAGATATTCACGCTCCGAATAACAGCGATCTGACGCGGGAAACTAAAGACGCCGTCGCTGGTATGAGTTTCGCGTGTCTAGCGGCGGCCGTGCGCCCGCCCCGGGTGACAGCGGGTCCGAGAAAGGCCGGCGCTTTCTTTCCGAATATTTCCACACCATGGGCAAACTGTAAAGTACCCTGACGCTAACCGATAGCCTGACTGAAATGCAATTAAAAGGCATACGGTTCACGTTTCAAATAGTTCCTGATGGATTCGAATCACTGCGGGCCAACGGGTGGGGTGGTAACACACAGACACAGGCACGCAGACTACGTGATACCAGGTGGGGCTGACTCTGCGCTATGTGTGCACATTAAAGGTAAAGGGTGCATTCAGCAGACGCTTTTGTCCAAAGCGACTTATGGGGTTTGACATGTTGGTGGACAGTTGGTGGAGGGGGATCAAGGGAATCAAACCGCCGACCCTACGGTTAGTGGACGACCCGCTCTGTGAACCCGCTCTACCCACTGAGCTACAGCCCCCCTTCCACCGACATTGGTGGAAACTATCGCTATTGAGGAATCGGGCCGACTGTGTTCTCTGCGGGTAAAAGCCGACAAGAATCCTTCCACCCCCAACTCTGGTTTTTCTGAGAGACTCAGAGAGTGCACGGAGAGGAGGGGCTTTCCACAGCGGGTCCATTGGCGATGTTGGTGAGAGAGAGAGAGAGAGAGAGAGAGAGAGAGAGAGAGAGAGAGAGAGAGAGAGAGAGAGAGAGAGAGAGAGCGGTTGCAAATCATTGTGTTGCACGCAGCTCTGTGGTGAAATGTGATTTTACCCGTCATTTTAAACAGTAAAAAAAATATGGAAAAAATGCATCCACTACAATAACACTATCGATGCCAGATGGCATCATGTATAAACATGTAAATACAAAGCGCTAAAATGGGTCGCCAAATATTCTCATATTCTGTCGGTAAACAATAATGTTCTTTTGGGGGCGGGGCTTAGAATGGAAGATCCCTAAATGCGTGGTAAATTGGGTGGCAATTGGGTTTTTATGACATGGTTTATTTAAAAATATCCAGCAGTGAAACTTGAAGCAGGTTTTGTTTTTCTTCGATGGTCTCCTATCCTTCTTCGCCTGACTCATACTTACCTCATAAACCCCCCCAAAATAAACACCTGACCTGGCCTTGACATTGCCCTGCTCATGGTTGACAACCGTCTCAGGAGAAGAACCATCACAGTGAGTCACGGGACTCAACGTGTTCGCAAAGGTTCACAAAAGTACAACAGTTCGATTATTTGAGACTTTACCGCAGAACTAACAAGGTAGGCGAAATACTGCCAGTTCATTAGAGCTATGGTTACTGAAAATCAAAACCGATAACATTTAACAGCGAACAGCACTTGTATGGAGGGATAAAGTAAACAACATCTTATATTTGAAAGTGTTTGTTAAGCATTGACTTTACGACATAATTGTAGTATCAATGGTGTTGTCTCTGGTCATGTTATAACTCTGTTAGCTAATTCGCTTACAGAGTTACAACATCAATCGCCTGTACATCCTTGTTACCCAATTTCTGATTGGGTGAACGTGACAACCCTCAGAGCAGGGGTCTCCAACCTTTTTTCCTCTGAGAGCTGCTTTTACTTACTAGAAATGGCCGAGAGCTACTCATGTTTTAAATGTTCTATTGTCATAGTTTACTTCAACCTAAACAAAAGGAACAAGCTTGTTTTGCCTGAACATTTACAAAATGTTGGTGTCCACAACTCATATTTTGCAACCATCACGTTACGTTCGTGAAACAAAACAACTGTTTCCCACACTTTGTGAAAATAGTACATTTTAAGCAGCGCCACCGTTTGATTGACAACTAATTAGCAAATCATCATTGTGTGTAAGCAGGGAGTGGGACATTCCATGAATTTGATTGGATATAATGAACCCTTTGGCGAGCTACCTGGAATGGGGGTGGCGAGCTGCTGGTAGCTCAGGAGCCACGCGTTGGAGACCCCCGCCTTAGAGTCACACTCAACATGTTCTTTTTCGGGGGGCACACAGCGAGATGACGTCGTTTGGACAGTTTGTGTCGCCCACTGGTCGTACTCAGCCTCCAGGTGTGCCCTGGTTCTGCCTCCAGCTAGCGCTGTGACACGGCGGCGACTGAACAAGGGTAACGCAGCCCAAGCTGCGTAGACCCCCCGTGATCGATTATGGAAGAGACGGCAGATTGGGGCCGTGGATTCACTGATGAATGTGGCCGCTCCGGATCCACGTGTGCTGCTGCTGGTTTGCCTCTGCTGGTGCGAGCACAACAGCACACCGTTTCATTGTTGCCATTCAACCACAAATGCTCATTCCGCAAATTCACAAGATTCGATTCACATTCCCCGTGGTGAACGACACCAACATTGTTAAGGCTACATTCAGTCTGTAGGCTCACATCCCCCATTGCCCGTTAGTTCCACGCCACCATTATCACGTTCACTTTATATCGATTGGACGGCTATTGGACTTTTTGCCTTTATGTTGTCTGTTTTCTTTGTATCGTTATCTAAATTCTATTTGTCGCCGAGGGGAACGTCTGCATTGCTTTTTCATGCCCGGTGTTTGACTGTATAGAGGCAGGGAAGGGGGAGCAGAGTCTTGAGGAACTGTTCTTCTGTTTCCCAGCCTCATTACCGTTGTTTTCTTTGGAATCCAAAGTAGGGAATCGAGATGTATATTTGCTTCAACCCCATCCAAACAGCCACCTGTGTGGTGTCATCAGTAGACATCGCTACATCAAATACATAAAACAATACAACGAGGGCAACATAACTCAGAGCGAGTACAGTGCTAAACAACATGTGGAATTGCAAATTAAATTACCGTGAAATACATCCAACAATTCTTTTTCTGTATTTTCTCTGGAAAACATGCATTCATATATCAATGAGCCAATCATAAATGAACATACATTTGTATACACGTATGCATGTTTAACATTTACAGTGACAAGTGCGCATGCAAAATACGCATTCACATATCAATGGGGTATTTTTTTCCGGCCAGTCGTAATAAGTGCACATGCAAACTGAGTGCACAATACAATACAATACAATACAAAAGAATAGATTACAATACAAGAAAAGAATACATTCACATATCTACCTTAATGACACTGCACACTAACAGGCCACCATCAGTGTGATTACAGCTTCACAGAGACGCTTGACTCATGCATAGGAAACACCAAATGTATCCCATGCATGTGTGAGCAGAGAGAGCAGATGCAAGGGGCAGAGAGAAGGGCAGGCTGCCCACGCAGTACACACACTCTCTCTCTCTCTCTCTCTCTCTCTCTCCCTCTCTCTCTCACATACGACGCTGTAGCCTTGCCACCACATCCCTGGCACAGCAAGCATTTTTACATGCACACGTATGCACTCGTAGACACACACAGATACACACACGTACACACACACACACAAACACACATACACACTCTCTCTCACACACACACACACACACACACAAATGAAAATACACACCAGAACAAACACATAAGCCTATGCACGAAGAAATTCCACTGATAGAAGAAAAATATATCATCCTACTCACTCCCACTGTGTGAGTGTGTGTGTGTGTGTCTGAGCCCGTTTCGAAGATTACAAGGCCACACACAGACACAACACACACAGAGTCTCAATAGTATCTCGGTGAGGGCGCTAGCAAGGGGCGGCCGTATCGCGCGCGAGCTAAGCTAATCACCGCAGAGCCCCCGGGGTAGCCCTGCCACGGTCCTTTCTGTTAGACTCAACAACACAGCCCCGGTAAACACCGGCCAGCCCCTCAAACACGCCCGCAACACGCCGCAAACCACACGCCGCCGGCCACAGAGTCCACCCCGGGTTCGGTTCTTCTTCTGCTGGTGATCTCTGTCTCAACTCTCTCCCTTTCCCTTCTTTTGCCCCCCAACCCCCCGAGGACGAGAATATTTAAGGTAAAAGTAGTACATGCTATACCAACACCAACAGTGTATAAAAATACTCGAAGAGAACTGGGACGCAAATGAAGAAACTGTACTTTTTTCTTTTTTTTGGGGGGGGGGGGGGGGGGGGTAAAAAAATCATTTATATCGCATTTTTGTTGCCGGGCCTCATCAATTTCCAAGTGACAGGATGTTATGCAGCCCTGTCCCAGATACACTCTTCCTGGATTTTTACTCCAACACCACGATGATTTTCTGGCCTCAGACTGCTAGCTTTGCCTTCAAAGCTCTTCAATCACTTCAATTCTCTCTCTCTCTCTCTCTCTCTCTCTCTCTCTCTCTCTCTCTCTCTCTCTCTCTCTCTCTCTCCTGGGAGAGAGGCCATCTCCCATTTAATAGCTCTTCGCGGATTAGCTTGATACCCACTAAACTATTCCCATTGCCACTATCACACTCCCTTTAAACTGTGTTCCTCCATTCAATGGCTGTTACATCCCACACTCAACAATAAACGTACTTCGCTCTGCTGCTCTCTCTCTCTCTCTCTCTCTCTCTCTATCTCTCTCTCTCTCTCTCTCTCTCTCGGTCTTCCTTCCCACCCTGTCTGCAGATTTTCTCAGAGGGCGACCTCAAATTTCGGGTTTTGTGTTTTAACCGACGGCTTGTTCACCTCCGACGAGAGAGCAGGGCTGGGAGCACGGCCCTTTAAGACCCTTGATTGAAACCGTTTGATCACGATCCGTGACTGGCTCACGCTAAATCCTGTTTCACCACGACCCTCCGCCGCGCTAACTGCTGCGCTGGGGCGTGCCGATAAGCCCAGATAGACGGCCACGAAAAACGCTTCCGATGTTTACCACAGAGGGCGGGGGGGGGGGCTGTGTACCTAATTATCCTCGGCAGACTCAGTCGGAGGGGGGTGGGGGATCTCTCTCTCTCTGCGCTAACGAGGGAGAGCTACGCTGATGAGGGCCCCGGGGTAGCGTGAGTGGAAGGAGCGTGAATCCACAGCAACAATTAGTCTCCAGCCCTAAACAAACTGCCCCGTGCGGTGAGGCGGGCCACGGTATCTTATAGCGTCTCCTCAGCCCGGCGCTCGTGATCCCGCCACAGCCCCGGGTCCTTTGAGCCTTTCCACACAAAATTGAGGTGGGGGGTGGGGGGGGGGGGGGGGGGGTGGGGAATGACGTTTTTTTTCAGCACCACAGGGCTGTCACTCAGTTGAACTGATTTGACAAACTTCTGGTTTACCAAACGGCCCGGCTGAGTCTTTTGAATGGCTCTTGTAGTTTATCTCTCTCCTCTGAGTCCAGTGTTCCTTTTCAAGTCTTTAGAGTTGATGTATGATGAGTTGATGTATGATGAGTTGATGTATGATGAGTTGATGTATGATGAGTTGATGTATGATGAGTTGATGTATGATGAGTTGATGTATTGATGAGTTGATGTATGATGAGTTGATGTATGATGAGTTGATGTATGATGAGTTGATGTATGATGAGTTGATGTATGATGAGTTGATGTATGATGAGTTGATGTATGATAAGTTTATGTATGATGAGTTGATGTATGATGAGTTGATGTATGATAAGTTTATGTATGATGAGTTGATGTATGATGAGTTGATGTATGATGAGTTGATGTATGATGAGTTGATGTATGATGAGTTGATGTATGATGAGTTGATGTATGATGAGTTGATGTATGATGAGTTGATGTATGATGAGTTGATGTATGATGAGTTGATGTATGATGAGTTGATGTATGATGAGTTGATGTATGATGAGTTGATGTATGATGAGTTGATGTATGATGAGTTGATGTATGATGAGTTGATGTATGATGAGTTGATGTATGATGAGTTGATGTATGCACGCGGAGAGCCGCCGCCATTTTTGTCGGCGGCGCGTGGATTCTAATGAGGCTCATTGTTGATAAGCGAAATGGGGATCATCAGAAGACCACTTAGCATGCGCCACGTTCATGCAAAACACATACACGCACGCACACACACACGTTAACACACGTGTTTTGTGCACATGTACGCAGACATGCACACACAGGCAACGAACACAAATACAGAAAGACACATAGACATGACGCCGCAAGCGCACCCCATACACACACAGCAAGCCAAACGACACAACACAACAACACAACAGGATTACATAATAATAACATCTACTAAAGTGGCTTTTTTTTCATGAATCACAAAGAGATGGAGGGAGGCTTTCGTTTGGTCTCATTTAATTGCCAGGGCCGCATCCCTCGGCCTGTTGTCTCTGTTCAAACGGAGCTCCTGTTTTGAAACCAAAAAACATGTGGAAAACAATGTCTTTGTGATTCCATTGAATTCCATTGAAACAAACGTTACGCGTTACATATTTAAAAACCTTCAAACACTAAACACTAATGTTTCAGCTAATCCGTGTTTTTTGTTTGTTTTTCCACGGCGCGATGTTTAATGATGCATCGGACGGCAGCTTCAACACGTCAGCTAAACGTTAAGCCGTTCAAAACGGCAACATGCACATTTGCATACTGGGTCACGCGAGACTTGTGACGTCACAAATTGTGTGTGTGTGTGCTGTACGGACGTCGCCGGCAAAGTCCCCCCCCCCCCCCCCGATGGCAGGCGACGAGTCCTAACTTGGCTAAATTGGTGGCTGATGATGACTTGGCTGAAAAAGCGTTCTATTTATACAATGGGCCCGGGTGTGGAAGTGTGTCACGCGCGACACGATTCCGTGCTGAAAATACACACACAGCAGCAGCACCACGGGGCAGCATGACATGCAATCACCGGAGACAGTGCCCCAAACAGTGGGACG